>LSYV01000003.1:3361970-3382253 GCA_001584585.1 Gonium pectorale
GCGCCCCTGCAGGATTCCCAGATGCCAGATGCGCCCTTCCCCAACCCTCCAAAGATGCCGGATGCCACCCTACCCCCGTGACCAACCAAAACGGGAATCTGGTATCGGTTGACACCCTCGTTCAGCGTGTCAGCATTGAGTGTCGCAACGGTCAGCCCTTGCACTCCTGGCACGCCCCGAGCGGAGCCAGCCTGATTAGCGACCGCCTCAGCCTCCTGCCGCGTTCGCCCTTGGAGCAGCCGCTGAGCAGCGATCTATCGCGTGGAGTTGAGGAGCGGCCAAAAACCTCAGCACCACAGCGCCGGTGTCGAAGCGAGCGAGCCGAGACACCGACCGACACCCACATATCGCCCGTTGTACACATTCTGTCGTACGGCCCACCGTATGGCGCGACACGACAATGTGGCGAGGATGCGGGGATGCAACGGGGAATGCTGTAACAAGGTGCCACTGTGCGTCGCTACTGCACGGAATGCAGGCTGCATGGCGGAAATAATGGACACAGGTATTGCCAGAGTGCCCACATGAAAGGAAGGGGCTGTCGACAAGCGTGCAATTGAACGGCAGCCGTGATGGCACTCCTGCAGCAGTTGTCGACGAACCTACATAAACCCACATAAAGCCTCTGACAGCCCCAGGGATCCAGGGTTGTGAAAGCTCACCCTGCGGGCGCCTAGCATGGGATGGAAGCATGGAACCGGATTGGCAGTTGGTCGTTACGGGGGGGAGGCGCTAATCTCGCCATACATTATGACTATATGACATTATAACTCAGCATAATTGCAGCTTAGTTATGTCAAATTATTGTGGAAAATGGAGGTGTGGGAGGTGTTTAGGGTGGTCTTGTTGGGTGTCAGCACCTTGCTTGTCACTATCGTTCTCCCAAGGCTTGATGTCCTGGGAGTTATTGCGACCAAGAAAGAGAGACGTCATTCGAGAGCCAGCCTTACAGGCTGCAGCTTGCTGCAGCCAACAGTAAGCTGCGTGCTTCCCGGTCGCGAGGCCCGCTCATCGGCTAAAGAGAATGGATCCGAACATCTGGTACGTGCCAGGGAGCTGGTTGCGAGCTTGGTTCTGTGCTTGTGGGTATCGTCCTTTGTTCACAACGCCTTGTTGTGAACGCAGGCGACTTCGGCCTCAATATGTCCTGGGCAGTGCAAATCCTTGCATATGGGGCTTCTTGGACTGCCGGGCGGTACCCCCGGCTCACCGCGTGCTGCCCTGCTCCGTGACGACGCCCCTGTGCTGGCAAGTCCGCATACTGTCGACAAGGACACTGAATTAGCAGATTTTGACGACTGTTTTTACTTGCCTCTGCCTCCGGTGAGCCACGCTGCTGTGCTGAGACGGGCTGCGGTCCAGAGGCAACACAACCGACTTTGACAAACATGACTCTTGTCGCTCGCAGCCCACCCAGCGGATATTGACGGCCAAACCTGGTAATGTAACCATCGCTCGCAGCAGCAGCGTCAGTGACAGCAGCACGGGGCCGAGTGGTGGAAGCCTGGAGACTTCCCCGGCAGGAGCGGCGGCGCCGCCCGAGCCCGCGGTGCTCACCGTTGAGATTAGCTGCTGGTTGCAAGTCTCCACCAACCCGCCTGCTCAGCCAGCAAAGGATGCGCTGCTCTCGGCGCCGGTGATTATGACGAAGCCCCGCAGCCCGACCCGATGCCCAGAGCTATGCGCTACCACGTCTCCGCGCACGGCAAAGATGCCGGGAGGGTCGCCGCTCCAGCCCAACGAGCTGGGGCAAGTGCAGCTGCAAGATGCACAGCCGCCCTGGCTGCTGCCCTCACGAAGCTTAGCGCTGCAACTTGCAGCAGCAGAGCCGGGGCCACTGCCACAGCTGCCGGTGGCTGCAGTCCAGGTTCCGGCGCATTCGGAGCTTCAATTGCCCGATTCAACGCCGCCTCCGGCGCCGCTGATGTCGTCGGAGCAGCTTCAGGTGCAGGCGATGGCACCCCAGGCGGCGTTGGCTCTGGCGCCACCGCAGCATGAGCTGCAAGCGCTGCCGGCACGGGCCCTACCGCCGCAGCAGGAGCTCCAGCCGCCGCCTCCGCCTTTTGACGGCTCAATCCCTCGGGTCTCCCGCCGCACCGTGTGGCTCCCCGTGGACCCGCCACAGCGCCCCAGCTGCCACATCGACACGGACCTAGTGACCAGCCCGCTTTCGGTGAAAGCGCGGGCTGCCAGGTTCGAGGAGCGCTGCGGAGGCAGCCCGGCGCCGTCGCCTGTGGCCCTGCGGACGCCGCCCTTCAGGCGGCTGCCAACCGTGCCGCTGTCACCCGCCACCTGCACGCCGCCCGCTGGCCGGGCAATGGGCAGCGCCCTTCGTAGCCCGCTCTCATCGCCGCGGGTGGCATGTGCCGCCAGGACGCCCTTCAGCCGACCGCCTGGTGGCCGCGGCGGCAGCTGCCTAGGGCAGAGCAGCTGCGGAGGTGGGGGCGTGGTCGGGCAGGTGACGTTCCTGCAGCTGGCGCGCGCAACGCAGCAGTTCGCCATGGAGTCCCCGGCTCGGGGCCCATCGCCGGGGCTGTCGTCCCCGACGACTCCCACGACGACGCCGTCTAAGCGGTTGATGAAACCCAACATGCCCAACATCGCAGGGCTGTGAGCGTGCAAGGGTTGCAGACAGCGCAGTTGCGAAGCGAACGGCTGGGTGCTGTGGTGCCCCGCGTGTACGGCTCTGGGAGGTGTACTATATGGGCCAGCGTCATGGGCCTGGGGTGGTGCAGGGCCACGGCTCGGCAAAGCTCACTCCGCGTATACGGGCGACGCGGCGAGTGGCAGGTTGGCCGCAACGTGTCCCCGCATGCGCCTCCCAACCATTAGGCTTAGGCGACTCTCCGAATGATTGAGCTCCCTGATTGACTGTGCATGTGCCTCCTGCATGTCTTTTCAACCGCAAGAACCGTTTTGAATGCTTTGTCCTTATTGGCAAAGGGTTCGGCGAGTTGCCACGTGACCCCGCCCAGCGGTTTTCCATTTTTTTCAACAAGTTGCCTGCATCCGCGGTCCTCATTTTGACCGTTCAACGCGAGCGGCCTGATTAATTGGCTTCGTGACGGGAGGCATGAACCCTTGACAGCTGGCGAGTGGCCAAAGTACCTGGGCTGGGATTGGTATGGCCTTTGCCCCTTGCTGTGGCTCGCTGCGGACCGGTCCATGCGTTGCAAGCACTGCAAGGCGGTACGCTTGTACCCTGAAGTACGGCACGCAGGTGGCGCCCTCCATACAGGTGGCTGGCGTTTAGTTGCAACGTCTCTCTCTTTGGGCCACATGCAAGCGTTGGCACGGATATTCCGAACCTATGGGTGCCATAATGCTGTACTACATCGCTGCTGCCGTGAGCTGTTCACCTATTATGGCTCCCATGTAGAGGAGTCGGTGTACTGGGCTTTCCGTTGCCAGCCAGCCCTTCGCATAAACGACATGGTACGGCTTGTATGAGAGTCAATTACTGTAGGTGGTCACGGTGAAGAGGCCGCCGTGAAGACGTCATCTATCAATCCCCATCAGCCGGTCATCAACCAACAGCTGCGGTGGGGGCCCGGGAGCCCAGATTATCTGCAGTGATCACGATTGCTGCGCTGACAAGAGGAGCGGCCCGTGAGCGCGATAGCAGAAGGGGCGTGACTGTAACAGGTGAGCAAGCAAAAGCGCGAGCGGGGTTGCTGGGTTCCCAGGCGCCGAGCACCTGTCCCTCAGCCACGACAGATGCATAAGCTCTTGCTGCAGCTACACATGCCTGGGTCAGACCAGTGAGCATTATTTGCACTTCCTGGTTCCACATCAGGCAGTAGCTGCGGGTGTAGTTGCAAGCGTATGCGTGTTCAAACCAGCCCTCGCAGTGGGCAAACCGCAGCGCGTGGGGTATGCGTACGTGCGGCGCGCACCCTGAATGCTGTAAGGTGGACAACGTAGGCCAACGCAGGCCTCCGCACATACCATGCACACAGCCTGGCGCAGCTGTCTCCCCGGTATCTAGTGAGGCAAACGCCAACAGCCCCCTAGTCGGCCTTTCCCGCAGCGCAGCTGTTGTTCCGAGCCGGCAATGTCCGCCATGCCGCCTGTGAGTCAGAGGCAGCATAGCTCCCCACTTCAGTCTAAGATATCTTGGCAACAGCCATATGCCTTAATAACAATGTATGCCCCAAATGACCGTAGCCGCAGGCAGCTAGAGCAACAGCTCGCCCCATGCGTGGCAGCCCATTACAGTGCTCACGGTCGGCGCTGGGACATGGCAGCAAGATTGCCACTAGCACAATGTAATAGTGATTACAGGTATTGATTTACCGTCTGTTTGACTACCTGTTTGTCAGGCCGGGGGAGGGGGGGCAAGGGCGGTAGATAGCAAGAGTGATGATGTGGTCTGCAGGTGAGTTGCACCCGTATGGCGGGCGGCAGATACTTATACAGCTCTATGTCAAGTACAGGTAGATGCGTGCAGCTGCTCGACGCACGGCCTTGCAAGCGACGCGAGTGCACTAGGACCCGAGGGTTTCTGGCCACAAGCTGCCAGCCAAATACACTGGATTCACCTGGTATTAGCATGTAAAGAGAATGACCATGCCGGAAGCTGAAGCGTTGCTGACCGGACCCGTGGCTGGACGAGCATTTTGCTACTGGCCCCTTCACAAAAGTCGCTGCCTCGACGCGAGCGTGCTTATAATTTCACGCGCTTCTGCAGAACGGTGTCGCGGCCATCGTGATACTACTACAACCTGAGGCTTCTTTACCCTTAAAGCGCCTGGTTTTGCGGAGACTAAAAAGCCAATATGTTCACATCAGAGGCCGTCTTTTTGCTGCTGATGGTCTACCTTCCCGCGGTCTACTTACGGAGTTGGCGGCGGCGCGGGAGGTAACTGATTTTGATGGACCGAACCCCGCCGCTTGCGTGGGTAGGAAAGCTTACAAACATGAATAATAGGCTGTTCAACATACAGCGAGACTTGTGCTAAAATGCATTAATGGATCTCGTGAATGTCTTCGTGGACATGTCGATGTACGTAGCTCAAAGGACGTCCGCCACGCCCCATACGCAGACAATGCGTGGGCAACCTACAATCCGGGTGCTTGGTGCGATTTGGTGCCGGAGGAGAGCAAGCGCAAGCGGTGAGAATTGTCGGCTTCGTGCCGTTGCCGAATAAGCTTTGAAACCGACCTCCGTCACGCCGTATGTGAATGCACAAGTTGGCATCTCCGTGCATGAAGCACTCGAACTTACTCGCCCTCACTCTGTTGCCTGTGCAGGTGCCCGACTCGCCGCCCCAACTCGACCATGATGTTTGCCGCCCATCATGTACCGAGGCCCAGACCATCCAAGCAAGGCCAGTTATCTATATCTCTACTCTTCATCGCTCTTTTTCCGAAACCCCGCCACCAGCATCGCTCGCCCGCCGCACGCCCCAAAGGCCTCCCTCGCCCCCCAGCAGCCACTGCCAACGCCCCCTCCCTCCGGCGCCAGCGGCCTCCGCGCCCTCCGCCGCTGCGTCAGCGCACCTGATCGCAGCCGCCACAGCGCTGACGCCACCCCAGCGGACAACTCCGACGTCGACGCTGGCCCGGTGTCGGTCCTCTCGCGGGCTGCCCTCTTTGAGAGCCTCTGCCGCTCCAGCGCCGCGCTCTCGCCGTCCCCCACCTCGGAGCTCACCTGCAGCTACTCGTCACCCTTCTCCTCCATCTCCTCTTCTTCCTCCTCCTCTTGCTGCTCCTCCCCGGCACCCTCATCGTCTGGCTCCAGCCGTGGCAGCAGCGGCTGCGTCAGCCCGGCAGCGAGCGCCCGCGGCTCGCCTCGCACGTCGTGCAATGGCGAGCCGGGGGCAGCAGGCGAGAGCTGGCGGTCATCTCGGGAGCGCAGCACGAGCTGCAGGAAGCTCCTCATGTTCGGCAACTGCAGCCCGGCGGCGGCGGCGGCGGCGCCCCAGCAGGCTGCTGGAGTGCTGGTACGCTCAAGTCGACGCCGTCCAAGCGGCTCATGAAGCCCAACGTGGCCAATATCGTCGGCTTGTGAACGCCGGTTTTGCACAGTGTGTGCTGCCGCCGTACCGTGTGCGCAAGTTTGCGCACGGGTTACGTTGGCTTCCGGCCCAGCTGACACGCTGTCGTCGAGCCGCAGCGAATGGGATAAAACCAGAGTGTTGTGGAGACCACCTCCGCTAAGGCAACAAGAGCATTCGAAGTACATTGCGTACGCTTCCCAATCGAAGTGTTTTGACCGCTAGTGAGTGTCGGATAATAGGCTGGCGCTGTGTACAGCACTGCGAGTGTGCAGTGAGGAATGGCTGGTTATGGATGGGATTGAATTGATGGGTATATTTCAAGCTTTATTAGCTAGGCTTGTCGGGCATGAAACTGGCCAGGTCACAAAAAATGTCGTGTTCAGCATGTGTGTTGCCATACCGGTTGGTTGGACCTTGTGAGGCGTCAGGACTGCTTGGACATGTGTTTAACTCTATGAATATGAACAAAACCTAAACAAGCATGAGTCCCCAGGAATCCCGTGGAATCCCTACAAGAAAAATCAATGCATGTAGGGTGAGCAAGTGGCACTTAAGTGTGAGACATGCCTTAGTACAAGACTTGGCACCAGCAGCGCTGGGCCGGCCTTTCGCAATCAATCTGCAATGACCATGTTGTGTCTGTTTGAATGTTGGATTGTGATTGAAATTTGTATGTTGTAAACGGAGTATCGTTGTTGATGGCTGATGAGGAGCCACGCTGTAACACAAGCGAAAGGCCACACCTGACCCCGTAGGCACTACAAACATTTGACTGAAGCACGCACTTTGTTTCCGACCAGCTCTGCTTGACTGTATGCCTGTTGCATGCCTCTCGTCAGTGAGGTCTTGACTCCATCATTCGACTGTGACGCACACATGTCCGTAACACCTGACCGGCAAGGATACCCTCCCGAAAAGTCTTTTCCCACCTTCATGGGTCCGGTGTTATGGCCTGCTGCTCACTCCAAATATCATGCCGCCGGAGCCCCAACAGCCCCAGACAGACAGAGTGCACACGGCTCCCGTATGCACCCATCTATACAGTTGCACATGCCCACGCGGTTCAGTACAGTCCGTAGCCGTCGTCGTACCCGGGCCCGTGAGCCTCATCGTCGTACGCCCCGTCCGGCCCATACTCCCCGTACTGGTACCGCATCTCGTAGTACTCCTCCTCGTGCCGCCTCCAGTAGTCCCTCAGCTCCCGCGCCTCCTTCGCCAGGTCCCAATGCCCCGGCTCACTCCCCTCCTGCCCTTCCCCCTCCTCCTCCCCACCACTCTCCCGGCGCTCCAGCCCCGCGACGCCGTCAACACCTCCCTCTCCTTCCCCTCCCACCTCTCGCCCTCTCCTCATCCTCCGCGCTCTTCCCCCTCTCCCCTTCTCCCCTTCCTCCTCCCCTGCCTCCGCGGTTGCCGCTGCAGCCATGGCGGCTGCGTCTTCCCCGCTCTTCAGCAGCAGCCCCTGCTCCCCCGGCCCCGCGCACATGACCGACACGCCCGCCGCCACGTAGTATAGCTCCTCGTCGTCCGAGGGCAGCAGCGCCGCCTGCTCGCTGTTGAAGGCGGCCGCCATGTGCCAGCGCGCCACGTCCAGCGGGGAGACGCTGCCCTCGTCGCCCGCCATGACCAGCTGGTCGGCGTTGGGCTCGGCGCCCACCGAAAACTCCCACGCCTGGGATCAGGTAAGGATGGCGGCGGGGGACGATGACTTGCAAATCGTGGGTGTATGCGAATGGCAGGGCAAGACGCAGCGCCACTGCATAGCTGAGGGGAGATAAGGGGGCCGGGGCGCGCAAGCTCATGCCCCAGTACCGTACAGCGCACAGCCACAGCCTGTGATTCTATGCCCCAACCATAGCCGGCGCCCCACGCCTCCATTCCGCATTCCTCCACCCTAACCCCGGGCGCCCCTTCACCCAGCTCCCAGCATTGCTCCAGCCGCGTTAACCCTGCACCTTCACCACACCTCGACCACGCTTTCCCGCCTCACACCGCATGCTGTCCACACGCACCCCGAAGTGCGGGTTGTAGTAGAGCGTTCGGTCCTCTCCGGCCGGCCCGTCCGCGCGCGAGCGGATGTAGACGGGCTTGCCCTCGAAGCAGCCCGCCAGCAGGTAGCGCCCGTCCAGGCCGCCGGTCAGGCGGTCGGCGTGGCCGTCGGCTCCGCGCACCTCGAGGTGGCAGGCCTCCGTGCCGTTAAGGCGAAAGGATGCGAAGCCACCCAGGTAGTGGCACGAGTCGAAGGGGTCTGGTGGCGAGGGCAGGGGGCAGGGGCGGAGTGGAGCGGGCGCCAGGTGATGGTCGTGGTGGTGGAGGGTCAGGTGGGGGGTGACGGGAGCAGGGAAGGGCCCAGGGGAGCCGTGAGGGCAGCGGGGGGACCGCGTGCAGTGCAGCTGCGGGGCGCGCTAGCGGAGGTGGTGTTAGTGCAGTGTACCATAACCCGTTGGCGGCTTCATGTGTCCATTCCACAACTTTCACCTGCTGTAACTTAAATGTGGGAACAAGGCCACCGGAGCCACCCCGGGGCAGAATGCAGGCACCGCATCCAGTTCCCTGCAGCGGGCCGGGATCACACTCACATCGTGGGTCATAGTGGACGTCGTACTGATTGAACGCGTCCGAATTGGGGCACACGCCTCCGGGGCACGAAGCACCGCTATCGCCTCCATGCCGGATCGGGCCCCCGAACCGGCGGCTGATGCCGCCTGGCGGGGCGGGGGCTGCAAGGCCCAGCGGGTCCGCCTCCTCCACGTAGTCGCCCTCCGGGATTGCCCTGCTCCACATGCGCGGCTGCTGCTCCTCTGGGTATCCGTAGGAGTATTGCGGGAAATGCCGGTGGGCCGCTGCCGGCGGCACGAACCCCGCGCCACCGTAGTCGTCGGTGTCGTTCCAGCCCCCGTGCCCATACTCCTCGTAGTACACAGGATCGTCGCTGAGAACCCATCCATTAAGCCATGCACATTGAATAAAAAGCAAGGCCAGCCACGCCGACGCGGGAGGGCCGGGCCGCATGGTGACTCAAAATGCTACCCAAGCGCGTTGATCATTCTAACCAATGATTATGCACAGTATGCCACTTTGCAGCGCTCGTTTCCTGCTGATTGCTGGATAGTCACAGACTGTGCACTGTGGTTGCACTCTGGTCTTGACGTCGGTCCAATTTTTTGATGGTTGCTGAACGGAGGAAGTGGCCCTAACAGTGGGCCAGTGGTCGATGGGTAACAGAAGTCAGGAGAACAGACGGACGTGAGTCCGGGCTAAAAGGCAACCTTGTAACGGACGCGGTATGCTTCAGAGGTTCGATCTCTGTTACCAAATCTCCAGGCTGCAGGGTTTGGCCGTACAGAAACAGGCCGTACATGGCCGTACTGGCCTCCGCCACATGCGCCGTCGCAATGACCTTTCAGGCGGGATGTGGCAAAACCTCCCTCTTTGTACATACACGCCAGGTACATCTGCCCTGGCAACCCGCAGCACCGACACGCTGTCTGTCACCTGCCGGGCTAGGAAAGCTCCCTGACTCGGGTTTACAGGAATGCCAGTTACAGGGAGTAGACTCAAGGCCGTGCCGGGCCAGACCTGACAAATCAGCCTTCTCTGCACGGCAGACGAAGGATAGCCCCTGCACAGTGCCCTGCCTGAGGGCCTTGATGCACCCCCGGAAGCAGAGAGACAGCACGCGCGTTCATGCTACCCCTTTCTAGAATCCCGTTAATATCTCAGGAGCACGCCTTGCAGCACGCATCACCATTCGGACACACCTTCCGACATCTTTCCCACGCCCGTGGTCGACATCGTAGCTTTGTAGCCTTGGCCATGCCGTACATGTATACGAACCCCGTTCCGCCTTCCGTACTATACGGCCATGCAAGCATGCACGCGCGGATCACTTCTCAGCCCCCTGACTCGGGCCCCACACGGTATGCATCAGGTCCGCATGCGAGCACGCGCCCACATAGGCCAGTCCAACCTACTTGCCAGAACCTCAGAAAGCTGGTTATCCTCAACACCCAACAGTCATACTAGGTCAGCGGGTCCGCTTCTCGTCCTTATCATTATGGTATACCGTTAGTCGCAACACACCCGTCCATCCACGGGCCCCTGGCTGGTAGACCTGCGCCCGCCTTCTAGCCCCGACACGCTCCCCGACACCATTCCCATACCTCCCCAAGCTCCCGCGGGCCTGCGCGCGCAGGACTACCGCCAGCAGCCCCGTACCTAAACCTCCTTGTGGCCCGAACCCACATGCCTCCTTTCACCAAACCCCCATTACCCCGCGCTTCCCGCAGCTTCCCGCACAGCCACACAGCCCCGTGCCAATGCGACCGACAGCACACGGAGCCGCAACACGCAGACACCACCTCCGCACCTCCCACTTCTCGTGCCAACATCTCCCCCACCTGCCGCAACCCGTCTCCCTTCTTCACTTACCCCCTCCCTGCCGCCCCTTTCACGGCTTGTACTCTGCCCAGCCCAGCTGCTCCAGCTTGGCCGCCTTGCCCAGCACCGTGTCCGTCATGCCCTGCTGGTAGGCCAGCATCTTGTCCAGCAGCGCTGGGTCGGCCGACGCCAGGATGCGGACCGCCAGCAGGCCGGCGTTGGCGGCGTTGCCGATGGCCACAGTGGCGACGGGCACGCCCTTGGGCATCTGCACGATGGACAGCAGCGCGTCCAGGCCGTCCAGGTGCGCGCCCGAGGGCCTGGAGGGCAGGAGAGGGGTCGCAACGCATGATGCCGAATGGAGACTAGGACGGAGGATGGGGCGAGGAGGGAATGCCGGGCCGGGAGGAGAGGTTGGTGTCATGCGTTTGACGGGCGGGCATGCACACTTGTTGGGGCGGGGGAGGGGAAGGGAGGAGGGTAGGGCGAGGACGGCAGGGCCCAAGCCATACACCGCCACGTTGCCTTAACAAAAGGGCACTCCCCACTCCACAGTAGTAGCGGCAGGCGAAGCATCGGCGGGCTGTGTCGCATGCAGGTCCGCCCCTGCGCCCTTAGGCATATTGTAGGCTGCATCCCAGCTTGTCCTGCTCAGCTCCGTAGCGCCCTACCACCCGCCGCACTGCAGTGCCCCGCTCCCCCCCTTCGCCCTGCTGTGCGACGACGGCTCACTTTACGGGCACGCCGATGACGGGCAGGGGCGTCATGGCGGCCACCATGCCGGGCAGGTGCGCCGCGCCGCCCGCGCCGGCAATGATGGCGCGCAGGCCGCGCGAGTGGGCGGTGCGGGCGTACTCGAACATGCGCTCGGGCGTGCGGTGCGCCGACACCACCGTCAGCTCCAGCGGTACGCCAAACTCCTCCAGGACCTGGGCGGCGGCCTGAGGGGGTGAGTGGCGGGGCGGGGCGAAGGGCGAGGCGGAAGGTGGCCGCGAGGATCGGGGAGGGGCACGCGGCGGGGGCGGGGCGGGGACGGGGGGCACGCGCAAGGCCTGCGGTGATGGGCTCGGGTCGTAATGAGGAGCACCGGTAGGGGCACATGCGGGAGCCCCTGGCCCTCCTGCGCCCCCAACCAGCATCACGAGATCCCCACCACGCCGCCCGTGAAACACCCACCTGCACCCATCCAACCAGCTCCAGATACATCAGCACCCACTACTCTGACCCCCCTCCAGAACCCTCCACCCCTCACCTTCATGGTCGCAAGGTCAGAATCCGAGCCCATGATGATCCCCACCAGCGGCTTGCCGCCGTCGCCGCCCGCCGCCGGCGCCGGCGCCGCGGCCGCCGCCACGCCGCCGGTCCGCTGCAGCGACGCCAGCGCGCTGGGGTCCAGCGCGCCCAGCCTGGCCCTCGCCTCCGCCCTGGTCCCCGCCACGATGTTGATGTGGCCCACCTTGCGGCCCACCTTCATGCCCTCCTTGCCGTACCAGTGGACGTTGCAGCCCGGCGTGGCATAGGCCTTGGCCATGAGGTCGTGCGCTGCGCGGACGCCCGCCGCGCCGTCGGCCTCCCCCAGGATGTTGAGCATGATGGCGCAGCCCGCGTTGAGCTGCGTCTCGCCAAGCGGCCAGCCCAGCACGGCGCGCACGTGGTTCTCGAACTGGCTGGTGACGCAGGCGTCCATGGTGTAGTGGCCGCTGTTGTGGGGGCGGGGGGCCACCTCGTTGAGGAGCAGCGTGCCGTCGGCCAGAAGGAACATCTCCACGCTGCGGGAGCGGGAGGGATGGGAGGGGCGTCGAGGAGGGGGTGAAAGCCGGTGGGAGTTTGCAGACATGGGTTTGTTGGGAACTTGGCATGCAGCAGCATCCTCCCGGCCGGTGGCCATTCGGAGCGGTTTGGAGGGCAAGGGAGGGAGGGAGGGCAAGACCCGGTTGGTCAGCTGGGCCCGGCCGGACTTTCGGTAGGACCGACGGTATGCGGCAGCAGCAGGCGTGGGACCGGCCGGCAGGGGTTCACAAGCCAACATGCCGGGCGTACACGCCCGCTCGATGGCTTGGCCCACGGGCCTCAGCCGCCGGCTAGCCCCGGCCGCTGTCGTCCTCACAGCTTCCCAACCATGGCGCATTGGCAGCTCTGCCCACAACGCTCGCCGCTTGAGGTCCGTGCGGCCTCGGCCCTCGCCCATCCGCCCATCCGCCCGCCTCTTTGCGTACAAGGGTGGCCTCCCCGCTCCCCTGCCCTCCCCGCTGTGTGGAGCGCTGCTGCCGCCGGCCCCTCACCCGAAGATGCCCGCCCCGTCCAGGCAGGCGATGGCCCGCTCCGCCACCTCGCGCGCCTTGGCCTGCAGCGCGGGCGCCACGTCGGCCGGCGCCTCCGTGACGTGGCAGATGTTGTCCTTGTGGATCGTCTCAACCACCGGGTACGACACCACGCTGCCGTCGCGGCTGCGTGAGGGGGAGAGAGGGACGAGAGGGCGGGGCGGTGGGAAAATGGGGGGTGCGGTTCAGGATCAGGGGCAAGGCGCGGCTGGGTAAGGCGCAGAGTGCAGTTCATGCAGTCTGGCGCGGCTGGGCAAAAGTGCTGCCGGCGCCAAGCAGCCCGGCGGCGATCCAGCTCCATGGCGTGGTGTCGCAGCGTGCAGGCGCCCTGAATGGCGTGCCTTTCCGCTCCTTGCCGTCTGGCGCCGCCAATACCTTTATCCGCCCGCTCCATCACCCCCTCCCCCTCTGCGCCTCCTCCGCGCCCCCCGGCCTCGCCCCGCCCACCTGCGCACCACCATGACCGCCAGCTCCTTGACGAACGGCGCGAAGCGCTCGGCGTACAGCCCCACCTCGAAGCCGCCCAGCGCCGCGGCGGCCGCGTCGATGTCGGCCTCCGAGCGGACCACGTAGTTGCCCCGGCCGTCGTACGCCAGGCTGGCGGGGGCGGGGGCAGGGACGGTGGCGGAGCGGGGCAGGTGCGGCTTGTCAGAACCGTGTCGCCCGGAACGAGAAGAGATACATATCTTTAGCCGGTTAGTACATGGAACCGGCTGAAAACGAGAAGAGTTACATGTTTTCAAGCTGGTTAGTATATGGAACTGACGCAACTGGTTCGCAAGCGTTGGCACCCAGAGATGTCCCGCAGCCGCACGATCACAGCCACAGTCGCAGCAGCAACACATGGCCCCCGCCATCCACACACGGCCTCGCCGCACCCCCAACTCCCTCCCACCTCTACACACACCGCACCCCGGCCGCTCTCACCGCTTGGCCTTGAGCATGAACGGGTATCCAAAGCTGCGGCCGGTGGCCTCCATGCAGCCGCGGCACTTGATGTTGCGGAAGTCGGGCAGCGGCACGCCGTGCGCCGCAAAGTGCTGCTTCTGCGCGTACTTGTCTTGGATGACACGGATGGTGGCGGGCGAGGGCTCGATGTCCACCTGGGCGGCAGGAGAGGATGAGCGGGTTGCGGAGAAAGGTGCGAATGGCGTCGGGGTTGGGAGGTTGCACAGCCGGGGGGTGGGGCGGTGCCGCGACATTCGAGGGACTGGGCCGGGCTGCGCGGGCTGGCAGCCAGGCCGGCGTCAGCAGGGGCAGGTGTGCGAATCGCAGCGCCCGGGCACACTCCAGCATCTCCGAGCTTGAGGCGCCGAGATGCTGTTGAGGCCGCTGAAGCGCGTACTAACCCGCACCCCCGGGGGCTACAGAGACTCTTGCACACAGAAGCCTGAAGAATAACCTCCCCACACCTGCGGCGCAAGCCGTCCCACAAGGAGCGGAGCGGCGCTTGCAAGCCCGCCTTTTAGAACCCTCAAGCTCGCCACATGGACCACGGCCAGATGCCGTACCCCGGTGCAATACACCGCTTTGCGCAGCCGTCCGGCAATCAGGAGGCGCCCGAGCACACATCCCCGGCCCCAACCTTGACGTCCGCAGCCGCCTGCGCCAGCGCGTCCGTGTTCACGTGCTCAATCTCCATGGTCAGCACGTCCACGCCGGCACCTGGCGGCGGGAAGGAGGGCGAGGGGCGCATCTTTCGACGTAGAGAGCACGGACACGGAGACGGGCGCAAGCCGCTGGTTGCGTGGCGTGTCGAGGGCGGCAGCGCCTGCGGGCGCCCGTCATGGGCAGTCCGCGTCTGCCGCGCACATATGGCAGTGGCATCCATCTGAAAGCCCATTGCGATTGCGAGGACTGACGGGCGAGCGAGCGGATATCCGTTAAGCGTCTTACTGGGTTGAGCCCAGGCGCACTGCCCATGCTGCGCATTGGCGGGGTGCGGCTGGCCATGTGCGCGTGACTCCAGGCCGGACTGACTGCGCCCCGGCCCCGGACAAGGCTCCATGTACCGCCTGAACACACAATGTACCGCCCCAGCCACCTCTCGGGACTCGCCAACAGCTTACCCTGAACTGAAGAGCTCCCCTGAGGCGCCCACACGGCATGCCGCCAATCTGCCCCACGCCTAGCGCCTGCCTGCCGCGCCTACCGCGTGCCCTCGGCGCTTCGACTCCCGCCATGCCCCGCCCCACCCTGCCCTGCCCCGCCCCACCCTGCTCTGCCCCGCCCCACCCCGCCCCGCCCCGCCCTGCCCCACCCTGCCCTGCCCCACCCCGCCCCGCCCTGCCCCACCCTGCCCTGCCCCGCCCCATGCTCACTCTTGACGAAGTGCTCGATGGCCTCCGCATCCCGAAAGTGCCCCACCACGTGGTCAGCCGCCACGGAGGCGGGCGCGTCTGGCGTGGGGTCCAGGCACTTGAGGCGGACGCCCATGTTGGCCTGCGGGGGTGCGAGGCGCGGAGCCCAATGGCCGGCCAATTTAAGAGGACAGGTAGGGAGGGCCGCGTGGTGCCCTAGTCCATGGACAGCGTTGGTGGCGGTGGATGCAAGGGGAGGAGAGACTGGCGGTAATGGCGATGGCCCCGGGGCCGGTGACAGTCCGCCAGAGGGCGGCCAAACGAGGCCGCTGACGGCCGGGCTGAGGTGCGTGGCGCCCCGCCCAGGCCAACCATCAACCGTCAACCGCCGGCCAGCTCCAATCCGCATGCAGCCCGGGCGCCTGGGCCGGGGCTTCAAGCGGCCGCTCCGTCGGAGGCAGCCCGGCCACTCACCGCCGCCAGCGCCATCATGCGGCCCAGCTGGCCGCCACCCAGCACGCCCACCACAGCCGACCGAGGCAGCCCAGATGCACTGCGGGCGGCGACAGCACGGGCGTCAGCAAACACGACCAAGAGCCAGTAGCTGCAGGGGGAGGGTACCGGTGCCCTCGATTCGGGCGCCCAGACGAAGCGCGTTATGGGCGCAGCGCGCCGAACCCGGACCCAAACCCCCTCACCCCGCCACGGCGTGGCGACCATAGGTAATCCAGACATCATCGGCCTCACCTGACGGACGTCTCGTCGCGCTCCATGACTGTGCTAGCGGCCGCCAGGACAATCGACGTGCGACGCGCGACTTTCGCAGCGCGATGGCACCTTGCCCCGGACGGGTGGCGCACGGTCGGCTGTGGCGCTGGTGTATGGAGGCCGACTACCTCGGCAGTGCGGCGATTGAGCCTGTTTGCGCCGCTGAGTAACATGGTTGGTTCTTAAATGCGGCCGTGTCAATAGCACGGTTTACGGGACCTGTGTCGCCGCAAGAACTAACCAGTTGATCAATGCGCGCAGACAATTGCTCGAGGCCTCCGAAGCTACAACTCAGCCACGAGGGTCACGACTTACGGCGACGTGATACGGCGAGCGTGAGAGTGGAGGAGCCTTCCCACTATTCAGTTCCCACAATTTAGCATTGTTCCTATTCTTTTGTGCGTATATGTAGTATATACGTAGGGTTGTGCACCGCCGGCCGCCAGTCGTCTATGTAAACCTGCTGCGACGCTGGCGCATAAGCGCCACGGTGTTACCGTTTGTACTGGAGACCTTTTTCAGCATCTCCTTGTGTAGTTCCCTTGTTGCTAGGCCATCGAGGGCTCGATTAGTTGGCCATCATGGGCATCCAGCCCAGACTCACTGCCAATTGCAAGCGTGTTCACCAAAGACTCTTAAAATTGCATAGAAGCATGGAAGGTTATGCATTTCTGGAACAGTGTGCATCCAGCTGTCACCTTATGCCAAACACGCCACAGTGGCCCGCCCAAACCCAACGTGCCACTTCACGACACGCGAGCTGGGGACTTTCGAATGGGGACGGTATGTTGCGCTGTATGTGTGGAAGACATAGATGATGCAAAGCACGCGACAGATAAGGGTTGGCATTTATAGATAAGGACTAGGGGTCCGTAAGTCCTGAAGGTCTCTTGACGAACACGGACAGGCGGTTGGTGCGATATGGCCTCATTTGCATTCGCTGGCCTGCTCTGGCCTCCATATTGCTTCCGTTAGCCAGAAATGGTAAGACTTCAAGCCTGTCACCCTAGCCTATAGCGCAGCTACTTGCCTCTTTCCCCAGCCACGCCCCCCTTTTCTATGGATGCGCCCGCTGTGGTGTACCACCTTGTTGTACGCCCATGTCGTACGGCTGCGCACGGCCACGGCCCACGGGTGACGTCGGACTTGAGACAGGTGTGTTACTTCCCGCTTTGATACCGTTTCAATTAAAGATATGACGCATCCTCTTGCATTTCGGCACCAAGGTAACGCAACAATTGGCCGTCGGAATTGCCCCTTAAGGGCGCGACGGTGCCGCTGCCTTGCGTCGCGCACACCTTACATCGATAAAGAAGTACACATAGCGGAAACGAAGAAGGAGCTCGACCTCAAGCTTAAGAGTCTGGGATTCCCTCGCGCCCTCCTACCCGGCGAGCCCGAGGTAGTCAACGCATAGCTAGCTTGCCGAGCCTTTCTCTCTGGTCTCGAATAATTGACCATCTGGAATTACCATCTCCCGCAGACCAAGGCTGAGATAGACCGGGTCCTGACGCGCCTGGAAGCGCTGAACCCCGTTCCCACGCCCCTGACGACCCCCGAGGGCCTCCCCGGCGTCTCGCCCCTGCTGTTGGGGGAGTGGGACCTCGTGTATGCCTCGAACGGCACCGTGGTGACGCGCACAGCGCCGGCGCAGCTGCTCCTGACCGCCAGCCAGCTGCCGGGCGTGGGGCTAGACGAGATAACTCAGGTGGGCGCACCTGTCCCGCTGCGCTCCCAACCCAAGGGATTGGGCACGAGGGGGAGAGTTCGGCTCCCGGCACAGCGCTGCAGGACCGTCAATAGCAGGTGGCGCTATGCCAAGGAGCTGATCGGTCTTCCTCCGGGCAGCCAGGTGCCCCTTTGACGGCGTTTGCAAACCGCAGCTACTGTGCAGGCGGGACTGTTGACGGGTACGACTGTCACACGTGGGGACGCGGCCCATTCCTTGGCGAGTCAAAAGGATCTTGTGGCACTCAGCACACCACCCAGCACACTATGTGGCTGGTGGCTGTGTCCTCTCATACATGATACACCAGCGCAGTTCAGCTTCATGCGCCTTGGCGTGTGAGCGGGCATCGTGCGCCTCCACCCGCGCGCCACATGCAGCCTGCATGACTTCCTGCACACCACGTTCTGGGTTCCGTACAACTTGCGAATAGTTTCTTCCCCGAAGACGTATCCTCACATACTTCACCAGCGCCCCAACGCTCCTCCTCCTTTACCGGCAGGTGCTCTCCCTCAGCGAGACGGGGGCGCTGGTGGCGAGCAACACGGCCGTGTTCGGCTTCGGGCCTCTGGGGTCTTGGCGAATTGGCATCGAGGGCGTGTGGCGCGACGCTGGCGATGGGAGAACCGCCCGGGTAAGCCCTTCGGCGCACGTGACGGGCTATGGAATGGCAAGAGGGGCGTAGGGCAGGAGGGGCAACATGCAACAGGCTTTGGAGATGTGCCCCCCTCCCGGGTGTGCACATGGACGTTGCGATGGTGCCACACGCTTGTTGCCAGCTGTGTGCTGCAATGTTTGAGGTCAAGCGCACACGCGCGCTCACTACATTTAGAACGCGAGCGTTCTTGGCCTTCGGGTCATTGCTTCTGCGTGACCTGCCCACTGCAGTCTAGGGCACAGGATCGCCGATGTAATGGAGAGCAACTGGAACCCGTCGTGGCCACGCCTAGCCTGTATATGAACAAACGCAGGCGCTGTTTCATGAAGCTGCATTTCATGCACAGCGCGCCACAGCGTGGCGACAGTGGCGGCCACAAAGGCATTGTCGTATCATCCGAAGAGAGGCTATCTGACATGTCGCCGCAGGTCCTGTTTGACCAAGTCAGTGTCAAGCCGGTTGGGGCACTGGGGCTAAAGGCGCCGGCCTGGGTTCCGCCGGTGAGTAGGAGCTGGGCTGCGATGGAATGTGGGATGCGGTGGGCAATAAGGTGGATGCTTCGATGGGCTCCCTAGCGAACTGTGGACCCATGCCGGCGTTGCTGCAGCGCAATGAAGGGACTGGGCCCCTAGGAAAGGGCAGACCGTAAACACCTTCCTGGGCACAGCTTGGTTTGAGGCGCTGCACGCCGGGACTTGGGGCCGCCTACTCGCGAATGGGAACGTTGCCACGGAAACGGATGAGGAGCAGTGCCCGCTGTTTTTAAACCGCTGAGCTCGCGACTCGGATGCGCAACACCCGCTAGTTCGCGCCTGGCTCCCTTGCCTCGTCCTTGAAATCCTCTGCCCTGGCGGGCGCGTTTGCTTTATCCCTTGGCGCTGCAGCTGAAGCTGGCGACGGGCGGCCTCAGCGGCCCTGGCGAGAGGCGCTCCGGGGCGGACTGGGTCACCACGTTTGTTGACCGTGACTTGCGGGTGGGCCGCGGCAAGACCGGCAACACCTTCCTCTTCAGGCGCCGGCCGCCGCAGTGACCGGCCCACGGGTCGACAGCAGCCGAAGAGCCGAGGACGGCCTGGACGCCCCGGTGAGCTCGTGGGTGACGGGACTTACTCGTTACCGTCGGTCAGCGCTTGGCCGCTATGGGCAGGGAGCTGGGGACGGAGGGGCAGGTGCGAGGCTGGCTGAGGAAGGAAATGCGGTCGCCATGGGGTCTTGGATTGGGGGCAGTGCCGGCGCAGCTGCCCCATGATGCAATAAAGGGGGGTAAACCCCCGATTACGTCGCGGCGTTGCCTGATTGCAGCATGCTGGGCGCTGAAGCCTCGGCTGTGTGAAGGTCACGCAAGGTGAATAATGGCGCATGCACACGAAGTTGTGGTGGCCCCTACTGTCAGACGCATTGATCCTGGCATAATGATGAGCTATTTGTGTGGGACTGTCTGGAGAAAGGACTAAGGGGCAGCTATCGGCTACTGGTATGTGCCCGTCGGAAGGCGGCACTGTGTTGAGATGTTGGCGAGACATCGCCTGTCCGCTGGCTACTCTCCTGATACTTTCGTTGCATTCTATTCATCTTTTGCACGGAGGCTCCATTGGCAGCGGCACGGGATGTATGCCTCGAAGCCGTCCCTGCTGCCCCTCTCTAGGGAAGGTACCTCCATCCACCTGGATACCTCCATCAGGGTTTCAGGATTTGGGTTGCTCGGCTGCATGACGAGGCTGTGTGAAGGTGTTCGGCGCGTGGCGTGTTGCGGGCGTGCCCCTGGCTGCTATCACATCACGGCGGCCATTTTTATTGGTTTGAGATGCTCTGAGCACACAGACTCCCGTCATCATCGCTCGGACCTGCTTATGTTGGGTTGACACAGACGTAAACTTATTGCGAGGAGAGTACGGGCAGCAAGGCAGCAGCTGCAGGCAAACCAAGCAAACAACGGCATGGTGCTTAACCCAATCAAGAACGCCGTGGCAGGGCATGCAAACAACCTGCACACTGGCCGTGCACAATTGAGGCCCGCCACCCAACAAGTCCAACCATGTCTGTTGAGTCACGAACCCGTAAGAGCCGGTCGTGACCAGAAGTGGTATAAAGCACATACGGGTCGACAGGCGCACACACAGGTCAAGAAAAA
>LSYV01000003.1:3383987-3397211 GCA_001584585.1 Gonium pectorale
CCAGAGGTGCGCTCGCAGCACCGGGCAGTGGCACCGGTCCTCTACCACAGAACGCAACCCGACGGCTATGGGGCAGGCCCAGAAATGGTGCATGCGTGGGGAACACGCGCACGACAGCGAGGGGCGTGTGCCAAATATGTATATTAAGTGTCACAAACCATCATTGGGCACCTTCGGTTTCGGAGGCTGAGCGCGTGTGCCGGAGTGGTCTAACGGGTGGGTCTCAAGCGGTTACGCTTTCGTTCATATGAGCGACGCATTGAGCTGTGCTTTCCCATAGCGAAAGCTGCGTGAGTTCAAATCTCACCGCGCGCATCTTTTGGTACTTTCCATTAATCTCACTGAGAGGGATAGGCAGACCTCTCCTTAGCTGCAGTGCAGTCCCAGGTGCATGATCTGGCGGCTCGCCGTCCATGGGATTCAATTGCCGGGCAACTCACTCTGCCGCGGATGCCGCGGGGTATGCCGGACCACTCCGCGTTTGGGCTGAGTCTGGGGAAGGGCTGGCTTCCCCAGGGACCAGGACACCCCCAGGACAAGGGGAGCCCCTGCCCAGGACCTTGTCCGACAAGGATGCCCGCCTGGCTACAGCTGCCACGACAGCCACAGAAAGGGGTCTGCCGCGGTCTCGTCTTTGACGTACAAGGTCCTGACTGCCGTACATCACTTCCCGTACAAGGGGTCTATTAGCACAATGTCGTGACCCAACAACTGTCAGACCCCCCAACATCCAGTGCCTATTTGTTCCAGTATGTTTATACATATTCGAGCGTTTGTGGGCTTGTCTGAGAAGCTTGGGCAGACCTTGGGCGGACCAAACCAAAGCGCGGGTCGGTGGGTCACGGCATGATGCCGGTGGGAGTCCGAGCCATCCGACACACCAACGCCCGTACCACTTCCGGGCCTCCCCATAGCGGCGGGGTCGCTTGCTGTGGTAGAAGACCGGTGCCACTGCCATGTGCAGAAAGAGCCCGCCCTTTTTGTTTAGTTGTGTGTCTCGCCGGAACGCGGGTAGGTCAAAAAGAACCAGCAGACGGCCCCTCCCGTTGTGGAGCAGCGGCTAGGTTGCCTGGTGGGATGTGGAGACGGCAGACCCGGCGGGCGTCGTGCGCGACGTAATACCAGTTTTAACACACGAACCCGCCCTGCCGGTGCTCATCGACACTCAAAACCATGATGCCCATGGAGTTGGCTCTCCTTGCTGGTTGCGTTCGCTTATCCCCACGCAATAGCCCAGTGGGAGCTAAGGCGTGTACGGTGTACCCCATGTACTGGGCGCACTTCCTCTAACATTAACCCCTGGGGCAGGGGCGCATGTGCGCCGTACTCGCACATGAACACGTCATCGGGCGCGCCTGCCCCGCGCGTAGAACCCCCGCCCTATCATCCCGTACCAAAAAAGATCCCGTACAAGGGAGTGTCCGCCTCTGGCCACTACTATACAAACCACCAGTATACATGCAAGAAGGGAGAAAAGATACCCCCGCGAATAGTCATTTCCATCACAACCGCCACCTGTCTCCGATTCCCTGGCCAGGAACCGCTGAGTCCATGACGGCACTCCCAACCGACATGCGGCGCCAGAGTCTGAGACGGCAAGGAACCGCGCGGTGCGCCGTTTGAGAAGGAACCGAGGATTCAGTGCCAGCTTGCGCCACCCAGTCAGCTCCCTCGCATTCGTTCGCCACCCCACGCGCTGTATCTAGGCAGGCGCCCAACGTCCAGTGCCGCCCGAGGGAGGGGCTGCTCGGCCCCAAAGCCGCTTCACCCCTCAAGGGCCGGTGCCTCATAAGGGAAGCGGGTAGTCAGTCATTCCTTAACGCAAGGGCCGGGGACGTCGTTACCATTGGCAACGGAATATGTACATCACTATGTTACGACTGGGCACAACGCGCCCTTGCTCTCCAAAGCGCAGACCCCACACAAACACTCCTCACATTCTCATTTCGTCCATGGCCGACGAAAGGCCGTCCGTAACCCCGCCACGTCTGCTGGCGCTCCCAGCGACTCGTCACCGTCCTGGCCGGCGGGCTCCTGCTCCCGCAGGCGCGCCCCTCCCCAATCAAGACCCGCCGGATGGCCCAGCGGACTTCCTGAATCCAGATCCCAGAGGGCAGGCAATGGAGAACTGAAAGCGCACCACGGCCGACAGCGCCCTCTCCACGACCGCTGCCGGCACATCCGACTGGGCGCCGCATCCAGATTTGCCCCACTCCCCACGGGGGCGCCGCCCTCACTGTTTCCACCCGGCGCCCTGCAGCAGGACCCGATACGCCGCCTCGTCGTACGGCGCACAGTACCACCGCAGGTAGCTGCACGCGGGTGGAGGGGCCCGAGGGGTATGGGTGCTCAGCCCGTGAGCAGGCTCAGCGGTTACCACCAGGGGGTGCGCAGGACTTCGGACATCTCATTTATTGTGATACCGTGCAGGGAAGGTGCAGGGCGAGCCTGGAGCGGCGCTTGTGATGACTCGCAGAGCGCGACACAGCCCCTGGCACTGCCATTTCCGATATGCCGCCCTGCTACAAGCCGTCCGATTCACCGGCCCCGCCAAGTCCCGCACCCACTTGCTGAAGGCGTCCGGGTCCTTTGCGTCCGCCGCCGCCTGCAGTGCCTCCTCCCGCCTCGCCTCGTCGTCGCCCGCCGCCGCCACCGCCTCGATCTGCTTGGCGTAGTCCTTTGTCTGGATGAACACGATCTTCTGGCGGGTAACTGAGTCTACGAAGGGCCAAAGCGCATTGAAAAGAAAGCTGCGGGCCGGTGGGGGAAGGGCGAGAAAGAGGGGCAGGGAGGGTGCAGGCGATGGACGCGAGGCGCTGCGCAGCTGGGCAGCTATGCGGGACCCGAGGGGGCGCGGGTCAGCAGGCTGGGGGACACGGACCGCGAGCGCCAGGAACAGCAGCTGCGGAGACGACCGAGGTGCACATGCCGGCGCGCTGGAGAGGGAGATGCGGGGCACCCGCAAACACGGACGGAGGGATCCGGCGTGGGAGGCGGTTGGCGCAAGGGAACGGGGAGGGGCCCACGCCACGGTGTACGGTGTACGGGGTAGGAGGCGCGACGCGCACACGGACAGCGCCCCAACACACACACGGGGGGGCTAACGCTCGTCGTATGCGTCGTTCCATTTCAACACACGGGGGGGGGAGGTAGCGTGCCGATCCGTTTCCCCGCTGACCGTCAGCCAGCCCCAGGCCCGCTGGCCACCGCGCTTTACACTCCCGCGAGCACTCCTGCGAGACCCTGCTCAGAGCGAAACCCTCGGCAGCACAGCTGCGCACCTGAAGATGCTCGGGGCGTCGATGAAGAAGCAGCGGTGCAGGCGCTCCTGGGGGGTAGGGGGGCGGGCGCACATGCACGGGCGTAGCGCCAGGACGCTAACGGCGGCCTGACAAGAGCAACGGCAGAAGCAATCAGGCAGGCGAACGCAACTGGCCCGGCGGCGCGCCTGGCCACCGCCTCCACACATCGTTCGCTGCTCCACACAAACAGGGCAGTTCCAGCCCTCCCCCCAACCCCGCCTCATTCAAACACATACACACACCCCGCGCCCCACTCACGGGGAAGTGGTCGGCGAGGATGCGCAGGGTGGCCATCGACACGCCTGCGGGTGCAGCGGCGAGGCACGACGCCCGCATCAACAGGGGAGGCGCCAAGGGCTAGCGCGAGGCCTCGCTGCGCCACCCTCGCGAATGCGGTCAGAGCAGAGGGCCGCGGGGCCGTTGACGGCCCAACGCCCCGCTGCGCGACAAGCACCATGTGGGGCACCCGCGAGCTCACGGGCAGGCCCCGCGCGCTTCGCTGGTCTGCCGGTGGAGCGGCCGCACCGAGGGCCAGCCCCATGGCGGTTTGGAGTGCGCCCCGTCCTCTCGACCGCCCAACAGGCACTCACTGAGCGGCGGCGAGTTGGCCCGGCTGTACCCGCGCATGTCCATCAGCCACACCCTGTACCGGTAGCAGGTCCAGGAGCAGAGCTTCAGGAGCGGTGCAATGGCGGTGCTTGCATGGCGTCGCGGCAGAGCGAGCGACTCTGATAGTGAGGCGCCGGCTGGGTCAGGCATTGGCATCATGGCATGGTCCTCGCCACACCACAACCACAACCACCTCCGCGCCCCTGCAACCCCGGCAACCCCTGCTCTGCTGAAGCGCCCCCGCCACTTCGGCAACCCCGCCCGCCGGGCGCACGTGCGCGTGCCGAGCACCCGCCGTGCTGCGTTCTGGGGACAACAACCTCTCCGGCCTGGGAAGGGTACAAGCCCGGCCCCAGGCCATCCGTCCTCTTCCCGCTCACCACTTCTCCTGCCCGTCCCGCATTGACCGCACGCCTGTCTCCAGCGTGAACACCAGGAAGCGCAGGTAGGCCGGGTGCTCGCCCGCCTGGAAGGCGTCGGAGCGCTTGCGGGTCACCTGCGGTCGCGGTCACCGGGTGCGGGTGCGGGCTGTGTGCGTGCAGGCTGGGGCGATGTGGCGGGGTGCGTGGCGGCGGAGAGGGAGGCGGGCCGCCTCCCCTCAGTCCGTGGGGGTCGGAGAGTTGGGCAGGCAGACCTCGCGCCGCGCTTTGTTGTTGTGCCGCTCCACCGCACGCCCGCGAACGCTCGCGCCCGCGAGCGTCCCGTGCCGTTTTGCAAAGCGCACCCAGGCTCCCAGCGAGCGCGCCGCCGCCGCGCTGGAGCCAGCCCAATGGCCTTTGCTTGGCAATGCGACGGGCGGCATAGCGTGGTGCCGCAAACTCAAGCAGGCCAACCCAGCTCATAGTACGTACAGAAGCTCTGCACTCCCCGGCCAGTCCGCGTGGGCGGCCTCACCAGTATGCTCTTCCCCGAGGGGTCCGTTCCCGCGATGTACATTCGGCCGCTGCTGAGGTGGCGGCCGTCGAACTCGCCGATACTGAGCGTGTCTGTCAGGTGACGCAGGGAAAGGGGGTAATACCCGGCAACGGGTGTACGGGCCGCCAGGTCTGGGTGCGAGTTGGGTATCGAGTGCTGTGTGCAGAGCGTCGGGGTCCCGGGCGTGGGTGCCCATGGCGGCAGCTGACGCTGTGCGTCTGGGCAACTGGCGTTCCCGTGCCGTCCGGGCCCAGGGCCCAGATGTATGTCGATACGATGTCGCGTGCGTCCCCACAGAAGTGGTGGTGGTGGTGTTGGCTTGAGCCAGGCCGGGTGGTCGCCGGAGGCCCCCTGGGCGAAACCTAGAGCCCCATTTGCTTGCTGATAAGCAGGGCCAGCAATCTCACCGACGCCGAACTCCTCCCGCCACTTGAGCGTGCCATGCAGGAGTCGGGCTGCTTTATGGACGTTGCCGCTGCGCGCGCACAGGTAGCGCCTAACGGTGGCTGTGTCACATGAATCTAGCTGCTCCTGGTTTAGGTCGCCAAGCTGCTTCAGTTCAGCAAGCACCGCTTGAACTGCCTCCGCGTCCGCGTCCTGCTGCGCGTGGCCATCGACGACGGTCATTGTAAATCACTCGTACAATTGTATGTGACGCGACTGCGGCGCAGCTGAGCGCTTCATCGCGGAGGAAACAACCCTGAGCGCTCGGCCAACCGCCACCGTGCCCACCGCGACTAGCCCGGTACCTCTATCCGCCAACGCGATGCCGATTGGCATTGTATTTCCCACTATGCCTCAGGCACAAAGCGGCGGGACCTAGCGGGGCTGACCCCGTTCTGATGCCTTTGCACCACCCGAGACGAAGATGCAGTTGGCAAATCACAATGGTTTCGCATCGCGGCTTGCACGCAGTCGGGCGTACAGGGCTGTCGTGGCGGCCGCTAGGAAGGGGTCGCCAGCGGAGCGGACAATCGGTGTCATGACCTACAACATTCTGGCGCAGAAATACGCTCAAGGCGGGTGAGTCAGTGCAGGTGCCCGCCAGGCCCCTTCTTCCGCACCGCAGTTCCCACCCCACCCCGCCCCCGACACCCACCAGGTGGCACAGCTACTGCTCGCCGCAGCACCTGCGCTGGGAGTCTCGGAGGGAGCGGCTGTTTGAGGAGATTGAGGCGTGCGGCAGCGACATCATTTGCCTGCAGGTGGGCGGCACCGCCTCGCACCCATGTGGTGTATCATGGAGAGCCGATGATCAGACGACGCCTGGGGTGCTTCCTGGGGTGCCCGACTGCCGTCCTCGTGCTCATTCGATAGGCAGGGGCCGGCAGGGACCGGGTCTGGGGACTTGCGCGGCCAGCCGCCGGGGATGAGGCAAACACGACCTGGGAGAACTGCGGAGCTAGGCGGTCAGGCGGCGTCCCCTCAGCCTGGCGGCTCTTGGCGTATGTCGCCGGCGCCCGCACGCACACAGCTTGGCTCGCCCGTCATACGCTCGCTCCCTCCCAGCCCGATGCTTCGTGCCTCTACCCTTAGCACTGCCTCTTCCCCACCCTGCTCCCGCCTCGGCCCCCTGTTGCGCCCGGCGGCGTCCTCCCGGTGCACCCCGCGGCACAGGAGGTGGAGGCGCCCGTGTTCGCGGGCGAGCTGCAGCCCTGGCTGGCGGAGCGGGGCTACCGGGGGCACTACTTGGCCCGACAGTACGGCGAGAGCGTGCAGGTACGGCATCAGATGCGGCAATGGGAGGGTGGCAAAGGAAACGCAGGCTGGACAGCAGCGCGGTCGGGGCAAGGGGCTGGTGCCGGGGCGGTAAAGCTCGCCCCCGTAGGCCGCCAACGTGGGTCCTCCCACCCATCTGCCCACACACCGTCCCAGTCATTACCGTCCCCACACCAACCCCACACCAGCCCGACATCAATGCTGCTCCCCACCATCCGGCGCAGGGCCCCGCAGAGGGCGTCGCCCTGTTCTACCGCACCGACGTGTTTGACACTCTGGCGCACCACTCCTTCCTCTTCTCGTCCGTGCCAACCAACCCGCCGGCGCCGCTCCGGGACGGGCTCTCCTCCGTCGACGGGGAGGAGCTCGGCGCCGCCGCCACCGCGGCGGCGGGCGCGACGGCGTCAGCGTCAAGGGCGGAGAGCAGCGTCGAGGAGTCGTCGGATGAGGAGGGAGCAGCAGAGCTGGCGGCAGCGGGGGCGGCGGCGGCGGGCCCGAGCGCCCCTTTGGGTCGTCCTGGCAAGCGGCGAAGAGGTGTCGGGGGCGGCAGCAGCAGCGGCCGCGCTGCGGCAGCTGCGGCTGGCGGCGGGATAGCGAGTGGCGGCGCGGATGGTAGCACCGCGGAACGGAGCAACAGTAACGGCCAGACGAGCACGAGCGGCCGCGGAGCCGGGGCTGGCAGCGGTGGCAGGGGCAACAATGAGTTCTGGAGCGTCTTCAGCAGACGGCAGGAGGGGGCTGTCCTGGCGTTGCTGCGGCACAAACCCACCAAGCGGGCGCTGCTGGCGGCTGTGACGCACCTGTTCTGGAA
The DNA here is from genome assembly GCA_001584585.1 of Gonium pectorale. Taxonomy (NCBI): domain Eukaryota; kingdom Viridiplantae; phylum Chlorophyta; class Chlorophyceae; order Chlamydomonadales; family Volvocaceae; genus Gonium; species Gonium pectorale. The sequence goes on from LSYV01000003.1 coordinate 3,391,344, forward strand.
CCCAGCATTCCCGGACGTCAAGGCGTTCCAGGCAGGTGGCGGGGCGTGGAGGGGAGGGGAAGGGAGGGGCTGTAGCCTCTGGGCTAAGGGCTGGAGTGGTCCATGCTTCGGCGGTATGGGTGGCCGCTGCGGCGCCTGGGGGACCGTGGGGGCGGCTGGGGAGGGATTGCAAAGTACCGTACGTGGGCGGAGAGGGGCGTGGCGGACCGAGGCACTGATACAAGCGGCGGGCCGACCAGGACCTGTCTTGGGGGGCGGGATGCAGGGGGCTGAAGCGGATCGAGACATGCGCGCGGGAACCCATGTGTGCGGCATACAGTATGCCCCAGCGGCGGAGGTAGACCCGGCGCCGGGTGTGTATGTGTGTGTTCTTGTGTTGTCGCAGGCGGCTGTGCTGTGTCAGGAGATGGCGGCCTTCCTGCGCAGCGCCGCCGACTCCCCGCCCGGGGCCGTCCCCGTCATCCTGGCGGGCGACTTCAACAGCCTCAACCGAAAGGTCGTACCGGACTTCTTCGACCCAAAGGTACGGGGGCGCGGAGCCGCAGCCGCGGTCAGGGTGCGGTGCGGTCGGGGCAGGGGGCAGGTCCATTGCGGATTTGCGGTGCAAGCGGGCTCGGGGTTACCTTTCGCCCTTCGTGTGGCACTGAGCTTGGTGATTTTGCGGAGCGGGCCTCCGCCTAGCGGGACCGCGCATCGCCCCACTCGCCCCCCGACCCCCCGACCACCCCGGCCGCCGCAGATCCCGCCCGGCCCCGACGGGCTGGTGAGCGGCGTGTACACGCTGCTGACCCGCGGGTCGCTCGGCCCCGACCACCCCGACCACCCCGCCACGCGGCGGCGGCCCGCCGAGACCGGCAACCCCGACTTCCGCGCCGTGACGCTTGGCAGCGCCGGGCTCAGCCTCGCGTCCGCGTACCAGTTGATGTTTGGGAGGTGGGCATGAGGTGGAGGCGGGGGCCAGGCTGGCCACTGGCCGGGTGGGGCTGCTGGGCGGGCGGGGGGCCCGCCATGGCGCACGGCACGAAGCCGGCTCGGCGCACAACCTACCGAGAGTGCAAAGCTGCACGCGCCTCAGGCGCTGTTCGCTGCGCAGTGCAGGCCCGTGGGCCCATGGAGCTCCTGTTTGTCAGCCCAGCCTGAACAGAAGCAAATAGAGGCTGCCGGGGGCCTCTCGGGGCGGCCTCCCCCGTCTGACCTGACCTTACCACGGCCCTCGGTCGCCCCGCCCCGCCCCGCCCCGCCAGGGAGCCGCCGCTCACGACCCGTACCAGCAGCTTCGCCGGCTGCCTGGACTACATCTTTGTGTCGCCGAAGCACTTTGAGGTGACGCGCGCGCTGGAGCTGCCGTACACCGTCGACGGCCTCGGCAGCGGCGGCGGCGTGCGGGATCCGCTGGCGGATGTGGCCTTCCCGCCCATCCCCAACGAGGACTTCCCCTCGGACCACCTCTCGCTGGCGGCGCTGCTGCGGTTCAAGGACTGATGAGGGGCCGGGATGGGCGGCAGACCGGAAGGGGGGCTGGGTGCGTAGGATGGCTTGGCGGAGAGCGGCTAGGTGGCCAGGGAGGCCCGGAGCGAGCGGTGGGGAGGTGGGGGCGCGCTAACAAGAGGGCATGCAGCGGCAGGTGTGCGTGCGCTGAGCGGGAAAGCCGCGGACGATGCGATACGATGTGACAGAGGCTTACGAGAGCCGCTGTGCTCACTACCGTAAGAGCGCGCTGCGATGTGCCGACTTGACTGAGGTCGTGAGGCGTACGGGTGGAGCGGTTGGAAGGAATGCCACATGTGCGGGCGGCCTCAATCACCGCCTTTCAAGCCGGGCCGGGCCGGCATCTCCATACCGTACACGTCATCCGCGCCCCTCCCTGGCAAGTACGGATGCTCCCATGCTGCCGGCGGCGGGACGGCGTGCCGCCTCAGTAGCATGTATCAAGCCGGCGCGATGCTGGCCGTACAACATGTGCGGAAACATGTGGTGGTGGTGGTGGTGGTGGAACGGTTGTTTTCCTGCGGCCCATCTATGAGCCAGGCACAGATACAGATTACAGATTACAGGCACAGCCGCTTGCGCGCCCTCACGCTGTTGGCGCACAGGCGCACCTCGGGCGTGCAAAATAGCATGATGTGCTACGCGCCTAGCTGACGAGGACCAGGTGGATGGGTGCCACTCCTCCCACCGCACCCACCGCACGTACCGCCAACCGGCCACCAGCAACAGTGGCCGCCCTTGCCTGTCGATACAGTTTCAGTCTTACAGAGCCTTACGTGGTCACCGGATGTCTCTGCCGGGGACACAGGTCAGGGGATACGAACAGCGGCCGCGGAGACCCAGACCAGGCACACCGGCGTGACCGACGGCCTCGGAAGGTGCGCAAAGGCAGGCCCCGGAGTGCAAGCCAGATCACAAAGAATGCGGATGAATGCGGACAAAGTACTGCATCCGTTACCCCAACCAGGATTCGAGATACGGCACTGCTAGAGCAATCACGCCAATCGCAGCTGTCGCACAAGCACAGGGCAGCAAGCACAATCCTTCCCCCGCTAGGGGTAAGTGACCAGCCACCCCGCGTCGGGCGCCCAAACGTGCGTCGGCGTCGACAAAGATGGCAACAACGGGAGACTGCGGCTCCCCTCCTGAACCGCACCGAGCAAGCAACATCACAGGCAGCTGCACCAAAACAATTGCGCCCAGCTGCGTTCGGTGCGCAGCGCCGATAAAGCAAGTGGCATTATTGTGCACCATAGTGTCCCACACGCATTCCCAAAGCATAGCGTTCCACACCGTCCGCACCGACTGTCGGACCGCGCTGCTGCGGTGTTGACTCGTCGCACTCGCGCCCGGCGAGGATGGGCTTGCGGACAAAGAGAGGGATGATGAATCTAGGATCACGAACATGGTAACCGCAGCGCTTCCCGCGCAATCCACCGCACCCCGCTGGCCTTGTCCCTGGCCGCATCCCACAGAGGGGTGGGTGCGTTTCTGTCCGGCCCCTGGCCCCTCAGCACTGCTTAGCACGCGGCTCCGTCCGCCACGCCTTGCCGTCCGGCCCTGGGGCCCCACCCGCCCTCTTCATCCTCACCGGCACGCTCCAGGCCCACACGCCGGCACCCTCGGCTCCAACCACAGCCCCTATGCCGCTGCCGCCGTCCGCGCAGCCCACGCCGCCGGCACCTCCCGAGCCAACGACCCGTGGGTCACTTGGCCACATTTGCCTCGCACCCGTGCACTCCTCCGAGCAGCATTCCTCGCACCGAGGTCGAGGCGCCCCCGCCAGTCCTCCCCCGCCACCTGTCGGGACATTCCCACCAGGACTCGCCCCACCACCGCTCAGCCGGCCTGTCTGGTCCGAGGGCCGGCGGCTGCTGGCCAGGAAGGCGCCGGCCCGGCAGCCGCCGTCCGGCTCGGCACCTCCACTCCCCGGCGGCCCCGGCCGGGACCCGCCGAGCGGCTGGACCGCGCCGCCGTCACCCCAAGGCGCCGCCATGGCCGTCGCCGCCCCTGCCCCCGAAGCCAACTTTGGTGCCACTCCCGCTGGCGCCAGCGCGCAGCGCGCGCGGCCCAGGGCCCCCGCCTCGGCGCGCACCGCCCCGGACAGCTCCGCTCCACCGTCACGCGTCTCGCGCCCCGCCTCCTGCTCCAAGCCCTTAGCGGACGCTGCCAGCTTCGCCGCGTCGCCGCCAGCTGCCGTCCGCAGGATCCTGCGACACCAGGCCACAAACCGCGGGGCCCACTGCCATGCGTAACTAGTGCCGGCGCGGCCTCTGAAGCACACACGCGTCCCACCGTGGACCGGGCCGTGGCGGGGGCGGGGCGGGGTGTTATGTGGAGCGTCTCGAGACAGCGGCAGCGTCCAGCATCCCGGGGGGGGGGTCTCCCGACTGCCTCCTTCTGCCGCACGCGGCCCCGCCCCGGCAGCCGTGCCAAACCCCACACGCCAACATCTGCAGACAGGCCTGCGACGTTGCCCTCGTGCCCCCTTCCCTCGCCTTCCCCAGTTGCGGGAGCCCGCAGGGGGCCCGCCCCAGCGCACCCCGCCCGCCCCACCTGAGTATGGCCCCGAACCAGACCCACTGCATGCCCAGCAGCGCTGCCAGCAGTCCGTTGACGAGCGCGAAGGTGGCGGGGTAGTGCGACAGCACGTGCGGGATGAGGCGCCGGCTGTGCACCATGCCCCTGTGGCGGGCCGGCAGAAGCGGGGGCGATGTGGGCGTGGGTGTGGGCATCAAAAAAAGTGTGGGCGAGGGGTTGGCGTCGCTTTGTGTGTATGGACAGCGGGCGAGTAGGCTGAAGCCATGGGAATGAGGGCCTTTGGCACCGCGGCAGCGTCACCCTGCTGGCCGTTGAGGGACGGGACAAAGAGCACAGGGTGGCGCGATGATGTAACTGGCGGGCAGATGGGCGACTGGCACGTCACGACAAGCCCCCAGTAGTGTTCAGGCATTGCAGGTATTATGCAAACGGCCGAACAGCATGCCTGCGCTGTGCAGGGCCTCTTTCTGACCGGGGGGCCCCGCCGCGGCCGCGCGGTGCAGACACCTCCCACCAGCCACGCGGGCGCACTCACAGCGGCAGGAACAGGACGGGGAACATCACCACCCGGGAGATGAAGAAGACGACGGCGAAGGCGGCGAAGGAAACCAGTGCTAGCCCCCTGCGCAGACCGAATGGTGGTGGTGTTTAGGGGGCCAGCGAGGTAGGGCGTTCGGGCGCCGTGATCCGACCGAAACCTCGCAGCTCCAAGTCAATGCAAAATATGCGATGGTTGAAGCGAACAATACCACAGTATACAAGGCAAGTCGTCACGTAGCTTGGACGGGATGAACCCCTAGGCTACGGCTTAGGCTACGGCTACGGCCATCTGCTGCCCAGCCTCCACCCCTGGCCACATCCCTGTGAGGGCGCGCCGGCTGGAGGGGCGGACGGGAGCGACCCATGGGCCGGCGACCCGGGCGGGGTTGCCCACGAGCGGGCTCCCACCTGCTCCCCACGTGGTGTGCCGTCTTTGAGAGGTGCAGAAGCGGCGTGGAGCAGTTGAGCAGTGCCAGCAGAAGGACGCCTGCAGGGGAGGGGGTGCGGGAAGAAGCCAGCGACTCGGTGCTCCTTTCCCTTGCAAGCCTCCTTCCAAGGGGAGCCGTGAGGCAGCAGGCCCTCCTATGACACAGTTTGTAGCCGTGAACAGCGAGGTCCTGATTGCAGACCTATGCATCCCGGCTCCTGGCGTTGATTTTCAGGCCCAAGAACATTAAAACGTCCACGCCCCTGAAAGAGCTGCGGGCCGTTGCCGTACCAGGTCGGTGCAGCGTGAGGCAGTACGACATGACCAGCAGGTAGATCGATGCCACGTGGTGTACGGTCATCAGGTGGCTGTCGTGCAGGCCGAGACCTGGCGGCGGGTGGGCGGGCGGCGTCAGGCACGATGCGTCCGAGTGTTTGTGCCCGCGCTGGCACTGGTGCGGGCTTCTCGCGGCCTGTGACGCCACGCCCCCAATGCGCACTCGAAGCGCTTCCCGCACCCCAGCATCACACTGCGAGGCGCAACACCCCGCCCCGCCCTGGCCCCCTTCCCGCTTACCCAGGTGGTGTTTGAGCAGCAGGTGCATGTACCAGGCCAGCTCAGCGGCGTAGTAGGCGGCCACCAGGGGCTCCAGCGGCAGCAGCGGCCAGCCGGCCAGGCAGGGAGAGGTGTCCAGGGAGGGGAGCGACGGGCAGCCGCCGTTGCTGCAGGAAGGGACAGGGGAGAGGCGCGGAGGTGGGCGCGGGTGGGAACAGGACGGCAGGAGGGGGGCGGTCAGGCTGGAAGCTGGCGTGGGGTAAAGGTGGTCTGTTCTGTGGTCTTTAGGTGCAGGGTTCCTTCTCTTCTTGTGTGTG
>LSYV01000003.1:3428745-3439766 GCA_001584585.1 Gonium pectorale
CCACACACACACACACACACACACACATACACACACACACCGCTCCCCCCCTGCTACCCCCGCTCCACCCCTGCTACCCCCGCTCCCCCGCTCCCCCCTCGCTACCCGCTCCCCCCTGCTCCCGCCCCCCGCTCCAACGCGCTCCACCCCTGCTCCCCCGCGCTCCACTCCGCTCCCCCCCCGCTCCATCCCGCTCCACCCAAGCTTCCACGCGCTCCACTCCGCTCCACCCCGCTCCATCCCTCCACCCTCCCCCCCCCGCTCCACGCCGGCCTGCTACACACGGGCCTTCCCATCAGCCCCTGCCACCAGCAGCGGCCGCATCCCGCACCTTTTCTATCCGGTTCGAGTGCTGCAGCGTGAGCTCCAGCTTCACCTCCGACACGTCCTCGCGCTGCTCCAGAACCACCCTGTGGTACACTCCGCCGTGCCCTGCCCCCGGGGGCCGAGCGCTGGCGGCAGCCTGCAGCCGCGTCAGGGTCTCGGCCATCGGCAGGCGGCTGCTGGGCAGGTGGTTCGGCGGCGAGGCCGGCGCCGGGAGGTGCGGCGCCAGGCGGGTGGGCACATAAGGCGCGGTGGCGTACAGGCCAGCACCACCGCCGCCAACGCGGCCGTATCCTACACCGCCGTACCCTCCGGCATTGAAGACGGCGGCGCCGGAGGGCATGGAGCGGTTGTGGATGGGAGGCGAAGAGGGCGCGTCGCGAATGAGGGCGCCGGCCGCCGAGGAGTCAACGGAGGTGTTGACCCCCGAGTCTGCGGCGTTGACCGGCATGCCAAATTGCACGCGACCGGGGGCGCGGGTCGCGGGACTGGAGGTGCCAGAGGCGGTGGCTGGTCCGGCGCCGGGGGCGGCACCGCCGGCGGGGGCTGCCGCGGCGTCGGGCGGCAGGAAGCCGGTTGGCGCGGCGGCAAGCAGCTCCCGCACCATGCCCGTGTCGAGGTGCGTGAAGGGCGACGGGCGGCGTGTTGGAGCGGCCTCTGCGACGCTTTGAGGCCCGTGAGGAGCGGGGCCGTGGGCGGGCGCAGCACTGGCGGGGATCCCTTGTGGGGTGACGTGCAAGCCGGCCTGGCTGGGTTGTGGTGGGGCGGAGGACGCTGCGGGCGGGCCCGGGCTGCCGGGGACGTAGCCTGGGTATCGCCAGGAGACAGAGTGCTCCACACGTGCTGGTGTGAGCTCGTCCTCCTCCTCTTCCTCCGGGGCCGCATGGTGGACTTGCACGCGGGACGGGCGACGGTTTTCCGCGACTGCTTCCAAGGCCGCCTCAGCGTCCTCCTCGCGAAGCGACGAGTTCATATGCCCGTTTGCAGCTGCTCAAAGCCGTCTCCGTGCAAGAGGAGGATGAGTCGTGCCTGACATGGCAAGGGCCGTCGACAGCGCTGCGGAGACCGTGACGTTACAGTTTCTATCTAATTATTCATGTATAGGCTGGCGAGACACTATACGTTCCACTGCACCTACGCCAAATGTATGAGTGAATAGGACGGAATGGGTAGCTCAGACCCAAGAAAGGCCACTTACCCTTGAGAAATGAAACATAAATACAAGCTCAGGCGTTTCCGGTGTACGAACCGTGTCGTGTGTCCCACCTTGAGGACAAACCCCCTCAACCTGTTTCACCAGTTCCAGCACCCTCTTTTTCTGCTCCTCAATAACCAATGGCCATCATCCCTCATCCATTCCAGTCCGCGCGACCCACGACACCCATAGCTCGTGTGAAACCCCAGACGCTCAGTCCAGAATGTGGCCCTGAACATCCGGGGTCATGCAACACCTAACAGTCCTCTGTCTCACCTCCCAGGCAAATCATCAGCAGCACCGTATTCTCTACGGTGCCGTAAAGGCGCCCACGTGCAAAGCGCCGCTAACCCGCACAGGCTGCAACGTTATGCCCCCGGTCCCGCAAGCGTGCAAGTAATGCTCATGAACGCCCGCGCTGATACCTCCGTAGACTACCCAGCGGGCACCTCCTGACACAGATGAAGCCGTAGAGGGCACCTGACATGTGTACAATCAGCATTGGCTGGATTACCATACAACGACATACGCACACAGGTCCGACGCCCATGAGCACCCAGTTGGTACCGCTACCCATGCGATGCACTGTTGGGCTGTTGGGCTGGAAGCCCAAACGAAAACCCCGACAGTTACGTAAGCAAGCGACCCGACCCAGTCGCCGTTTCGTATGAGGAGCTATCTCGGCGTTTCACCCCATGCCAGGTGCCCCACACTACCACCCTTCGGCCCATCCGACCAAGCCCCACCACCCAACGCTTGCCCCAAGTGCACTGCGCACTTGCACGCTACATCATAGGGTTTGACACCATCCTGCCCTCTCGGCTTCGGCTCCGGTGTCCGGACCGGGTCCCGCACGCAAGGGGGCAGCCCTCACCCGGCCCCCGCGGCTGCCGACCGGGTCGCAAAACACAGCCCCGGCTGTACACCATCCCACCGGTGGCATCGTGTTCAGTGCCGGGCCGGGGAGGCGCTCGGCTGGTATCCATGCGGCGGTTGCGCCGCCGACGGCCCGCCCGCCTGAGACGGCGGCGGGGGATAGTAGTACATCGCCGGCTGGGCAGGCCCGCCGGGCGGAGGTACTGTGTACGGTTGGCCGGTGTATGGTACCCCAATGGCAGGCTGGCCCTGTACGACGTACGGCGTCCCTGCGTACGCTCCTTGCGAATACGCCCCTGGAGGGTATTGCACCTGCGGCAAAAATGATGCAGGGGCAAGACACACGCCGGGAATGAAGCTCTCTAACTGGCAATTTGATCCCCAATAGGAATACGCTAAGTATCTTCAGCAGCCCTGACCCGGCGGCATGGTACGGCTCACCGGTATCATGGCCTGCAAGGGCACCGCCGTGGGCGCCTGCTGTTGGAAGTAGTACTCGGGCGGGTGGGAGCAGCAGGCGAAGTAACACTGCGGCACCGCAGCCAGGCCAAAGCAGAGTAGCCCTACTATGAACACCCTGAGTGGGCGGGCGAGTGGGGGGGGGCGCGGGATTGGCGGCACGGAACGGAACAGCCTGTGCACGGCGCATGGGACCCGACAGGCTGGGACAGGACGGGGGAGGCACGGCCGCGACAGCACACATCGCATCTATGGCGTTAGCCGCATGTTGGCACATTGCGGCACCCTGCCCCCAAAACGCATAAGCATGTGCGCTGCTCACGCCCTGCGTCAGGAAGGGTATGCGGAGCGGCGTGGCGTGCCACGCAGTGCTGTACGACGGGCAAGCACTGCAGTTTAAGGCCTGGGGGCGCTCCAGCGCCGCACTTGCCTTGCCCATGTGCCGCCGCACGAGTCGAGCTGCCTGCGGCAGTACGTGTCGGCGCTGGTGCCAGAGTAACCGCCCGGGGGGGCCTTGTCCCGACAGTGCTGGTATTCGCGGTAGCAGGGGGCAAATTTGGCCAAGCCGAGGGGCAGCATGATGGCACCGGCGATAAAGAATGCGACGAACCCTGCCTGGACGGGTGGGAGGGCGCGAAGGGTCGAAAGCTGAAGGCACGGTCCAAGTTAGGCACTGCTGGTTGCGAAGGGTTTGGGGGCTAGATGATCAGGTCAAGCAGTCTGCAATGTCCCATGGCGCAGCGCGCGCGGAAAGGTGAGCACGGGAAGTCAGGGCATTCCAAACGGGACGAACTGAGGCCTGTGTGGCGCACGCCCTGTTGCTCACCCACATCATGCGGTTATTCTGGGTGCGCAACCCGTAATAGCACGCCATTTGCGCAACACGAGCGCAGACTACGGGCGCGGACAATGAGGCCGGTTATGTTATATTTTGACGCTCATTTCTTTATAACGGGATAAGCGACATCGACAGCTTGTCCTTGCAGCCTCTTCCTTTTCTAAACCGTGAGTTTGTTCCGGCCTTGTACCAAATTCCAAGTGCGTGTGCTATGCGCTGAAAAAGCTCGCGTAACATGTATTTATCATAATGGCCCGCCTCGACGCTTCCAGCCATCCCAGCACGCTTCCGGTAGCTCCGAAAGCTAACGGCGCACCGTTGCGCTCGAGGCGCAACCAGGTTGCACACTGTTCTGCTCCGGGTTCTGAGCATGCAACGTAGGCAAAGAGCATATACGAGTTACTGGGCAGCGGGTTACTCCAATACCCAGCATAATCCAAGGCGTGTGTGGTTCATACCTGGCTGCGCGTGCTGCGCGGCCACCTGTGCCCTGCCCCGCCCACACAATCCACGAGACATGCATCACTCCACATCGCCCGGCGACAATGAAGCAACACCTTGCGGGCACACGCGTCGTGTCTTGAAATAGGCTCGCAAGTACGGCATGTATCCCATAAAAGTTGTAGTCCGCAGCAAACGGGCAAACAGAAACCGGTCTCGGCCGCTCCCTAAGGCAACCGCCCCGTCTCCACTCTGCTGGAAAGCCACACGATAAAACTTGCGGCGCACCGTGTTGGGCGGCCGGGCGAGGCTCAACTGAAGCTGTCAGGCATACAACATCTCGACATGTAATGCAGCCGGACACACCAACGCAATGGCAAGGGTGCAATGATGCAAGCAAAAGCGCAAGACTCTGGCGTCTGGCCCTGCAACGCACGGGCAATGGCCTCCGTCATCGCTGCTGGACGTTGGTGTGGCCGGCCTTCGCACCAGCCCGCCTAGATGCAGGACTGGGAGGGGTGTCAACACGCACGATAGATTGTAGCCGGCAGCCTGCACCGCTGCCTGGCAAGCGTAGACATGCCGTAACTCGTTCACCCGCCTGCATGCCCCGCGGCCAGATGCGCCGCACCCACCCGAGTCCCCCCGAATCACCTCCAGCACAGGCAGGCCGACAAATCCGGCCGTGGCGGCTGGGGGTGCCCCGGCCAACAGCGGCAAGATGGCCGGCTGCTGCCGAGCTGTCGCATCACCCCTAATTGTGGGCTTGGAAGTTGTAAACACCAAGCCCCTCTCAGCTCCCGGTCGCCTACCCAGCAAGCAACGGCACCTATGGCCACGGGGCCACGTGTGGCCCGCGAGCCAGCCAGGCCGCAGTACTCGGCACGCGTCATGCGGGGGGCCCCCTGCTCGCCGGCCCCTTCCCTCTTGTAGCCCGGCCGCCTAGAGGGCGGGATGAATCCGTTCTCCTCGGCGCCTGGAGAGCCCCGTCTCGCGGTGCCACGGCCTCGCGGTGCCGTGTCGTCATCAGCGCCTTCAGACGGTGGGCGCTCCCGTCTAGGGCCAAGGTCAGGCTATGTGCCCCTTCCCTGGGTCGGGCCCCTCCCCTTCAAAGCCCGGCGACTCGTTGCGGGGGGCGGCGGGCGGCGGGGATGGTGGTTCAGAAGCAGCGCGAATTGGGCGGTACGGGGCTGCTGGTCATCGCCGCACGTCCCGGTCCACTCCCTCGTCCAACCCCCGGTTGCCGAGCAGCGCTCCGCCAGCGATCACCTGACGGGCGGGTCGGGTCGGGTCGGGGTGGGGTGGGGGTTCGGACGGGTGCGTGCGCGCAGCGCAGCGGGGCGGGGCGGGGCCGGAGGGATAGGGGCCATGAGGCAGTGAGGGCATGCCGAGAGCAAAGCGCCCTGCCCATTCGCCCCCGCGGGTCCACCCATGCATGGCATCCCCCCGGGAAAGCGGTAGCGCCGGGCCAGCAGCTGTGTGCCGTTCAGCCCGCCATTCCCCTCCAGTACCCAACCCCCCATCCATGGCGCATCACACACACCTTGTTGTACTTGTTCTTTCTCCGCTCGTCAAACTCCTTGAACCCGGGCGTCTCCTGCAGGTCGTCCGGCCGGACGGGGCAGCCGTGCAGGCTGAGCGTCTGCAGCGCCGCGCAGCCGAAGAGCAGCTCCGATGGGACGGCGGTCAGCGGGTTGTTGTCCAGCTGCAGCGTCTTGAGGCGCTTCAGGGCGCCCAGCGCGGGCGGCAGCGAGCGCAGCTCGTTGGACTGGAAGGGGGGCAGGGCAGGGCCCCGGGGCCAGGGCACACGGTATCTTAAATGCGTGAACGGCGGATGCAGACATGTCTAAGTATGCTAACGAGCAGTACAAGGTGAAGCAAAACTGGAATGTGCATGAGGATGATGTAACAGACATGAGACCCCTCGCTGCTCTTCCTGTTCTTCCTCCCGCCTGTTTGCCCCGCAGCCAGCCAGCCGCCGCAGCCCCCGCGCTAAAGGCCGCCGCAGCTGCACCGCCCACCTGCGCGTCCAGCTCCTCCAGCCTCACGCAGCCGCCGAGCTCGGCCGGGAGCCCCTCCAGCGCGTTGCGGGACACCACCAGCGCCTGCCAGGCGGCAGCGGCGCACGAAGGAGGACAAGGGCGGGACAAGGGGTGAGGGGTACAGGTCACAGAGGCCAGGGGTCTGAGGCGCGCGCTGCGACCTCCAAAAGGTCGAGTCCCACCGACGGCAGCAGTTACGCAGGGAGGTGTGCCCTTGCGCCGCCCCCGGGCCGAGCACTGTTTCCGCAACACGCGCAAGCACGGGCGGCCATGGGTGGCAGCAGGATGCAGGAAGGCCCCGACTGCCCCGACGCCACCGGTGCCACGACACCACAAGGCGCAGCACATGGGCTCGCTGCGTACACCACACCGCCATAGGCCGGAAAACTGTCCTAGCCCCGTCCCCCCATGTGCCCCCCCCGTGTGCCCCCCATTTGCACACGGCGACCAAACGGCAGCGTGTTCCCTATTCCCAAACCTACCACCGACCGCCGCGCTCGTATTCCCGCCTCAGCACAGTCTGCATCTGCCGGTGTCCTCGCTCCACACAGCTTTCCCGAGCGCCCGTAAGCCCTCCATGCCCCACCCGTCACGCCCACCCCGCCCGCCCATCTGGCCCCACCTGCAGCGCCTCCAGGGCCCCCAGGCTCGCAGGCAGGGCCCTCAGCCGGTTGCCGCTGACGGACAGCCGCTCCAAGCGAGACAGCCGCCCCACCTCATCCGGCAGCTCCGACAGCTGATTATCGTCCAGAACGAGAATCTGTTGGCGGTTGAAAGTTGGCGGTTATGGTTTTAGGGTCGGAGGAGGTGGCATGCGCCGGCCCGTGATAATCCAAGCGGCGGCAGCAACCAGATCGTTCGTAGGGGGTGTGTGCCACCCCTCTCGCACATGCGTCAGCAACCCCTGACACAATGCCCAACATCTTCCTCATTAACCAAAAGCCCACAAATCTGCACCCTTCCTATTCCGGTCACTGCCTAGCGCTCCCGGCCTCCCACCCCTCCCATACTCTCTCGCGCCTTGCCCACCCCAGGACCCAAACGCACGCGACCCCAGGGCGCAACCGGCGTACCATCCACTGACCCATCCCCGCTCCACGCCCGCCCGCGCCCCCACTCGCCTTGAGCGCCGCCAACCCCGCCCCCGCCCCTGGCGGCAGCGCCACCGTTAGCAGGTTGCCGGCCAGCACCAGCCGCTGCAGGCCCGCCAAGGAGGCCAGCCAGGGCGGCAGCTGCGCCAGGCGGTTGTGGGAGGCGTCGATCACCTTGAACACGGCAGCGGACTCGGCCAGCACGGCCGGCAGCTCCTGCGGGGAGGGGTTGTGGGCGGGCCGGGGACAAGGGGTGGCGAGCCCGGTGTGTTATGTATGCATAACGGTATGCTCAAAACAGTTTTCTAAGGGACAAAACAGTTCTATAAGCGACAAAACAACCTAGTCGGCAGCCCTTGAGCCCGACCCAGCTAAGTGACCATCGGGCCCCGTGTGTGTTTTACGTGTGCGTGACGAGCGTGCGAGGCAAGCCCGGTGTGTATGGGGAGAGAAGGGGGTGTGAGACGCAGGGAGGCGCTCCAGCTTGCAGCGCAGTCATAGGGGAGACCGGCCGCGCACCGTCCTCTTTACGTGCACGCCCCCCCCCCCGCAGCCATCCGGCGCAGCTTCACCTCACGCGCAGATTACCTTTTACGTCTGCGTGACCCCCCGGTACCTGATCCAACCGATCCAACCTAGCGCCACACTGCAGGTCTTTGCTGCCGGTCGCGGCCCGCCAACCGGGTGAGGGCAGCGCTGAGTGAACGGGTGGCCTGGTGTCCGCAGTACCAGCTGCTCCGCCTACCGGGCAGGCGCGCCGGGCTGCTGAGCCCGGCTCCTGAGGTCCCGGGTACTTAAGCCCCGAGCCCGTCCGAAATCCGCTTGCGCAAGCCGCCGCTGCTCAGCGTCTTGTGCCGCCTCTGCTGTTCGCACCGCCAACAAGCCCATCCGTGCTTGGCTCACCTTCCCCCTGGGCCCCCCAGGATACTCTGATAGCCTAGTCCTCCTTCCACGCCCGTTCCCTCCCTCGCCTCCCAGGTAATGTGCCCGGCGAAACCCACCTTGAGGCCTTGGTCCCGTAGACCCACAATGCCCGTTTTGGCCCACGTCTGCTGCTGTCGAAGCTGGACATACGGGCGGCTCCTCTGGTCTTCGGGCTTCGAGTGGGGCAGGCAGGTGTCGAGACAGTTGCCCATTGTCGGGCAAGCAAGCTAATGGTACAGCACTAAGAAGCAAAATAAGCTCTTTCATACAGCATTGAAAATCAGCGCCAGTGTATGTCCTTTATGATACACAGCTTGGCGGGATGGCAAGATGGCGTGTCGTTCGCATAGATTGGTTACACAACAATTTAAGAACGTACCAGAATTTGATACTGGCTGGTTTGTGTATAACGTGCTCTTGCACTCGGACACACTGCACGGCAACCGGCTCCAATTGTGCTCCCAAATGCAATTTGCGCCAGATTCATAGCTGCCTCTACCCCTGACGCTATAAAGATGGCCCTCCAGTCGCTCCGCGCTCAAGGTGCCTTCGGTCGGGTCAGTCGCCGCACGACTACTTGCACGCTCGCGCGCCAGCGATCCTGACGTCGCCGACCCATTACACTTCGTAGGCTCCGCCCAAAGCAGTTGCTCGGGCTCAGCGCCCATGCAGGTCGGTCTTCACGTTGGCACACTTGCGCACACCTGCATGCTGAGGATGGCCTGTGGTCCCGCAGGGCTGCGCGCGTGGTGGTGTCCGCAGCAGCTGCGCACACCCCCACGCTCCCCTACCGCGTGGGACATGGGTTTGATCTCCACCGCCTAGCGGAGGGGTATAAGCTCATCATTGGCGGGATTGACATCCCCCACACGAAGGGCTGCGAGGCTCACTCCGACGGTAAGAAGCGCATGTATGGCCAGATCCCCACAATCCTGTTGGTTTCTCACTTGCCGCAAGGCCTTAATAATCATGCTTCACGCCGCCCGCCTTGCCCTCCATGCTGTCGTCCCTCCCCTACGAAACAGGCGATGTTCTGCTTCATACCGTGACGGACGCCATCCTGGGCGCCCTGTCCCTCCCAGACATCGGTGCGTCTAGCAGACCAAATAGGGAATCAGCACTACATTCTGCGTTGGCTGCTGCTGCTGCAGCAGCGGCGACGGCCAGGCACCAGCACATATAGGGACCTGTGCGGCCGCGGGCGTCGCCCTCCCCGAGGCCAACCGCCGCGGATACGCATGCATACATGTAGATAGTGCCGTACGACCCACGGCCTGGGCCACAGGAGCGCGACCGCCGCTGGGGCTGGCACAGCGCAGCAGCAACATCAGCTGCTGAAGCACCAGCGCGCGACTGTCGGGATCTGCGGGCAGTACACAAGACACCACCTGGCCTGACCCGGCCCCGCGTTAAGGTGCTGAGAGCGTACGCGCTGCCCTATCCCTTCGTCGTGCCCTCCCGCAGGCCAGCTGTTCCCCGACACTGATCCCAAGTGGAAGGGCGCCCGCTCGGACATCTTCCTCAAGGAGGCGGTGAGCAGCCGCGGCAGCGAAGACAGAGGACGGGTCATAGCAGCCGGGGGTGGCCGGCTCCTGCAGAAAAGCAGACGGGACCAGGCTGCGACGAGGCGCAAGACAGAATCGAGATGGGTTTGGAACCAGAAACCGAAGCAATGGCGTGGGGCGGGGCGGGAGCGCCCCTGTGCGCCCTTGCGTAGCTTCCATGGAAGTTGGAGGTCCCATAAAGGACATGCTGAGGGCTGGCGGACAGCGCGGCAGACGCCATCCCTCGCCGCTCGGCCTCCCCACAGCCGGAGAGCACGGTTGCCAACCCCGTGCCGCTAAGGACCCGATCAACATAGCGCGGTGCATCACATCTGCCGGGAATGATGGCATCTGCAGCGTAGCCTGTCCACCAAGCGCCCGGCGGGTCTGTGTGTGTGTGTGTGGATGGATGGCCGGGCGCTTGGGCAGTGCCGCTGCGACCACAGCCATGCACATGCGGCCGTGGAGCATTCCGTCGCCCGCCCCTAACGCCATGCCTGAACCGTATTGCCCGCTTTGTCCGCCAGGTTCGGCTGATGGAGGAGAAGGGCTACGTGCTGGGCAACATCGACTGCACGATCATCGCGCAGAAGCCCAAGCTCTCGCCCCACAAGGTGCGCGGAGGCCATGGGGCAGGGCGACTTGAGTAAGGGGAGGGAGGTAGGCGCCCCCCTTCGGGTGGGTGGCGGCGGGTTCGCAGCCGATTGTGCGGGTGCAGGTGCTGTGCTGTGCCAACCAGGACGGAGCTGCGCCATGGGGCCGGCTTGTGAATGGCGGCGGTCGGGGCCGGTCCCAGAACTCCGATCGGCCCCGAGCGGGTCAGTGCGTATCGGTGGGGTGCAGAGCGGCGGCTCTGAGTGAACCTCCATTGCGCCCGGAGGCGCGAAGGGCGGGATCCGGGCGCTGCTTGTGCCCGTACATGCGTGTGGGGCCGACCTCTGGCGGCGGCAGGACACTGGCAGTTCGCTAGTGTTGAAAAGGAAAAGGCATACGACGAGCGTAAGCGCGAAAGTGATGGCGTCGGTGTAGGACCCAGCTCCCGAGGCAGTCGAAGGGGCGATGTCTCTGCATGTTAGTTCGGCGGCGACCACCACCGTAGCCCCCGATGCGGCCCAGAATTCTCTCTGGGGTGACCCTATGCAATGCCGTGATGGAATGCGCTTAGTCTACTCTACGTGCGTCGCATGCGGGCTGGTGCATGTCTCCCGGCTCCCCGCCCACCCAGCCCCCCCGACCCGCTGACTACCGTTGTCTAGTTCGCTAGTGTGATCGCCGCCGACGCAGCCC
>LSYV01000003.1:3454191-3471798 GCA_001584585.1 Gonium pectorale
CTGCCGCAGTCATCCACTCGCTACGTGTTGACACACCGGCGGCGGCGGCTGCTCATGGCCCGATCTTCGACTTGGCCAACCACGACCGCTCCTGCACCACTACCTCACTCCCTACGAGTCGGGCAACATGCTGCACTTTGTGGCGGGGTCGGACATCAAGCAGGGCGAGGAGGTACGTGCGGGTTGGGCCGTGGGTAAGGGCCCACGGGGCCCAGGCGCTTGGCCGTGTCTCTCGCCGCGCGTCAGGCTGCTCAGCCGGGTTGCCAGCTGCATCGAGGTTGTCCATGCTCGTCGGGCGATGCTGTCGCGGTATGAGCCAGGCAGGAAGGCATGCAGCCAGCGGTAAGGGCGGACACGAAGCCTACGTGCGTCCACGGAGTAAACGGGAGCTCAGCTCTGTGGCTGGCCACACCGCGAATGGAGCATACGGCTAAAACCTCATCTCACCCCCCCCCCAGCAGTACCCGCTCACCCCTTCCTGGCCGCCCGAAGCTGCCCCTCCGCGCCGCCAATCCACGAAGGGCCCCACCGCGGACACCCCATGCCGTTATTGCTACCGCCAACGGCCGCCGCCCCTGGCCGTCTTCCGCTGCAGGTCTGCTACAGCTACGGCAACATGCGCGACGACTACGCGCTCATCCACTACGGTTTCCTGCCCGATCTGGAGGACCCTCCCCGGCTGGCGCTGGTGGACCACCGGGACTTCAAACCCGACTCGCCGTACACGCACGAGGAGGCGCCCGATGACGTGCCCCTCGAAGGTGCGAGTGGCGGGTGATCCGCTTTCACGAAGTACGGTATTGGGAGCGGGTGTTTTACATGGCCAGAACGGTGCTTTTTGTAACGCTTGCGCCGAGGCCCGAGGACTGTGCCTCTCGTTCGTCTATGAACCGCCCTGCGGTGTTGAAACGAAACGACGCATATGACGAGCGTAAGCGCGAAAGTGGTGGTGTCATTGTAGGACCCAGCTCCAGAGTACGGTGTACGCACTGCCTCTGGTTGCACCAAACGACCGTGCGGCGCTGCCTCGTCATCGCCCCCGGAACGCGGGGGTTTGTCAAGATGGCGGCATCTCATGCCGTACTGACGCCGTGCCGTACTACCACCGTGCAGGCGAGCCCGAGGTGCTGCGGGCGGAACTGCAGCGGCTGCGCAATATCCACGATGAGCTCAAGGCCACCCCCGATACGATGCCTCCCAGGCCGCCGGGTGAGGACTATCTATACGACACGCTCAAGGAGCTGGAGCGGCGGCGCCTCAACGCATTGTCGAACGAGATACAGCGGCTCTCGTTCCTGCTGAACGACAGGACGGAGCTGTAGGTGCTGTTTGAGCATGTGCATTGACACACACTATGCGCCTCCTCAAACACGCGGTGAACCACTATGGTTTGTGAGTGCCCGTCGAACAAGGGTGTTGGGGCTCATGGTGCTTGTATGGCTCCCATGGCCTTGCGCGCGGGGGCGGCATGATATGTTGCGTCTTGTTCGAGGGCTTTGTAAATGTGCTGCGATACCTTGTCGGGTGTGAACATGTATTTAAGCTTCGGGCCATCATATGCACAGAGAGAGCGCCTGGCTTTTGAAGGGTGCGCTATGAGCTACGGAATTGAGGTCGAGGACTGCTGGGACCGCCCTCCTTGAGGGACGAGGCCATGTAGAACAATGTTTCCCTAGGAGCTGAAGCAGTTGAGGCTGTACCTCCTTGTGCCGTGTGCGTGTATGGCACGACGGGCCTCTTCGTGTGAACCCGCCACATGGGGTGATCCGGGCCAACGCGGGTTTGTGCCAGCGTACGGCAACGAGGGCAACGACTGTCCATAGCAAGTGGATATCTATCCAACTCAACATTTCGAAAAGACCTTATTAAGACTAACGTGGTCCAGCGGGTGCCGTCAGAAGAACAAGCACGTCAATATCATGCAATCATTAAATAATTGCAGTAAATAGCTGTTAGACAGTTGCTTTTTGCGCTTGGAGGCTGGCTGGAAGCAAGCTTGAGCCAAGATGGCGAACCGCACCGACTTGCTAGCAAAGACAGTGCACGGGACGAATCCTCAGGTTTGCTTACTTACATGCCATAGCAGCTTGGAGACGTGCTCCTTGCGGAGTCCCGCAATTCCGCCACCGTCCTGGCCCCTGCGTAGAACCTGGTGGAGTACATCGTGCGGCAAAAGATCTATTCAACTGTTTTCTGGAAGGAGAAATGCTTTGCCCTGACGGCGGAATCGCTCCTGGACGTGGCCGTGGGTTTGAAGAGCGTGGGCGGCACGTTCGGGGGGCAGCGGAAGCCGTCGGACTTCCTTTGCCTCCTGCTGAAGATGCTCCAAATCCAGCCCGATAAGGAGATTATCATTGAGTATATAAAGAACGAGGACTTCAAATACGTCCGGCTGTTAGGTGTGTCAGGGCGTCGGGGTTATTGCGTGACAGGAGGGGAAGCGGCAGGTCGCTGTTTCGCTGCCAGGATGTGGTCTGCAAGGGGAAACATAGTATGAGGTACGTGGGTAGGTACGGCCAGCCACAGAGGACTTGCCAGGGCGTCAGGGAGGATATCCGCTCGGAGGGCAGTCCTGACGTGCATTGCGCAGGGAGGCGACGGGTTGGCGTAGATTTTCGTCGCATGCGAGAAAATCCGGCTGCAGCTGCTCTCACTCCCCAGCGCTCGTTCCAACAGCCTCCAGCATGTCGCTTGCTTCAGCCTCTTCACGGTTGCCGTTGCCCGCCAGGTGCCTTCTACATGCGGCTGGTGGGCAAGCCCCTGGAAGTGTACCAGTACCTGGAGCCGCTCTACAACGACTACCGGAAGGTACGGCCGGCCGGCCTCACCTCCTGGGCAACACAAATGGGTGTTCATGTAACACCGCTGGTCACGCGCTCGGCGCCTGCTGCGCTTGTGAAATCCTCCTACATGGCCGGGTCAGGGCCGCGGCACCAGGATGCCCGCTTTTTTCCCCACGCCCTGGTGGTTGTATATCCTCTGGCGCCTTGCTCAGCGTGACTCCGCTACCGTGCCGGCCCCGCAGGTCCGGCTGCAGACTACGGAGGGCCCGTTCTTGCTGACGCACGTGGACGAGGTGGTGGACGACATGCTGCGGAAGGACTTCCTGTTTGACATCGCACTGCCCCGCGTGCCAGCAAGGTGGGTGGGGTGGATGGGTGGTGGAGGCAGGGTGGGCAGGTGCCCCTAGCGGTCCCAAAGAGTCACCCACCGGCCCGACAGGGTGGGCAGTGCACCCCTCGCACGTGCGGCTGCTGGGTGGTTAGGCGCTGCCGTGCTTGCTTCGTGCGCAGTCATGGTTTGGCGGACACAAGCGCCTGAGGGAGCCCTGCAGGTCGTGTACCGGTGGATGCGGGGCCTGTACACATTCCTCGCCGCAACATGGTGCGGCAGGCACGCACCCCCCCGCTGCATTGGTCGGGAGGGACCATGCGACAACATGGGAGGCGGCTGGGCGTCACGTTGCAAATGGGGTGCCGCTCTCATCCGGAGAACAGGGCTCTGTAGGCCTACTTGCATCTACGAGCGACAAGCGACACCAGCAAGCTGCTGGGGTTGGGATGAGGCATGCCCAAGAGCTCCTGAATCCTGCTGCGGTCCTACAGCACAACTGGCACATCACCCCAGGCCACTCGTCCCTATATGCGGGCCCACATGGAATCCTCCTGTACGTTGTACGGGCACACATGGACGCTGTCCAATGGACGCTGAACTCTTATCTTGCGGTGCGTGATTGCCGTCAGGTACACGCTGGAGAAGCTGGGCCAGCTGGACCCGCGCATCAGCGTGCTGGATGAGGAGTTTGACGAGGCCATTCTGGAGCTGGAGGCGGGGGAGGCGGCCAAACAGGCGGCGGAAATCGAGGCAAAGCTCGGGCAGGCGGCGGCGACCGGAGGAGAGGCGGCGGAGCAAGAGCGGCGGCGCAGGTGTGGTGTTGTGGTTGGGCGGGGCTGGGCGGTATTTGCTGGGAGGATGGATTGCGTGGGTGCGTGCGCCGAGGGCGGTGTACTGCCGTAATGTCAACGTGTGACATGGCTCGGGGTTCTGCCCAGCCCTTCAATATGCATGCTGCTACCACCACGCCCGACCCTTCGTGTGTGCCTCACGGCTCCCCCGCCTGTCCGCGTCATGCCCCTCGGCCCTGCCTCAGCCCCGCCCGGGAAGCGGCGGACCGCGAACGAGAGCGCGAGCGGGACCGGGACCGGGGCCGTGATGCGGACACAGTCTTCCGAGACCGTGCCGAACATCGCGACCGGGACCGGGACGAGTACCGCAACTCAGAGCGCGAGCGGGATCGGGACCGGATCCGGGACAGGGACTATGACGATGAGCGCGATCGGCGAGACCGGGATTACGACCGGGATCGCGACCGGGACCGCGATTACCGGGATCGGGACCGCGACTACGACCGCGATCGGGATCGCGATCGGGAGCGGGACCGGAGGCATGGGCGCAGCCGCAGCCGGGACCGACGAGACCGCGACCGGGACCGGCGGAGCCGCAGCCGGAGCAGGGATAGGCGCGACCGCGACCGGGATTACGATCGTGACCGCCGGCGCAGATCGCGGTCGCGGTCAGCATCCCCAGACGAAGACAACGACTACGAGCGTCGCGACCGCGGCGGCCGGGACCGGGACCGGGACCGAGGTCGGGATCGCAGCCGCAGTCGCGAGCGAGACCGGGAGCGCGACAGGGACCGCGATCGGGAGCGGGAGCGCGGCCGGGAGGAGCGGCGAAGGGAGGGCGGGGATGGCGGCAAGGGTGGGGCCGGCAAGGAGAAGGACAAGGCGGGCAAGGCGCGCACCGTGGACGCAGAAGACCCCGAGATTGCCGAGGTGAGTCGACGGAGGTCTGGGTAGGATGGTTGTTGGGGCACGGCTGGCCACACGCACACCTCATGAACCCGCAACGCTTCGTGCGACCGGATCCGCCATGACCGCGGCTCTACGCAACGTCCTGCCCGCTAGGCAGGCTGGCCGGCCGTAGCGCGTCTAAATTGGCCGCACCGGCCATCATGGTGCATCACTACCACCGAGGCGCACGCGTCAGGCTGACAGCTTGTCGTACGTGTGTGGGAAAGGCCTCACGTACCACCATGGGTCGCCGAAGTGCTGGCAACCACACGAATCAGCGCCGCTGTCTTGCTTTTCGGTGCACTGCAGTGCATGGGATCCTTTACGCATTACGTATTCACGACCACGTCTACTAACCGAACGGTGGAGCTCAACGTTCCCCCTCCGTTTGAATGCATTCCGCGACCATGCGCACACAAGCAGCAAGGCCCCTACCATTCACTAGCGCCTCGTCATTGCGTGCACGCGTCATTGCATGCACGACGCAACCAGTACGAGGTTCTTCACCTCCGTGTACTCCTGCCCCCTTCGCTGCCCATGCAACCAAAGGCCAACAAGCTGCGTGCCAAGCTTGGGCTCAAGCCCCTCAAGTAGGCGACCCAGCGGCGGCCCAGTCGCCCAAGCGGAGCGGTCATCCTGACTCGGCTCTATCGAGCCGGAAGCACCCTTCGAGTGTCGTGCGTGTTGCGTCGAGCTTGGGGTTGGGTCATAGCACAGCCTGGTGTGTGCGTGGTTACGCAGGCTAGACGTTATGGGCCAGCCATATGGGTTCGGCTTACCGGTGAGCGGCCGTGCCTCATCCTGATTGTATTGAGTGACAACAAGGCGTTCGTTTGTGCCCCTGAGGATGTGAAGGTGCACTGGCGATGACGCTGGGATCGTTACTCATGAGGTTGCTGAGCGCAATTTCTGTTCGGTATCGGCCGTATTGCTAACCGAAACGGCTGTTGGTAGATGGCTGCAATTCCCGCGGGTGCCTCAAGGGCTGGTCGGTGTCATATCAGGATCACCTAGCTCAGAAGGGGACCGCCTTGCGTCGGTGCTGGTTGCCCGCGTTGTGTCAAGCGCTAGATGAGGCGAAGGTTTAGGCTGACATTATGATCGGGTTTCCGCAAGCTGCAGTAGCGCCGCGTACGCAAGACGATCCGGCCCCGGAAACGGCTAATGCCCAGGTGCGCGGCCGCTGAATTTGTGAAGAGTCTGGTCCAAGGCCAGCTGAGCTGCCACCGTAACTGCAATCTTGCATTGTGCCCTCCCACGATCCGTATGGCCTGTTGGCAAGGATGGATAGGTTTGGCTGAGAAGGAGACCAGCTGCGGAGAAGTATGCTAATGCCGCTCTCACGCCGGCTTCCCTGCTTCGGGCGAGGGCATCACTGCGTCACACCCGCACGCGTGCATTGCCTATGGTATACGACTGGACACATTTTGTGGATCAGCGCGCAGTATGTCATGGCCCGCAAATCAATTGCTGACAAGCTCCTGGCATCGCGATTGAGTTGCCCGCCTGAGAGCTCACGGCGGGCAACTCAATGCCGCCGTAAGCATTGCAGCTTTGGGAGCAGAGCAGCACCAGCGGCGCATGGCGTATGCAAACAGCACCAGGCCGTCGTTGCACAGGTTGGAACCGCTAACAAGTGACAGCGGGCAACATGTCCATCAAAGCCGGAGGCGCAAGTGGGGTAAGGGGTCACGACTGCCGTCTGTACCTCGCTTCGGCGCCTGGCGCCGAAGTACGGCGTGCCTATATGTGCTTTGTACCCTGCCCTCTTCGTTGTCCAGTCATGTCATGACGGCTGGTCAGTTGCCTGGTATGCAGCCGCTGCCACCGGTGCGGTGTGGCGCTCCAGGCACGGCTGGACGTCCACCATGTCCTCTCCGACTGTTGTGGGCTTGTCGCCGCTTGCACAGGATCTTTGCTCTAACCGGCTTTGCCCCAGGCTCTCGCGCGGGTGCTTACGGACGCCTGATAAGTGCCCAATAAACAAGATGACCGACAAGGCTACCTGAGGGGATGGGGCTATCAACACGTCTATCAGGAGCAACGAGCTGCGGATGCCGGAATGCGTTGCGTGAAGGTACACGGGTAGCCTCCATGAATGGCGGGCCAGACCGCCTGTTTCCAAGCACGCCAGTGTGTGCCTGCACAAGCAGTAGTGCGTGCATAGCCCGCGCTCAATCCGCCAAAGACGTGTTGTCGTCCTCACCGAAGTTTACGCGACACCGCAGAGCTGGCTCTCACGTCGGTCCATGTAAGTGCACTCCCCATGTATGGTGTGTGTGTACTGGGTGGAATTCGTGTGTCTGGGCCTTGATCGTCGTGTATCCTCACAGTGGCGCACCACTACCTCACTACTGCCGCCAACGCAACTCGCCTGATAATGTACGGTATCCCTCATGACGTCGTGAGGCAGGATCAACCGATAACGGTGCCGCACGCGTGACGAAGCAGGCCGCCGCCGCCATGGCCGCCGCCGAGGCGGCGGTGGACGTCTCCGCCGCCAGGAACGTCGCCACCACCGCCACCGGCGCCGTCGCCGTCCTCAAGGCGGCCACCGACGCCATCGTGGCGGCGCTGGACATGGCACATTAGGAGGAAAGGAACTCTACAATCATTAACGCACTCCAACATGCAGGTACATTTGCCCAGAATGCCATGCCCAGCGGTTTCACATACAGCCGCCTGCGCCAACGACCGGTTGATGAACGGGCCGGGTGTTGGCCCCGCAGATCTGAAGCCGGCAGGCATGTACTGGTCTCGCTGTCGGTCCTCCATAGCGCGCTCTTTTGGCGCAACATACCGTAGGCGCCGCCCGGCGTTCCACCCGCAGCGGTGAAGTATGAAGGGCCAAAGGAGCTGAGACCCAAGCCCCGAAAGGAAGCTATAGCACGGGTACACTGAGGCCCCGTTGACTTCCCTTCTCACCCCCGAAGCAAAGCAGCATGCGGGAGGCATACGTTGCGGCCTTATTGCGTGCGAGCGACGCGGGGGCTGGCGATGTTGGCATGGGCGTGGCTCGCTCGCTCGTGACATCTCTTGAGCCACTGGTCCGCCGCAAGTCTCGCAAGTTGACTCTGCAGCGGAGCGCAGACGCAGCTTCCGGCCCTATCAGCAGGGAAACCTGACCCAACGGGTGGGCAGGCTTCCACAGCGAAAGCCCAAAGCTCTGGGCATTTATCAGCTGGGCGTGCAGCCGAGGACCGCGGCCTCCGCACGTTTGAGTGCTCACGAGGAGGATGCCGACGTGTCCTTGTGATCAATTGTGAGGCACTGAGGCTCGATTACCAATCTTCAGGAGGTGACACGGCGTGTGCTGTACGGCAAAGTGCTGTACGGCGATGTGCTGCACGGCGCAGGTAGGCGACTTGTCCCTACCTTGATATTGTCAAGTAACAGTAGATGCAACCATGGACACAATTTTCTCGTTGCCGCTCTTTGTGCTGGCATGCATTCAAGCGTTTGTGACCTTTCTGCACCTTTCGCCTGGAGTTGGGTTGACGATATCCCAAGCCTTGCGCTCGCTTCGGCGCAATACCGCAACTCGGGCTGTCATATACACCGTGGCTGTAGCCCTTGGCCTTCTCTCGGCCTCCTCGCTGTTCGAGCTCAGCAAAGGAGCAGATAAGATTCGGAGTGGCAACCTTCGCGGGTGGGTTCAGCAACCACTTTCCGGGACTTGGCGGGGATGAACCTGCAACATCCGTCGATAAGTGCAGGGAGGTGCTGGCGACTGTGGACTACCTACGGGTGCAGGTATCATGTGCGCTAAGCCTGGCAAACCTTCTGGTCCTGGCTCTCAACCTGGTACTCAGCTCCGTTCGATGCACGCTGGACTCGACGCAAAAGAATCTTGCAGCGATGCAGCGGCAGGTACGCATGTTGTGTTGTGGGGTGTGGGTGTGCATATTAGGAACGCGAGAGGGCAAGGCGTGGAGGACGAGGGCGCGGACTGGTCCCACCGTGCCAACTACGCCGGACTCCCGGGCACCTGATGCAACTGACCAGTAGGCCGTGTTGCGCTCAGACAAAGGTATCTGGCAGCGTGCCGAGTGTAATGGCTTAAGGGGAGCCCATAGAGCTGAGTTTTTGAAGGGTAACATCGCAGAGAGGCCCCGCCCCTACGGAGATACACAACCGGAAGCGCAACGCTAGTATTGGGTTGCGCCAGTTCAGAGCAAAGGAACTGACCTCGAACACGGGCAACGGAGCTGCGCGCAGCTCACGGTAGAAGGTTGACAAGGTTACCTGTTTCCGTCAAAGCCGGAGAGGCCATGGACGAGAGGTGCGGCCTCCAGACATTTCCCACTGCGCTGCGTCTCTGAGCCCCCGGCACGTTCCTGCCTGCACGCAAGGCGACGCCGCACGTCCCACTCTTCAACTCACAAATCGGGGGCCCCGCGCCCACGCAGGTCAAGGGCCTGCAGGCCGAGTATGAGCGGGTGACGTCGGCGCCCAAAGCCGACGCTAAGGGCGGCGACCTGGCGGCTGAGGAAGCTGCGGCGCTGAAGAAGACGGTGGACCGACTCATAGCGGAGAAAGAGGCGCTGCATGTACGGAGATGCGGGGGGGGGCGGGGGACTCATATGTACAGCTCCCCGCATGTCTCAACCGGCTGCCCCTGGGAACAGCGCGTGAGGCAGACCTTGCCAGTCCGTCCAGGGGAACAACGTCAGCACATGCTGCCGCTCGTGGGCAGGACTCTCTCCTCTTGCTTGTAAAGCTGCGAAGTACCCTTGCTACCGCCCTCGCGCCGTACAAGGCTACTGTGCGCCACCCATGACCCATTTCGGTGCAGTCTGGCAAGGAGGCGGCCGAGGCGGCGGCCAAGACGGCGGAGGCGCGTGTGACGGCCATGGTTGCGCAGATCAAGGTGAGGTCCCTCTATGAGGGCTGCGCGCCCGTGCGTGAGTTGGGCTCGCTGTGGTCTCGTTCCAGACTGATGGGGCGGCTGTAAACCTCGGTAAATGCGGGCTGTGGGCTCCTAATGCCTATCGGAGGCCGTGTACTGTGCCAGCCTGGGATGGTCCTGCCCGATCCACCACGGCCGTGGGGCCCTGGCCCCACATCCCTGGGGTAGTGTGCTTGTGGCAGTGTGTACTCCTCCTGAATGCCTCTGCGCGTACGGCATCGCTGCCGCGGCTCTGTCTCTGCTGCCCACGCTGCTCGAAAGGCGCACGTTCCACTCCGGTGCGGTTAGTGGTTTGCTTCATTGCGCATGAACTTGCCAACCGCCATCCCATGGAACGTGAGAACAGCTCCGTGCTCCGCGCCGTGTCACGTGCCACTGTGCAGGGTAGCAGGGCATGGGCGTGACAATCGCCAAAATAATGCGCACGGGCCCCTGGCCCCTTCAGTTCCGATCGCCACCCCCAACGCCCCCCCCCAGGGCTTTGACAAGGAGTTCGACCGGCTGCTGGACGAGAACAAGGCTCTCAAGAAGCAGGTCGCGGCGGCCCAGGCCACCGGCGGTGGCGGTGGCCATGTCGACTTGCCCAGCAAAAAGGACGACTGAGACATACGGCCTTGGAACCGGGTTGGCATGTACCGGCGCGGAGACCGTGCGGAGGAGAGCCGGCGAGGTCACCAGCGCGGTGGATCTGTCTGAATAAGCAGCGAGGCGGTGGCGATACGAAGAGTTGAAGTTGGTTGCTGTACGGAAGGGACGACAAATCACACAGGAGGGGAGGTGGTGCAGGGGCTCGGATAACCTTTAGGTGCGGGAGGGTCCGATGCGGAAACGGCCGCGTGCATCTATGCGGCAGAGCCGCAACCCGTGTTACCACTAAGTGAAAGCGGCAGCTGACAGTTTCGCTGTTCTTAGTCCGCCATTAGCAATGCGGCCTGTCCCAAAAGGAGATGGTTAGGCGATGGTGCCCAGGGAGACCCAACCATTTTTGCCTGTCTGGGGCTCTCGGGTCGGCCCCATTGCCGAGCATGTGTTGACACTGTTGATAGCAATACCGGTACTGAGTCCGGAGGGAAGGAAAACGGCCGCTTGCGCCGACTTATGAGGCCACTCTATTAGCGGATGTGCACCAGGTGGCAGCCATATCCTGTTCCCTCAGCGGCGGGACGACGCCATCACAGCTGCATGCTCCTTATGACAACTACGGTTACGTGGAGAGCTTGGAGAGAGACATTGTTCGTTACATACCATACACATTTTGAACGCTCGATGCCAAAAGTCCAGTGCCTGCGGCGGACTGGTATGAAAGAGAAGGGAGAAGCAACACCCTCTTAGGCACAGAGGGTGGGCTGCTTGTCCCTCCCGTTGTCACGGGAGGGCTGCTTGTCCCTCCCGTTGTCACGGGAGGGCTGCTTGTCCCTCCCGTTGTCTGCGCCCTTTCTTCGCCTCTCCGCCTGTAACCTTTCCACAGAGAAAAAAACAGAGGGTGTTGCTCTTAGGCACAGAGGGTGCCTCTTTCTATGCAGGTTTCTCTTTTTTCACAGACAGTTTAGTTGGCACTTTGCACTCAGTGCGCAAGGCCCTTATACCCCTGGCTTCTTGCGGCAGTTGTTCGGTCTCGCATTTGGGCTGGTAGCGCCCTAAGCCACGGTCGCCCGTACCGCCCAAACTCCAAAGAAACACTGGACGAGGAGCCCAGATGACGCGGGTCATACAAATCTCCGGTATGTCCAGCAGTACAGTCCACAGACCACTCTGTCTTAATCATTTGCTGCAGTATGTGGCCCTTCTCAGCCGCGGACAAGACACTGGACAAGCGGCGCGTCCTGGCAACCCTGCCCGTCACCAGGTCACGTCTCACGATGAATCCGCACGGCCAAGCACAGGCCGAGCTGGGCAGCCCGCAGCGACCAAGTCCCCGTCACCCATTGAGCAGGAGCCATCCCCTTCCAGCAGCCCTGTCAAGCGCCGTATTTCGTGCTGCAGTGCCTTGATTCGCCGGCTCTCCAGCCCCTTCATCATGTCGTACACGTAGTCCTCCCCCGGGGGCTTGGGCGGGAGCGGGTCGGGCGTGCTCCTCAGCTCCTTGTAAATGCCGACCAGCCGCTTCAGCTCCGCTTCTATCTCCTCGGTGGTGCCTGTGTGCACATCGGTGAAGGTGGCTATCAAGTGTACCCGGTATGAACGTATGATAACCCAATGCTGTGCCATAAAACTGCCAGCTGCACAACAAGTGTGCGGCAAAACTGCCGGTTTGCGGCAGTCCGAGTTTAGCTCTGTCCATCAGTGCGCCCCCTTTTGAGAGAATCACGGCCTTGCAGGCGACTGTTCATGACTCCCACCCGCAGAGTCTTATATGAGGATGCCAAGGCGCGCCCTTCACCCAGCTGTGGCCGTCCCCCGCGGGTTCGTTCATCGTGAACCGTGAACTCCTCACCCGTGAACTCCTCATCGTTGGATGCGTAGTCGTCTGAGTATCTTGATTTTGGATCAAGGTCCCGGCGGTCCACCATTGCCAAGCGGGGAGGACCCTCCAAGGCGGGCAGGAAGCTGGCGGGGCGGCGATGGGTGGGGTTGCTTGAAGGTTTCGGAGGGCCAT
The DNA here is from genome assembly GCA_001584585.1 of Gonium pectorale. Lineage (NCBI taxonomy): Eukaryota > Viridiplantae > Chlorophyta > Chlorophyceae > Chlamydomonadales > Volvocaceae > Gonium > Gonium pectorale. The sequence goes on from LSYV01000003.1 coordinate 3,466,550, forward strand.
GGGTGGGGCGGGCATGGGCGCGACATATGTGGCCCTGGACGGGATGGTGCCGGGACTGTCGTCGGCCTCACTGCACGTGATGGCGCTCCCGGTATCGAAAGCACATCGGCATGGGACGTACGCTCGTCGTATGGACAGGAACTGACCCGTGGGTCGGCGTGTCTGCCATCCCTACCCCAGGGTACTGGGAGCAGCGCCCGCGGCCACGCCGTGCAAAATGAATTGCACTGGACGCGTTCTCCTAAATCTGCCCAGATCGCCAGCCGACCCGCCCCGCCGCCCGCCCCCCTCAGCCTCCATGCACGAGCTCACCCGTAGTGCGCGACCGCGTAATCGTCCCGCATGTCGCCGTAGCCGTAACAGATCTGCGGCACGCCGGGCAGGAGGGCGAGCGGCACAGAAGGCAGCGTTTTGGTTACACGCGCGCTCCCTGGATGGGCTGACATGCAACCGGTGTGACCGACCAGGCGCAAGGGGCGGCGTGCCGTGAACCTGGTACCGGGAGCCGCGGGAGGGCGGCGGCGCAGCGACGTTGAGCTGGCAGGTAGGCGCGCCGGGAGGACGTGCCAGGCCCAAGAGCCGGGCTAAAGAGGTCAAGGACAGCTATCCACAAGCTGACGCACGAACGCGCATTCATTGCGATCTCGGTCTCTGTCATCGAGGGCCGTTGCTGCCCCACGCACGCAGCGCCGCCGTACCTCCTGCCCCTCCGCGACGTCCTCCCCAGCCAGGAAGTACACCAGGTCGTCCCGGTACTCGCTCAGGTAGTGGCGGCAGTTCGGCCGATGGTTGGCCATGTCGAAGACGGGCACCAGCAGCATCCGGTTGCGCCCCGGCCTCATGACGGCTCGCGTGTTCACCTGAGCGCGCGCGTGGCAATTGAACACGTACGCCGGCGTGGCATGCAGGATGCAGCCGTGTTCGTCAGTTACGAACACGGCTACAATACCACTAGGGTATCCGGGGTCTTCGCTCGGCGGACCCCATCGGGCGCCAAGAAAAAGGGCGGCCTATGAATGCACGCTCCGTGTTCTTGCCATGTTGGGAACGCACGAGCGCACGCAGGACGTTTGCGCCGCTGGAAACCGCTGGAGACTGCGAAAGTCCGCGAAGCTCTTGGAGACTGCTGCAAGAGAGGGTCTGGAGTCTACTATTCCACAGCCCAAACGGTGGTAAACGTACGCCCGGACCCAACAAGCGCAGGGCCCCTCCAACGTTATTCGAGGCTGCTTTGGGCTTTAGGCATCGTAACATGATAATTATTATGAAGGAGGCCCCGCCAGCGGCGGTGGGAGCCTACCTACAGGCTGTCTGGGATACCAGACACGCCATACATGGCGTCAGGCGCTGAAGCGGGGTAGAGACGAGGACCATAACCCGCTCCCCCAGCCCATTATTCGCGATTCGTCCATGGCCCCCCTGGCCTTGACGGACGTGTAACCTGTAACCTGTAACCTGTAATCCAACATTGCGCTGCAGAGCTCTTGTCTCCCGTCTCCCAACACGTCCCATCGCACTCACGATGGCACACGCGTACTTGAGGTCATCCAGCGTCACCGTCGCGTTGCCGACCATCTCACGGATGGTGTACTCCTTTGAATTGTCCATCTCTCCACTCAATAGCAGCTGAAGGGCGGACTGCCATGTCTCTACCTGGCCTTCCTGTGTGTATGGTGGACGTGGCACGATACAAGGAGCACGGCATTGGGTCAAAGGGAGCGTTTGTGATGGGAGCCCATGGAGCGGAGAGCGGGCTTCACCTAAAATTGCATTGGTCGTGATCCGAGTTGGCAACCTGGGCGTACGAGGCTGGTAAGATGGGCGGAAGCGCAGGGCCGGTAGGGCTGGTAAACCCTTCCCAGAGGCCCCACGTACCCAGTAGGCCGCCTTGAACATCGGGACGTACTGCGGGTCGAAGTTGCACATGTGCGTCAGCTCGGCCGGCTTGGGCCACGAGTCCACGTACGGCTTTAAGCGGCTGCAAGGAGGATACCGTGTCACACCTTAAGCGCCCTCTCTCCATGTTTAGAGGAGAATGGTCTGTTTAAGAGAGATTTCATCATGTACGTGTTTTCGACGTGTGCGTGCGACCCGTGCGTCCACCTTTGCGCAAGGATGCGAGCACACCCCCGCAAGGCCACCCTTCCACGGTCACCCTGCCTGTGAGGATCCTTGAGCTCCCTTAGAACTGTCAGTGTTGACACCTGAGGAGAGATTTCTTGGAGTGCTTTAGTACATGGACTGGTAACAACGTGCGCCAGGCTCGCCAGGCGATTTTGGGGACCGGCCATGACCGTATTTCAATGAAACAGAGCCACCTTTGGGGCTTGTGAAGCCTATTCATCACCAAATGCATAGCCACACGAGCGCAAGGCTCCTCACCACAAAGCTGTCGCTCAGAGATCCACCATTAAGTACTGTAGAGACAGGAATGGCTGCTATGGTGTCGTTGAGTACGAGCGGCTTGGTCGCATGGAGCCCGCGCACCCCGTTGCTGTCAGCCTTGATCTCGGCATGAATCTGAATAGGGGAAAGGTCAAGGAGATTTAGTCTGTCGCTTCCAGCGTCTTTTGGGGGGCGGGACGAACGTCACATGTCTTGCTCTGTACCCGCCCGCCCTATTGGAAACGTCGCGCCTTCGGGAGTGTATGGCCGTAGAGGCGGGCTCCCTGTTTCTGTGCAGGTTTCTCTCTTTTACTACACACGCACTGCAAGGCGCTCAAGGCGCCGCTTCCCACCTCTCCACCAAGGCTTCGCACCCATCCGAACAATGAATCAGTAGCATCTAAAGACTGTGTGCTGGCGCGGAGTGTCAAACACCCCAGCAGCAAAAGCATGCACTTTGCGAAACTCCATTGCATGGTCGCTGAGTACTGCGGGTCTGTGACTGTCAGCAATCCCGCACGGAAATAACGTCTGACCAATTGTTAGTAGAACAAAGTCGCCATTTCGTATGCACGCAGGAGTTGCAGGCAGCAACCGCCCAGCGGTTGGACAGTTGGAGAGGCTACGCGGCTCGTCAAGTTGTCATGCTCGACTGCTCCAAACGATTGGCCAGATCTAACCACCGGAGGGCTTTTCATATCCATTTAACGGTGCAGCATCTGCACCCTCACCAACCACCATCATCTGCACCGAGCATCGCCACCAATCCCCCCTGTGGCGCGGCAGGCGAGGGGCCACGAGCAAGAGAGTGGAGCTGGCGACTGCTGGGAGTAAGTTGGATAAAGTGCGCGTGTTGCAAAGGCGGCTACTTACCGGCGGGCGTGCCATGGCTTCGCGGTTGCATCGTCCGCCGGGCGCTGTTCGGCTGCTTCATCCCTGCTCATCCGCTGAGAGTGCATTTAACGGCGTGGCTGCCCCGGTATCTAATGTCAGCGTGTCGATGGCGCTACATCACGCACTTAGGCTTGCGGTGGCGGACCATAGGCGTGTTTCGCGTGGCGAAGTTGGGGCCGTTGTTTGAGGACGAACAGCTGCCGCGCGTACTGAAGGGATCGGCAATGCAACTCGGTGGCAGCTAGGTCGGGCCATCAAGATATGCGATGTGCTGCTATATGCGCGCAGGCATGTCATTGCGCCGAACGCCGACGTCGCTCGTAGTGCTGTCATGTGCAATGACCGGCAACACCGCATGAGTGACACTGGGCACAGCACACCAGCAGATGACGTTGTGGCGTGCGTAACCCACCAACTGCGAGAGTCTTTTCCCCGTGGGTGGGTAAGCGGCAAGGTTACAAGTGTGTGAGGCGAGGAAGGGCGAAGGCAACGGGAGGGACAACCCTTCCCCAGCCCCAGCGCACCACGGCAGCCAAACACCGGCTGCACGCAGACAATGAGAAGGAGCCATACACCTGAAGAACCCAGAACAGGACAAGGACGACAAGCCAGTTGCTTGGGCAGTTGGGCTGGCTCACAAGAAGTCGGCACTGCCAGAAGTGCATACATGCTGGGGCTCGCGCGGGTCGACGTCGGGTTCCTACAGTTGGCTCGGGCCTTGGAGCCTACATATGCACCTACCTTTCGCCGAGTCGCTGCACGGCCGCGCCCGGGGCGGGCGGGGTGGGGGATGGTGGCCGGAGGAGGGCCGGAAGGAGATTGGACCAACCGTGCGCGTGGCGGTGCGCCTGTGCCAGTATGGGGATTGCCAAGCCCTATCTACATTGGGTGCCTGCAGCATCGGGACGCCCGGGCTCCTGCGTTCCAGCTTCAAGGCAGGCGACCACATGCGGCTGGATACTGGATAGCATGAAAAAGAGAATTTTGCAGAGAAAGATGGAGCTCGCCTCTACGGTCATACACACCCGAAGGCGCGACGTTTCCGGTAGCATCGGGGATTGGGTAGCATTGGGATTTCAGTAAGGGGCGCTGGAAGAAGCGCGTGCTCCCGGCGTCTCTGCATCCGGCCTGGCCAAGCGACTGAGGTTGTGGGCAGTGGACGCGCGCGCTCGCCAAGAAGCTGACCGTACTCACTCCCATGCGCCACCTGTGGATCGGCCGAAAAGCCACTACTGTGCCGCGCAGGCGTTAGCGGTCATTGGTGTTCGGTGCGCGTCAACAGAACTTCCTGGATACCGTGCTGGCAGCGATAAATACAATCTGATGGTTGCAGCAAGGACTTGGGATGGGGGACTGCGGTACTACGCCTGAAGGCAGCCCGGTTGTTCCATGCTAGCCGGATGGGATTTGGACACAGAGGCGAGGACAGACGGTGAGACCGGGCACGCGATAGCTGTGTTCCCGGTACGGAGTCAAGCGTGGGCCATTCTTTTAGAGCAGCCGAGCCGGGCTCGCAACAGCTCCACACTGTTCGCGAACACAACCTTCCAAACCTTCCAAATGCGGGAGGTACGGCTGCGTTCCTATCCTATCGGCCCCAGTCGAAGCAGCCGGCCGAATCACGACTGGTCACCCCACCGCAGCTCCCACAACGTTTGCTTCTCGCCACTTATTTATGACACGCCACGGCTCACGAGCATCACTGCCGATGATACCTCATGAGGACCCATGGGTCCATTGACAATCATGACCGCACTGGCATCGGGATGACCGAGCAGTCGAGCTATACGCGGCAATCAAGCCGTTGTGGACGGCGTGCCTCGCGGGCCAAGGCCGCAGTTCTGGCAACCATTCTGCAAACGTAATGAGAGGACGCCGTGGCAGTATACGGTATCCACAGAGAACCCGTCCGCACAGCTGCGCAATTGCGATGGCGGTGCGATGACAGTGCGTGATGCAATAAAAAAGAG
>LSYV01000003.1:3471818-3489770 GCA_001584585.1 Gonium pectorale
GTGCGTGCATAGGATAATAATAGCATAGGTGCGTACCGTAGACGATTTAGTTCTTGCTCGCGCAACATTCAGCACCAAACAGGGCAAGCTGCCTGTGCATAAATGAAGAACGCCTCCGCCAGGCTTCGGCACGTCGCCTTCTTTAGGGTTTCCTCATGCATCTCGGAAGTGCCATACACGCCCTAAGGCACCTTGCACATCTCATGACAGATCCAAGTTAACTTGGAGCAGCCCCGCCAACCGCTGCATCTCGTACTGCAGCGCGTTGATCCGCCGGCTCTCCAGCCCCTTCATCGTGTCGTACATGTAGTCCTCCCCCGGGGGCTTGGTCGGCAACGGGTTGGGGGTGCGCATCAGCCCCTCATAGATGGCCACCAGCCGCTTCAGCTCCGCGTCCATTTCCTCCGCGGTGCCTGCAAGCGCGTGGGTCAGCGGCAGTACCGAGGGGGAACTAGAATGAAATTTATAGATACGATAAGCTCATTAACCTGGGGCAGGTGCTTCGGGCACTGCGTCGGAGACGACAGCGCGCGCAACAGCAGCCACCGCCTTCAAGCTGCGGCTCGCATACCTCGCACTCGCACACACTCAACGGCGCCCCTTCGCGCTAGGCTTCCCGCGGAAGGCACACATGACTGGCCTCTCCGTAAAAAACCCCTGAGTTTCACCTGTGAATGCTTCCTCCGAGGGCGCCTCATCGTGGCTGTACGGCGATTCCGCGTTGAAGCCCCGGTGGTCCACCAGCGCCAGCCGCGGAGGGTCCTCCAGCTCGGGTAGGAAGCTGGCGGGACGGGGCAGGTGGAGGACGGGTGGGACAAAGATAGGGCAACGGCGGATACGGAGCAAGCTCAACACGGAAAGGCAGCAGATGCAGGAGGCGACCCCCGGCGAGGTGCAACTGAATCCGACGCGCTGGATCACAGCAGGACCCACGGTGGGGCGAGGGCATCGTCTGCCCTGCCAAGGCTTACAAAGAGATCGACGCCTGCTGCTGCCAATGGGCCGATGCCCGCTGCATGGTGCAAGGCGTGCGGCGGCTCTGGCCCGGGTTCCTCCTTGGATCGGGGGCTGTCATGCAATAGACCGGTTTCGGGATCAGCCATCGTTAACCTGCACCGCCCCAGCCCTGTTGTTCTGCCAACCTAATCACAGCGGCCTCATGGGCCGCTGCTCACCCGTAGTGCGCGACGGCGTAATCGTCCCGCATCGCTCCATAGCCATAGCAGATCTGTGGACAGGCGGGCGGGCCAATGCACTTCAGAAGGCCTGTAAAACCGTACTATTCGCCTGGATGGCCTTTGGCCGGTTGAAAGACAAGGCGGAGCCATAGAGGACAGTGTTTCCACGGCGGGACACGCCGCTGGACGAGCACACACCCTACGTGCGTGCAGGCGCCCCGCTGCCGCGCGTCCTACGGGTACATACGGCCAGCCCCGCCACCGCCCTGCCAACCCGTGCTTGCCCGCACCTCCTGCCCCTCCGCGATGTCCTCGCCAGCCAGGAAATACATCAGGCCGTCCTGGTACTCGCTGAGATAGTGGCGGCACTCGAGCTTATGGTTGGCCATGTCGAAGACCGGAACCAGCAGCATCCGGTTGCGAGTCGCGCTCATGACGGCGCGCGTGAACGCCTGCGCGGGGGCGGACGCGGGGTGTGCGCAGCAGGCCAGCAGTAGGTCGGTTCTGACAGCGGCTGCGGCGGAGATTCCCCATCCTCAGAACACGGAATCACAGCTCAAGCCCGACACGCCCACAACCCCCCACGCACAGTCCCGGAGCGCACACTGAGTTTGTACCCAAGGTATAGGTAGGAATTGCGCCGCCCGCTGCCCCAGTCGCCGTTGCATCATTCCATTATCGGTCACCCGCCCGACGTAAGGCCTATTCCCTGCAGCACCCCCGCCCCAGACTCACGATGCCGCACGCGTACTTGAGGTCATCCAGCGTCACGGTCGCGTTGCCGACCATCTCACGGATGGTGTACTCGACGCTGTCGTCCATGTCCCCACTGAGCAGCCGCTGCAGGTGGGTCTCCCAGTCGCGCACCTGCTGCTCCTGTTTGTTTGGAACGAGGGAGTGGAATGAGCAGGGGCACGCACCGCGGTGGGGGGGGGCATGCATGTATGCATATTCAAGCAAGTAGCATCTGGGGCATCCGGCATTGCGTCCGGGAGCGTGTCGACACGAGGCACGGCCATGCGTGGGCACCGGCACGGAAATTGTACACTACAGCACATGCAGCCACGCGCGCTCACTTCCTGGGACAACGCACCCAGTGGGGGGACTTGAACATGGGGGCATACTTGGGGTCGAAGTTGCACGTGTGCACCACCTCCCCCGGCTTGGGCCACGAGTCCACGTACGGCTTGAAACGGCTGCACGAGGACACACAGCGGCACAGCAAGCGGTGTCACGAGCAGCAGGTCACGCCCCACGTGCACCAGGACGTGTAATGCACCTCGGCGTTGCCAGTTCAGCTGGTGCGTGACGACGGGGGTCAGCAACGGAATTAATTGAAGAGGCACCCAAGTTGCAGGGGCCATACCGCCTGCGGCCCTCCGCATTTGGCCGAGGGCTGGCGCCGCGGCAAGCCCCGTGTCCTGCATATTGCAGTCACCTGTGCGGGTCTTTGAGCTCCTTGAGCACCGTGAGGACCGACACCTGCATGAATGGGGCAGATGGTGAACGCTGGGCATTCCCCGTTGAAGCGGTGTACGGCCCTTCCGCACGCCCTGGTCTCCGTACGCATGGGACTATGCTTGCTGCAAGGTCGGGATGAGCCGGGTGGCGACCCGTGGTTCCAACCGCAAAATGGTGACACATGGATCGGTTTCACCAGACACCGTCACGCATTCAGATGCGTACCGCAAAGCTTTCGCGAAGGGAACCACCGTTAAGGATCGTGGCGACGGGAATAGCTGCGATGGTGTCGTTGTACGCAAGCGGCTTCGTCGCGTACAGCCCGCGCACTCCGTTGCTGCCGACCTTGATCTCCGCATGAACCTAAAAAAGCGCGACGAGCGGGGTTGTCTCCTTGGGCACTTCGTGGAGTCTACACACTGTGTCGGTTCGCCGGGCCGAACTTGTCGCATCTCACCTCTCCACCTAGACTCCGCACCCAAGCGAAGAGCGACTCGACGGCATCAAGAGACTGCGTGTTTGCTTTGAGAGCAAAACAAGCGAGCAAAAGTACTGGCAAAACTTTCCAGCTCATATGCGTCATTGTAAGTGGCCAAATCCTTGGGAGACTGCACTACCATATGGCGGGCAAAGTCGCAGCGCAGGGTGGTTGGAGGTTAGTCCGAGGTGCCACATGACAGACAGGATTCAGGACAGTCCTTCCATGGGCATAACACAGATTCGTGCAAGGCAAAAGTTTGTATAGGCAACTGATTTTGCATGCACCAGGAGCGCAACACTCATTGCGGAGGTCCGGTCGAACGTATTCTCATACGCATCTCACTTGCGCACTGCAGTTTGAAGGGTGAGCATGGCCACTTTTGTGGTGCAAAATGGAATGCGGATATCAAGCAAACTGGAGATGCGGAGCTCCCCTGCTCCACAGGCGCCCCTTGCCCCCAGGCCCCTCCCCCGCCTGCACACACATACACACCCTCACGCACACCACCACGCCCAAGTCGTTGCTCACTTTGCTCAAGGTCAAGCATGGCAGAGCACCCCGGTAACCGCATGTGGGCAGCAGCTTGAGTTGTCAATTTGGAGTGGTCACAGCACACGACAGCACCGCGGCCAGAAGGCCTTGCAGCTAGCAAATGGCGTGCAGTCGGCCAGCATCTCCGGATTGCATCCAATCACGCCGGCCATGGGCGCAGTTGGACATGCACATACAGCATCGTCCTTTATGGAGGCGGGGACTGTCGTTGCAAGGCAATGTTGACATGTATATCGTGGTTGTAAACGGCCCCAGGTAACGACGGCAGCGCTAAACGAAGACGGTGGTTTCAAGGGAATGCGACACCGCCGTGCAGGTTGTGCCATCCCGCGACAGTAGGGAACAGAGCTTCAGTAGGGAACAGAGCTTGTCGCTAGTTCGGGTGATACCTCAACCAACGCGAAAGTGTTAAGTGTACTGAGTTCAGCGTGGGTTGCCAAGACAGCCTGTCGTCACATCGCCCATGTCAGGTCCCTGAGCGCCCATCTAGAGTTCCTGAGTGCGTGCCGGGTCAGCGGGTCGCCCCAGCCACGCGTAGCGGGAACTCCCTTTGCGCCGCAGCACGGCCGGTCTTGATAACCGCATTCTGGTCCTCGCATCGCCTGGGTACCACTCCCAAACTTTGACGGGTGATAACTCTCGCTCGGATCATATGCCCACGCTGGGGAAGCTTCGTCAGATCCTTCGAGATGTCCTCTTGCGGCCTGACACGGTCTGGAGCTAGGGCGGTTATCCGACACTGCCGTACATGGCCTGCCGTACAAGGGGTCTGCAAGCAGACAAAGTCGTGAACCAACTACTGTCAGACCCGCCCATCCAGTGCCATTTGTGTTCAGTATGCTTGTATAAACATACACGCGCATTTGTGGACTTCTCTGAAGCTTGGGCCAGCCTAGGGCGTGCCCAACCACAGTGTTAGTCGGTGGCTCACGGTGTCAGATGACCGTGCCCAACCCGCTAAAACAAGTCACATAACGCCCTGCACGCCGACGTGCGAGACAGGGAGGCTAGGAGATGCCGGATTGCGCCCATGCACCCAGAAGGGCGGCAGGGCCTGAGAGGCTGGATGCGCTTAGGGCCCGAGCGAGTGATACATGAAGGCAGAGTCCATTGAGCATTAAAGAGAACTATATACGGGGAAGGCAACCTCTACGCGCATACACACTCGGGGGCGTGATGTTTCCAGCAGGGCGCCGAGTACAGGGCATGGCGGGCGAGGTAGACGAGCAGACCTGCACTCCCGGTGTGTGCCACCGGTATACTTACCTGATGATATGTAGAGGGTGAGGGCCCGGCGAGCGGTCGACGATGTGACCAGTCCACCGGCGGCCAGCGGTTACCAGTCGCGGGGCGCCCAGCCCGCACCCCTGAACCGCCGTTTGGCGTAGTACAGACCTGGAATGGGCGAGGCTGGTGGCATTGTATGAGGGGCAGCGGCGGACATGATTCACTCCTCCCACTTCGCAACTGCAACGCACGCGGCGCAAAGGCTTACTCAAGGTGGCGGGGACCCCATGGGGTTGGGTTAGATGCAGCTGCTGCCCTGCTGCACGGCCATGCTGCAGCGATCCCATCTAATGTATGTGCTGGCCAAACTTGACGGCAGTGGCGTGCCCGAACCGGCTGCAAACGTGGCACTTGCTGCGATCGACGGGTCATGCAACCCAAGATGGGTAGAATAGGGTCCAATCCACCCAATCCAAGTGTGTGTGTTACATCGTGCGAATATGCGTGCGTGCTTCCACGTGTGTGTGTGTGTGTGTGTGTGTGTGTTGTGTGCTAATCCAACTGTTTCCAATCCAGCAATCCACCAAGTCCAGAAGCGCTGTCCCATCCGCATCCCAATCCTTCAATCCACCACTCCGTAGACAAGACCGTTTTGATATCCCTGTGACCGACCCAAAACCCGATCCATGTTTGTTTCACCCCTCCCAAACCCAGACTCCGGCTGGGGCGCCAGTCGAGTGCACCATCAAGGCGACGCCGACCCGGTGTAAGTTCCGCAGAATTTTGCAGCCGTCCTTGTGAGTGCCTTGAGCAGCGGCGGCGGCTGCCGAGTTCTGCGCCTGAGCCCCGCCACCCAAGGTTTGACCGGGAGCTGGTCTACAGCCAATGTCGCAATCGCCGAGGGCCATAAAGCTTGCGGAAACATATGGGACTGTAAACGGCGGAATCGCGGAAGCTAATGAAGAATTGCGGGAGGTGGACAACTCAAGAATGGGGAAGCGGCAACGTCGGGGAGAGCGGAGTCAAAGAGCATGAAGGTGAACTTTTTTTGCATGTACAGATGCTTGAAAAGTTAGGAGAGTAAAGAGGAATTGAGAATGGCGCACGACCATCATGGAACCTGGATTTGACTTGGAGCGACAGCTGCCTCAAGAAGTCGACCTTGTGCATAGAAACCAGTCCTCTTGATGTAGCTCTTACAGACATAGTTCTGCTTTAGTTTGGTTTAGGTAGGTAGCAGTGGAGCATAGCTGCGAGTCGTTGACCTGGAAAAGGCAGACAGCGCAACATGGCGCGAGTTGGGCCTGTTGATTTGGAAAATGTGGACCCGGCGAGCGGACTTCTGAGCACGCTCCGGCCTGCTAGTGGAAATGGAGTCGTGCCCATGAAGGGGAGGTGCGCAACTGGCAATGCCAGGAACCCCTTGGGAGACTTGACGTCATTCTACCAGGTAAGCAATGCATGAGTGAACTGCTCGGACCGAGAAGCGCTACACAGCTGCCATTGACTTCGTCCACCTCCCTATTTCTTCCCCTGTACCCAACGGCGCCATGGCTTGGTTGTGGCTTGCAGTCACTGGACGCTGCGGCCATGAGCGCCTCCAGCCGCGTTGTCGAGGTGCGTCAAAGGCAAGGTTGCTTCTGCGCCTAGTGTGACAGTCGTTCATACATCCGCCCAAAGTGAGCGTTCTTGTGTGCCGCACCTCGCAGGTGCGGCAAGTGAAGGAGGCCACCCCCTCCCTCTTCTCAAGCACGTCTCTCACCTGTAAGTGCTCGCACCTGGAAGCGGTCGGGGCCACTGCCTCCTGTGCGATGTAAGCACGCCCTTCGTATCGGCTGCAGGTTCTTGGCAACCGTCCGCGCCGAGTTCCAGGACTGGGTCCCTTCGCTACATGCGGTGAAGCGTGCGCACCAGCAGCAGCCGCAACGTCACCTGTTGCACCTGACCAGACTCGGCGTCAGATGCGCTCTCTACTTCGCATGCGTTGTGCGCACTGAATTGGTAAAGCGTGATCCTGGTTCAGCATTCATTCCATTGCTGCTGCCAAAGCAGTACGTGCATTATTGTGCATTATGCGCGTGGGGACGGCCAGCAACCATGTGACACAGTGGCTGTGGATGTGGCGTGGGCTGCCATTGCGGAGGAGTAGCCTTTTGCGTTGGGTGCGCACGCTGTCGGTGTCAAATGCGCCATGTGTTGATCAGGCTGGGCCGGACCCGTGTTTCAGCGCACCATGATCTCACCGCCACTCAACATTGAGAGACGCGGTACATTGAGAGACGCGGTTGACGTGCACCCCTACCGCCCTCTCGAGATCCGCATCACCCAGTCGCGCACCCCGCCCGGTCCGGATCGTTCCGTCGGCGCCCGGATGGCGGCAAGAACTCAAAATGCCATAGAGTACAATATACTGCACCGAGTGGAAGCTTCGCCCTGTCAGCCCGGCGGTGGGTTTTGCTATTGCACAACATGTATACATTTGCGTGTGTTTTGTGCGCCGTGAGCGCAGCGGTTCGTACCGGGAGAGGCTTGTGTCGAAGGGCACCACTTGGTGGGTCACTTTCAAATAGAGGGATACAATCATGGCCGCCGCACTGCCAGCGGTCACATAACGTACTGACGCACTGTAACAACTCATTGTACTGGTAGCACAAAATGAATTTGAGCATTTCAAAGCGCACAGCGCGTCCTTGAGGTGGTCCTCTACTGCGCATCGCAACCTGCCCGGATACACACATCATACAATACGTCAAAGCACCTGCGTCCAACCGTGTATCTTCCCGATGCACATCCTGTGCCGCCAACGCCGTGTATCAGTCACAGCTGCAATAGCCTGAGAGGAGAGACCTCGCGGACTCAAGGAACCGAACTCGCCCTCCTAAGTGCAGTTGGGCATTGGTAGCACGGCCCGCCGCAGCGACACACGCTAGCACGCCACAGGTTGCCTTCCCTGTTTCCGTTTCCTTTCTCTAGCGCGGGCGTTCACAGGCGTTCGCACGGGCTGCAGTGCGTCAGTAGCAGTTGCCCGTTGGAATTGCGGCAGGGGCGGCTCCGCCAGCAGCGGCCGCAATTACGGGCGGGGGGGGGGGAGACAGCGAGGGAGGGCGCCAGGCGAATATCTCCCTGCGGCCTGTGCACTGGGCGCCCAACCACCGTTGCTGCCACCACTGCCGCCGCTTTTAACAGAATTGTGTCGGCAGGGCGAAACGTCCGCTCGGTGCATCCTCTATACTCCATGGCACTTGAGCGATGGCCCGGTGCAGCAAGGGAACAGTTGCCCACTACTCGCAAATCCTCGCGCAATCTAAGCGACGCCAACGGCAGGTTGAGTGACAAAGAGGGGGCGCCAGTCACTCGCATGCGTAGAGGATTCAGGATCCACAGCCTAGCTCGCGTACGTACCGGTCCGAACGCCGTCCGAAATACGAAACTCACACCGAGGCGGAGAAGGGCAGGAGCAATTAGGTTGCAACAGAGCGACGATGTACAGGAGGGCAAAGGGTGCTCCCCTGGGGCCATTAGGGCACCCTGACATCCAGCTATCCTGCTGACCCGCGGGTGTGCCACCCCGGCCAGCCCGGCGCGCCGTCTTATTGTAAACCCTTCTTACGGTAGCCAACATTTCTAGCCACCAAAGAGACCCCAAGTACCTTGCTTGACCGAACAGGTCTTGTGTACATGCAAGTGCGTAGCACGGGAGCGACAGCACGATGAATAGTTTACCGGCATTTGAGCACATAATGACAACCCAACTGTCCGTCCCATATGACGGAAGCAATAAGTGTTATACATACCGGTACATCACAGGCAAATTGACTTTGTGGGTCAACCCAGTTCTGGAACTTGACAACTGTACAGCAGACGTACTAAGACTGAACAACTGTATGACTGCACTTGCGGGGTTGTCTCACAGGGTTCCCGCATTTTGCCACTGACCCACGCACGGCGCAGCTGTCCCCAGCAACGCAAGGGATACGTGTTACAGCGCCTGAAGCCCGCGATGACATTTCAGACAGTTGAGGGCAGCGGCCGCTTGTCAGGTGGCACAAACTGCGCAGCCGCAGCATCGGAATACGCAACGCCCTTGGAGTAGTGTCTGAGGAAGCGCTCCGGGTCCGCCACAAGCTCCTGCATACGGACAGCCGTATAGCCTTTGCTCGCCAGCAGCACCGGCCACTCCGGCAGCAGCATGGGCCCAAGGGCCCATTCTCCATGCTCCCTGTCACCGCCAGCAACCTCGCCAGCGGCTGCCGTGCTCCCCTCCGCCAGCTCGCCTGTCGCCTGCGCGGGCGGCGGCCGGTCCGCGAACAGCGCCTGAGAGTATTCGTTCGCTAGTGTGTGCGTCACAGTGTTGACCCAGAAGTAGTTAATGGTCAAGTGGAACCCGTCGCCTTGCAGAGCGCGCAGCGCGTCCAACGCGACGTTCCCGCCCCGCCGGCGGCCGTGGCGCGAGAGGCAGCAGTAGATGGCCCGCAGGAGGCACTCGTGATTCCATCGGTCCAGGGAGCGCGAGAGGAAACGGGAGAGGAACTCCGCGTCGCTCAGCTGGGATGCGGGTCCCCGCGCAGCGCCGGCGCCGGCGGCGGGGAGCTTGGGGACCTGCAGTAAAGGCACACCACGGGGGCGGCCCGTGTACCGTATGTGCGCAACCGTGCGACACAGGGTGCGGGATAGGTGCTTTCACGGCTGCAAACGTGCAAAGTAATGCATAAGGCAATGCTTGAGGAGCAGCTAATGGGCTGAGGCAGGCATCTTACCTCCTTGAAGGATAGGGCACTCAGGTCGGTGAGGATGCTCGGAAGCGGCCTCTGCGCCGAGGGCAAGCCATGAAGCACCATCAAAACAGGTTCGCATGGCAGCCTAGGTGCTAGGTGGCAAAGTACTGAGGCGCACAGCTAGGCACACAAGTCGCCAGCAGGACACGCATCCGGGGCATCAGCCAGCAGGCACGCACCTTGTCAGGCAGCACCACACACGTGCGGGCCTCGGGCGTCTGCGGGAGCGCGCCCACGTTGTGCGGCCGGCCATCTGACTTAGCTTCACGAGCAGCCGCGGGCCAGGGAGCTGCACACGGCACTGCAAGAGAGCGGCTGATGGGAGCTGTGCGTGTGCATGCAAGAGCGACGCACGTTTAATTTCACGGGCGATGTGTTTGCCAGCGTCAGACATCCCACACCGCTGTCAGCTGTGCCCTCCGACAGCGACATCGTAGCAGCGGCTCTATCTGTTGCCGCTGCCACATATGCACGACCCGGTCACCCGCGTTACAGCCCACTACTGGAGCGGGATACTGCCGCGCCTCGCTTTGCCCACAGCTACACCTGCGGGACACCTCTCCGCGATCGGGTAGGATTCAGTCCTACCCGCTATGTCCCCGCCCCTCTGTCCCCGCCCCTCGCCCTTCTCCACGCCCCCCACCTGTAGCATGAGCTGCTTGCTGTAGTAGTGCAGGAACAGCCCGCCATTGCTGAGCTGCGGGTTCATCAGGAGAAATAGCTTGAAGTCCACCGTCGCCCCTGCAAGGCAAACGCACGTTTGTGCGTCATGGTAGCTGGGCCCGAAAAGCAAAGGCGTGCTGGGTGTTGCGTGGAGGACACCGCAGCTTCGTGCAAAATACTGAAGCCCCACTGCTCACAGAGGCCGTCCCCTGGCCCAACCCCAGCCGGCGGCGCTCACCATCGGGGACCTTCAGGCTGGCGATTGCGAAGTGCACCTGGGATTTGTGGCATGGGCGGGAGCACTCGTCTACCGTAGCTCGGCGCGCTGCAGCCAGGTGTAAACAAATATCGCAGGGGTGGTACGCTCTCAAGAAGCCCTACTCCAATGCTGGTGGGCAAGCCCGGAGCAGCTGGGACCCAGCGCGGCCCGGCGCTTCTGTACCAACCAAGAACGCACCATGTGCGCCCAGAAGTACGTCATCGTCTCGTGGTACGTGGTGCCGGTCTTGCGCCGCGTGACGGGGCTGTTGGCGATGAAGGCCCGGATGGAGGCGTGGATGCGGGCGAGACCGTCGCGACGGCCGTGGCGCGTCAGGTACAGCCAGGCCAGGCGCAGGTGCGTCCGGTGGTCCCACAACTCCAGGCTGTAGTCCTCGAGCTTCTGCAGTTACGGGGCAGTTTTGCCGTACGTGAGGTTGCAGTTGATGGGGTGGGCGGGCGCGGTCAGGAAGTGCGGGCAGGGGGCCGTGCTCCGTGGGGAGGATGCCGGTGTGGACCGCGAAGGCAGGGGATCATTGAGAATGAAGGTGGCGGATGGGGAGCGGCTGTACGGGCCCGTGCTTGGCCGTGCGCCTTCAGCGTGGGGTCAACACAGGCAGCAGACGATCGGGATGAGCAGCCATCCGAAGTATTAGTTTTATCCGCACCACCGGGCAGACGCTTCCCCGCGGCACGCACGAGTGAGCAACAAGTTCCACCGTGGCGGCCGGCTGAGGCGCGGAGCTGAAGGCGCTGATCGCAGACGGCAGGGCACATGCCCATGTGCCGCGTCGGCTTGATCTGCGCAAATATGCATGAAACTCCCCGGCCCGGTAGCCACAAAACCCCGCGCCGCCTAGCCGCACCCGCAGGAACTCGTCATCCGGCTCGTCCTCCGCCTGCAGCCACCGTTCCAGGATGTCAGGCTCCGAGCCGCTACCACCGCCACCGCGGCCGTCACCAGCGCGGGTGTCAGCCTGAGCAGCATCCGCCGTCGCCGCTGGTGCCGCGGGAGGCGCAGGATGCTGGCTCGCAGGCTGCAGCTTGCGCTTGTGGCGCAGCGTCGAGACGAGCCAGTCCAAATGTGCCTTGAGGGCCTGGAGCACGCAGGGAACGGCCTTGTCGGAACGTTGGCCAGTGGCTGGGAGGTCGTCCAGGGTCTCAAGAACCCTGTCTGCACGGTTCACCCACTCCCCCCCCCACACACACGCACGCAGCGCGGCTCCAGTTCGGCACGGTTTCATGGCAGCGCCAAAGACCGACACGGTCTCGTTGGCGTCCACGAGCGGACCTTGCCGAGCCCCGTGTTTATCCCCGGGAACTCAAACCGGGGCCGGCTACGTGGCCGCGCAGGCCAACACGCGGTCATTGCGCGAGCATGGCGCACACCTCGGCGTCGTGGACTGATCCGGGCATGCAGCTCCACATCCGGTGGCCCAAGACCTGCGGCAGCTGCAGCCGGTCGGACACCTGGGACGCCCGCAGCGCCCGCGGTAGGTCCTGCGCTCCCAGCCGGGCAGAGCAGAGCGGAGCAGAGCAGCGCAGCATGGGTGGCAGCCAAGTACTCAGAGGCCGGGACGGTCAGCGCAACAAGGGCTTGGCACCACGGCTGGGTGGAGGTAGGGAGCACATGGCATGACCATGGCGGTGGCGGCATCCGAACGGCCCGCGCTTGCGTCCGAACGGCCTGTAGGAAACGCCGTTGGGCACAATGGGCACGACCCTCACAGCCCGGGAGGTGCATTATCCAGTACATGCACTATAGAGCGGCTGTGCCCATACCGTACCCGAATGGCAGCGCGGCTGTTGGGCCCGCTCCTGCCCCGCGCGGCCCGCCACCTGACAGCCCGCATGGCACCGCACCTGCTTGTTGGCGATGACGAGCACGGCCACGTCGCGCAGGGCCTCCTCCGCCATCAGCCGCTGCAGCTCATCGCGCATCTGCCGGGGGGCAGGGGGCGGCAAGCCCAGCAGCACGCCGTGCGTAAATGAAAGGGGCAGAGGGGTGGGATGGGACAGGGGAAATACGTACTGCCCGGTTGGCTGCACGCCATGGGCAGTCTGTGGCGAGCCATGTGTAAAGGCAGAGAGCGGTTGAGGCTACGGCGGCGGCGGCAGCAGAGCAGGTGGATTTGAGCTCTGTCGGCACCAGCGCCGAACGGGCCCCTTAGTGCCAAGCGAGGCGACAGCGGTGCCCCTCGCTGCGTTACCGCTCGGCCCCAGCACGATGCTGGTGAGCCATCCCGATCCCGCCCCACCCTGGTGCAACCAGGTAGGAGCACGCAGGTAAGCCCCATGATCAAAGGCTGCCACAGCCGCACACCCACAACTGTACGGGCACGACTCAGGCATCATCAGCACATCCACAATTTGTACACTCACTTCGTCCATCCGATCGTGGTCGTTAGAATCCGCGAAAAAGATCAGGCAGTCGGTGTTTTGGAAGTAGTGTCGCCAGAGCGGGCGAATCTTGTCGCACCCTCCCACATCTACACAACACGGCACCGGCGGCCACACCACAGCGGCGGACATGCGGAGCGAGGGCGGTTGTTCAGCGTCGCTGCGGTGTACTGGTGTATCTACTACTTTACAGACCGTGAAACACGCGCGTTCTTGGCATACACCACGGGGAAACATGACACGCTGCAAAGACGGAACGCACAGGGCCATTGGGTGGCCCGGGACGCCAGACGGCCCTGGGCCACTGCTGTTTGTCCCCCGCCCTCTCAACCGCACTGACCCCAGACGGTCATACTGGCGCCAGAATGCTCCAACGTCTCGACATTGAAGCCAACCGTGGGGATGGTGGTGACCACCTCGCCAAGCTTGGCCTTGTAAAGCCACGACGTGCGCCCAGCTGCGTCCAGGCCCACGCTTAGAAGACGCCATTCCTCGTCCTTCCCCTTGAAAACGCTCCGTAGCAGCCCCGCGACGAAGGAAGGTGACATCGTGGGCTCAGTGTCGTGTGGAACTGTTCATCATATGGCTCTCTTTATACCGCATGCGGAAGATCATCGGTAGCCAGGACAGCGCTGCACAGCTCGGCTGGATCCTGAACGCCCAACCGCTGGCGCGTTCCAACGGCTCGGCATTTCGTGCGATCCGTTTCACATGCATGGAGCCGGCTTAACAGATTGCCGCTTTCGTTTGCTGTAAGAAGTAGCTGCAAGTAAATACTCTAACATTTGCGCAGCGCGCATGGGATGGCGCTCTGTAGCAAAGAAGCAGCTCAGGTAACGGTGCGATCATGGTCCAGGGGACCTTTCATCGCAAGCCGGTTGCCCCCGCGACCTAGGCGCCACGCCGGGCGGTGCGCGGCGCTGCTCGGGCTTGACAAGCTCTTTGGTGGGACGTAAGTGTGGAATCACTGCGACTCATTTGCTGCGCTCCACGGTCGCTTGCCCGAATCCCGTCCCATCACCCGGCTCTTCATCCCACCACACCCACCCCGTTAGCGGCAGTACTAAGTTGTCCTTGCAGCAACACCGTTACCCCGTGCAAAATTTCCATCGCATCCCCCCAAAACAGCAGCAGCAGCTCTGCCTCGGTGCAGCCGCTGCCAGATGGCCAGCCGGGGCTGGAGCCGGAATTCCAGCAGTGGCTGCGCCAGCAGGGGCTTGCCACGCAGCCGGTGGGCACGGGCTGGCGCGGGTGGCTGCACCTGCTGACAGGTCACTGCCAGCGCTAGAGTAATGGGCGTGTCTCTCCAACGCTCCTGCCCACCCGCCCACCTGCCTGGGGGACGCAGTGGCCGTCATGGGACTAACCATGCGCAACCCCCTGCTTCCGACCCTTCCTGCGTCCCTGATCGTGCGCTTTCCCTTCCATGCAGCTGCTGCTGCGTCAGTGCGGCCGCGAGGGGCGAGGCCTGGTTGCCGATCGGCCGCTGCCCCGGGGCGAGGCGCTGCTGCAGCTGCCGGACTCTCTCCTCATTACACCCGAGCGGGCTGCGGAAGGTGGGTCAGGCGGCGGGGCGGCGAGGGCCGAGCATGGGGCCCGCTAACCGGCTTGTGAACCTGCCATGGCGCTGGTTGGCGGGCAGGCGGATGTATCTGTCTATCTGACGGATAGGCTGGTAACCGGAGGGGCTTCATGGCGGGCTGCGCTTCTCGGCGTTGGTTGGCGGGCAGGCGGACGTATCTGACGGATAGGCTGGTAACCGGAGGGGCTCCATGGCGAGCTGCGCTTCTCGGCACGCCGGCTCCTGCGTCTACTGGACGTGAGACGCGCGCGCCTCACGCCGGCCCCTTGACTCGTGCCTCACACCGGATCTCCCCGCCCCTCCCTCCCGCTTCGCAGAGTGCTGCATGGCGCCCCTGCTGCGCCGCCTCTCCCCCACCTCCCCTTCCTCCTCAACCGCCACTGCCACCACGCCGCCTGCGCTGCCGCTGCCGCTGCCCGAGTGGAGCCTGCTGGCTCTGTACCTGGCGGAGCTGCGCGGCCGGCTGGCAGCGGGCGACCGCAGCTCTCGGTGGTCGCCGTACGTGGCCATGCTGCCTCAGCGCCCCGGGACGGTGCTCGAGTGGCCCGCCAAGGAGGTGGGGTTGGGGAGGGTGTGTGTCGCGGTACATTAGCGGAGCAGGGCCAGAGTTTACGGGGATGGCGTGCAGGAGGCGACTGCGGCCGTAGTGGTGCTGTATGTTGGTGAGCAGACAGGGGTCCTAAAGGAGCCTGTTTCCACGGCATGATGAAGCTCGCCGGGGAGGTGGGGCGGGGCTTGGATCGCGATGGAGCTGCAAGAGCGTGGAGCTCCGTTGTAGATGCTGACGAGATGGGCAGGGCCCTGGGGCATGCTGCCCGGCAGCGCCCCGCCAGACGCGCTGAGCGCAAGCCGGTCCGCCCGTTCCCATTTCTTCTGCGTCCCCAGGCCCGTCAGCTCCTCCGCGGCTCTCCGCTGCTCCGCTTGGCCGACTCCATCTCCTCTGCAGCGGCCGCCTCCTGGGCGGAGCTGGAGCCGCTCATTGCGCAGGCGCGGGCAGAGGGACTCATCCCCGCCCACGTGCCCATGAGCAAGGTGCGCGACGGGCGCCAGCTGGGGCAGGAAAGGAGCACGTAGAACGCGACGAGCGAAGCGGTGTGTTGGAAGGCCGGGTGCATCTGGGCGAAAGGGGAAGTCGCGCGCGCTGGGCCTGGGTGGGTGCGTGCTCCGTAGGCCGGCGATGGGTGCGCGATGGTGCCGACTCGGTGAGGGCTGGCGCCAAGTCCACCTGTGTGTTGAAAAGGAACAACGCATACGACGAGCGTAAGCGCGAAAGTGATGATGTCGTTGTAGGACCCAGTTCCCGAGGTAGTCGAACCCACCTGTGTGTGTGCAGCACGTGTAGCGCCGCAGCGCTCTACCTCCCTCCCCGTCACGACCTCCCCTCCACGGCCATCCCTTCACGGCTGTCACGCATGTCACGCAGCCCCATCTCCGCTTACGTTCCCTGCTCCTGGGACCTCCAGGCTGACCTGGACTGGGCGTTCGGCGTGCTGCTGTCGCGCTGCATTCGCCTGCCGGGCCGCGGGGAGGTGCAGGTGTGGCCGCGGCGGGGCAGCGGTGCGGGCCTGGGCTGCGTGGCCGCCGGTGCGGTCGCATGCGGGCCCGTCGGGTGCCTTGCGGGCCTTGCGGCATGATTGCGCCGTGGCTATGAGCAGCATAGCGCGCACTGTGTTGTGTGTTGTGTGTCGTGCCGCGCTCTGCAGCACGCCCCATTGCCATATCTAGGTTCAGCGCCGTGCGCTTTAAACCGGACTTGCTGTAAGACCCGCCATTGAACGCAGCACCATCTCCTTGCGCCCCCCCGCGCCCCCGCCCCGCTGCTGACATCCCGAGTTGCCCCTAACCCCATCGCCCATCCCCACAGGTTCTGGCCCCCTGGGCCGACCTGCTCAACCACGACGTGGCGGCGGATGCGGGCTGCCACCTAGACTGGGAGCCCGCGGCCCGGGGCGGCCTGGGCGGCCTGGTCCTGCGCGCCGACCGGCCCTACGCTGCGGGGCAACAAGTGTGTAAGTGCATGCGGCAGGCGGTGGTTGGATGACAGGGTTGACACGGTTAGGGGAGGTTGAAAGGTGTGTGCAGGCGAGCTCCATGTTGCCACTGCTGTGTGTAGCACAGAGAAGGCGAGGTAGTGGTAAGGGGTCCATTTGGCTTGCATTCGCTCCGCTCCCTCGCTCCGCTCCCTCGCACGGGCGATCGAGGGGCCTTCGGCGACCCCTGTCTGCCCACTGCCGCCCCCGCCCGCAGTCGTGTCATATGGCCCCAAGAGCAGCGGGGAGCTGCTCCTGAGCTACGGCTTCTGCCCCCCGCCGGCCGCCAACCCGCACCAGGACTACAAGCTGCGCCTCGCAGTCGACCCGGCAACCGACCCGCTGGCTGAGCTTAAGACGCAGGCGCTGGCGCGGCACGGTGGGTTGGCGGGCTGGTGGAGGCGGCGGGTAGAAGGGCGGGTAGGCTGTCGCCGGGCGCCCCTCCGCCCCATCGCCCTGAGCTCGAAGATGAACCCCCCCACTGACAGCGTATAGAGCCCAACCGGGTCTTGCGGCATCCTTGCCCGGGCGCCAGCTCAGTCCTCCCCGCCACCATCCGCGCTCCCCCGGTCCCGCCCCAGGCCTGCCGCCCGTGCTGGAGCTGCCGCTCAAGCTGGAGGGCCTACCCGAGGGACTACTGCAGTACCTGGCGCTCATTACCGCCCGGCCCAAGGTGGCGCAGGTGGGGCAACGGCGTCGCCTGAAGGGCCGGTGGCAAGAGGCGCCGCGTGGCGGGGAGGCGTGGGGGCAGCTGCCTGACGCAGGCTCCGCAGGCGGCAGCGTCAACACAGGTTTTGCAGGCAGTGGCGAGGAAGAGGCCGGAGTGGCATTGGCTGGGAATAACACACGGACCTAGCTCTGGTAACGTGGGTGCATCAGTGGCCCAAGCCCCCATGGCTCTGGACCATCACAACCCGAAGCTACCGTGTTCCCAACAGCAACCCCGGCATAGCTCCTCGCACAGTTCATTCCCGCAACGGACTCCTGGACGGCTGCCTCGTCGGCCGCAGGAGACGTTCGACCTGGCGTCGCTGCTGTTTGAGGAGGGCACCTTCCCGCTGCTTGACGGCGCCGACACGCTGGAGGCGGCGCTGCGTGAGCTGGCGGTGCGGTGCACAGCGGCGCTGAAAGGTGCGCTAGGGCCGGTGTGCGGCCGGGCGGGTAGCGGTGGGTGTGCATGGGAGTCCTTCTGGCGGGGCCGCTGTGCGCAGGTGCGTCGGGCGATCTGTTTCCCACCCGACAGTGGCGGGGCGATCTGGTTCCCAGCCGACGGTTGCGGGGCGATCTGGTTCCCAGCCGACGGTTGCGGGGCGATCTGGTTCCCAGCCGACGGTTGCCGGGCGAT
>LSYV01000003.1:3528022-3545543 GCA_001584585.1 Gonium pectorale
CGGTACCCTGGGTGTCTCAATTGTGTATGCTCTACATTATTGCTAGTGTCAGCCCTTAGTGTTCGTTGTGGGGTCTGGGCGTGCAGCGCGCCCGTTGGCGGGTGGCGCCCAGCTACCCGTCCCTCCACCCGTGCACACTGCCGCACCACAGCTGGCCACCCACACCCTGCTGACCGTGGTGGGCGCCGCCGGCTGCCGCCCCCGCGCCGCCTGCACCACCCCCCGGCCGCCGCCCCGGCGCGTTGTCAGCCTCGGCAGCGAGCGCCTCCAGCAGCGCCGTGATGTCCAGCAGGCCGGCCCCGCCCATGCCTCCGGCGCCGCCACCAGCCCCGCCCATGCCCATCCCCGCTGCCGGCCCGTATGGCGGCATCGTCGGGGGCCAGGACCAGGGCTGCCCGGCGCCCACCGGCGGGTAACCGTAGCCCGGGTACCCATACGGGTAGCCTCCGTACTGAGGGAAGCGGGGAATGGGGGACAATGACCGGGTGTTAGTTCGTCTGCACGGAATGGGGGTGAGAACACACATATTGCGCTCGGAATGGGGATGCGGAAGGTCAGCATCGTGCAGCTTAACGGCAGAAACGTTCTGTAAGTGTTACCAACAAGCGCAAAAGTGGGGTGTGAGCCGCAGCGCGCTGGCAGCGCATCCTGTCGCTCACCAAACGCTGGCACCAGAGGCGGTACCCCTGCCGCACCGCCAGCCTTCTCTCTGAGTGTGAGGCAAGCGCCGGACTCTGTTCAGACGCACGCTCTGCGTTTGTCCTATTCGCGCACACACCAGCGCTCGTACCAGCCGCTTACTGCTAACTTCCCAACGGAATTGCTTTTCGGCCTCCCGCACTCTTACTCAGGTACTGACCCGGCCACAAACATATCCTTCCCGCTGCCGTCTCGGCGCACCTGGCCGTAAGCGGGCACCAGCATTGGCACGTACGCATACTGCTGCGGGACAGCAGCGGCCGCAGCCGGTGCAGCGGCCGCCGGCGCAGCGGCGGCTGTGCCAGCGCTGGTGCTGGCTCCGGCTGAGGCACTGCTAGCGGCGTCCGCGGGGATGTCCGCCCGGCTGGGCACGCTGCCGCTGGGCCCTGGTCCGCTCGCCGCCTCTGAGGCTGCGGTGGCAGCAGGCGCCGGCTGTTGGGCGGGAGCAGGCTGACCCTGGGCCTGAGCCTGGGCCTGCGCATGCGCGGAGCTGACGGACAGCGCTGCCAGCGCCGCGCTGTAAGCCGCCTGGTAGGCGGTCCCAATCACAGGGTTGTACAGCGGGAACGGCGACAACTGCTGCTGCTGTGGTGGCACCTGTGGCTGGGAACCACTCGCGGCGGCGCCGCCGCCGCCCGTCAAGTCCATACCGGCAGCGGCCCCGCTCGCATATGTCGCTGGTGGGATATGAGGCATGTACGTGGGCATGAAGGGAGAGAAACCCGCGAAGCCGAAGTTGTACGGGCTCGGCATTGAGCCGGGGAAAGGCCCCAAGCCCGCCAGCAGGGCGTCAATGTCCGGATCGTCGTCGTCGCTTGCGGATCCGGAAGCGCAGCCGTCCGCAGCGGTGATGCCACTGGTGGCGGCTGCGCCACTGGCAGAGTGTGCGGGCACTGAGCTAGATGCAGGTGTCGGCACGGTACCGGTCGCGGTAGAAGCCGGCGGGCGGGGCGCCGAGGTGGAGGCTGCGGCCGCGGATTCTGCGCTGCGTGTCGGTGATGCTGCGGCCGCTGCAGCCGGCTTGTGCTTCACCACCAGGTGAATACTGTGTGGGCCCTCCGGCGCATCGTGCTGAAGGAACGGGAAAGGGGTGTTCGGTGGACGAGTAGGGAAGTGTGCGCCGAGGGAACGGTCGCACCTTGCTCACGATGTCCCGCAGGCGAGCGTGTGGGTCCTTAAGTACCTTGCCGCCATAGATCAGCTGCAAAAGTTAAAGAATGTGGTGATCGGGGGGGATGTGGAGGCGCTCCAGAAGGCCGTCGATTGCAGAGTGACCTACGGTCTGGTCCACGGGCGCCGGGTGGCCATCATATTTCTCGCTGAGAGCCTGCTGCAGCTCTGCAATAGTGCCATCTAGTCGGAAGCTGAGGTTGAAGGTCTGGTTCGCTCGCGAGGGGTTCTTTATGACAAGAAGCGTTGTGTCTACAGACATTCTTTTCCTATCTACAATACTAGGCAAGGAGTTCAATTACAGGTGATTTGCGTCCTCTACTGGATCACCCTCTGTGCTCTTCCAACCGCCGTGCGACACCCATTTTGCCAACAGACCCGTGTCCGTGCATTCCATTGCAACACTACCTCTATACCAAGGTTGCTGCTCCTATTTCGGGGGTCGCATTCCTAGGCGTGAGCGCCACGCGCGTGCCAGAGTTGCCTACACGCCCAAGTCTTGCTACCGACCCCAATGGCTGAGCAGCTGAAGTCGCTCGACCTCACGAGTCAGCCCCCGGAGGAGTACCTGGGCGAGCACGGGTCGACACGCTTTCACAAGAACCCGCTTGGCATCGACATATGCCAGTACTTCTGGCCTGCGGCTCCGGGCGTGCATCCCAAGGGCATCCTAGTGCTGGCGCACGGCCACGGGGGTTACCTCTGCTTTGACTGGCTGCGTCCCCAGGTGGGCCTGAAGAGTTGGCTAGAAACCCCGAGCTGCCCCGAAGTATCTGCTGCCCATTCCGCCCCACCACCATACAACTGCCTTACACCCCATCCCTCACTCATCCCCTAGCCCTCCCGCCTCTCCCAGTCTCCGCGTCAAGCCCAGGCCGCTTGTTGCATGCCATAAACCTCCACCCCCCTCCGCCCTCCGCAGGGCCCCAACGAGCACTGCGTGTATGCGGGCTCGTTTGTGGAGGCCCTGAACGCCGCGGGGTACGCGGTGGCGGGCAACGATGACCGCGGGTCGGGCCGCTCAGGCGGCCTTCGCTGCTACTGCGACTCGTTCAACGACTACGTGTCTGACCTGCTGGACGTTGCGCGGTGGGGCTGCAGGGGAGCGAGTGGTTCCGCTGGTTGGCTACCCGACCCGGTGGGGTAGTGGCTGTTGGTGGTCAGGTGACAAAGCGCCGGATTGCAAAGACCCTTTACCCGCCCTCTCTCCTCTTCGTGCCATGTCGACGTTTCAGCCCCCCAAAACCCGGCCCGCGTCCCCGAACCCCCCGCACCAGGAGCTGCACCACGCTGGGCATCCGCAGCTTCAATCAGGGCCTGCCGGTCTTCGTGTGCGGCATGTCCCGGGGCGGCTGCGTGGCGCTCACCGCCGCACTCCAGGAGGTGGGGGGCGGGGGGCGGGGGGCGGGGACCAGCCCCTCTGAGCTGGTGGGCTGCTTGAGACAGTGTGACGGAAGCGGTGGGGCTAAGAGCCGTGCGGTAGTCGCTTTGCTCGCAGACGAGGTAACGTCCCCGAGCGGATCCTCATTTGCCACCCGCCCACTAACGTCCGCCCATGCGCACCCGCAGCCGTCCCTCTTCTCCGGCGTTATTTGCCTGGCGCCCATGGTGTCGCTGGAGAAGGTGGCCAAGCAGGGGCTCAACCCGTACCTGCGGTGAGTGGCACCGGGGGAAGGGGGAAGGGTAGGGGCTCTTAAGGCCGGGCTGGTGCTGGGGGGGAGCTCCGCGCAAGGCGGGTCGCCTGGTCCAAGAGGTCTGGGGAAGATGGGGAGCCAGGAAGGCCGAAGTAGGGGATTCGCTGCACGTTTTCTCCAACATGCGGGCGCTTTGGGAGATTAGCCTGCCGGAGCAAGGGTGCGTTGCGTCGTTGCACCGGAGCTGCTGTACACCGTTCATCTCTTGTCCTCTTGACCTCCGTCCGCTTGCCCTCTTCCTCTTGCCGACTCCCGCAGGCCGGTGGGCTCGCTCCTCAGTTGGCTCATCCCCGCCATGCCGCTGCTTAGCACCAACCGCAACACCATGTACCCCGACCTGCAGGAGGCGTACGACAAAGGTACGGCATCCGTACGAAGTGCACCCGAGCAGTACTGCCGTGGTGCCATGCCGGCAGAGTGCTGGACATTTGGCTGGACGAGGTCGCTGGTGGCGCGTGGGAGTCGGCTTGGACAGGTCAATCGTGGGGTTCCCCGTTCAGATCGCCCCTGCCCCTCTCCCACCCTGCCGGGCCGCCCTGCACGCCCGCCCCGCAGACCCGAACTGCTACCACGAGAAAACCCGCGTGCGGAACGCGCAGGTGGGGTGGGGCGGGGCGGGGTGGGCCGGAAGGGGCTGCATGCGCCGTTGTCCGCAAATGCTGTATCTACCAAGAATAGGCCTACTTCGCGAGCCATTGGCCTGCTCCCGGCCCCCTCGCCCCGCTCCACCACAGCCTCAAAGCTGCTAGCTCGCTGCCGCCGCACGGTGACTGCGCTCCCTGCGCCACCCACCATCGCTGCACCCCGCCCGCCCGCCCGCCCGCCCGCCACCCTGCCGCAGGAGTACCTGCGGGCCACCGAGTGGCTGGTGTCGCATCAGTCTGAGCTGCGGCTGCCGCTGCTGCTGTTCCATTCGGACGGCGACACGCAGACGGACCCGGAGGGGACCAAGAGGCTGTACCAGGAGGCGCAGGTGCGGGCGGGCGGGCCGGCGGGGTGACGCCAGGTTGGTGCTTTGCTGCTGCAACTTTCAGACAGGAGGGACACATAGAAGTAACGTGTCTGAACGGCATGGATGAGCAGTGGCTGAGATGTATGGAGCGGTGTAGGCCGTTGTTCGTGTGCTTCGTCGAGCAAGGTGCGCGCTATCTCATCATGGCGAGGAGGGGGGGTAGAGGGGGAGAGGGGGTGCCACCTTACAGGGAAACCAAGGACGCGACGATGCAAAGGTGCTGAACGGGGGCCGAACCGACATTTTTTGAGCTTGCGTGGTCCTGGCTGCGGAAGCCGAGAGAAGGGCAGGCGCGGGGAGGTTGCAGACGCGGAACGGGCGCAGCACGGGGCCTCGAGCTGCCAGTGCGGCAGGGGCCTGGCGTTTCTCCGCCTGACGCATGTTCTCCCTCACCCTTGGTGCTGATGCCTTGCAGAGCACGGACAAGACGTTTGTGTCACCCCCCGCCATGTGGCACATTCTGCTGAAAGAGCACGGCAATGAAAAGGTGGGACTTGGGTGCCACCTTGGCAGCTGATCCTTACGCCCGCCTCGCAGATGAGGGGTCACTCTTGTCGATCACGTGGCTTCAAGCTTGCGAGGCACGTGTTGGCTGCGGGCATTCCAGCCGGAGTGGCTGTACCCTGACCTCCCCCCCCCCCCCCACACACACACATAAACATACCGACCAACGGTGTCGCCGCGCTGCGGGGATCCCTACGCGGGCCAGCTCACGGCGTCACGCATCCCCGCACTTCCACGACAGCGCACAGCCGTACTGCCGTACCACACCTACGCACTCTTACGGCCTCCGTGCGCCTACACGACCCCTTTCGGCGCCACCATCGTAGCCCACTTAGGTCACAGGGTCCTGCTCTGTCTTTCGTCGATTTTCCGCTACGTTATACTTCTCGACTCTGACTTTCCTCGCTGTACCCCTTCCCCGCCGCTCCGCCTGGCGCGGCTCGCT
The DNA here is from genome assembly GCA_001584585.1 of Gonium pectorale. NCBI lineage: Eukaryota > Viridiplantae > Chlorophyta > Chlorophyceae > Chlamydomonadales > Volvocaceae > Gonium > Gonium pectorale. Next base: position 3,533,547 of record LSYV01000003.1, read on the forward strand.
TTCTCGGTGCTTGGGAGCTGGGTGGGCCGGGAGCCGGGAGACGTGCACCAGCCAGCATGCGCTGCACGTAGACCAGACTAAGCGCATCCCAGCACGGCATTGCATAGGGTCACCCCAGAGACAATTCTGGGCCGCATCGGGGGCTACGGTAGTGGTCGCTGCCGAACTAACATGCAGGGACATCACCCCTTCGACTACCTCTGGAGCTGGGTCCTACAACAACACTATCACTTTCGCGCTTACGCTCGTTGTGTGCGTCGTTTCATTTCAGCACACCGACCAACCTCCATCGCCGCCCCCGCGCCGTGCTGCCCGCCCCCGCAGATCAAGCAGCAGGTCATGGAGTGGCTGGACGCGCGGTGCACACCGGCCAAGCCCGCGTGAGCGCGCGGCGCGCGGATTGCCGTGGCGGCACCCGGCTTCCCTCGTCCCAACCCGGTCGCAGCAGCAGCCGCTGCTGGACCGCTGCTTTAGGAAGGCCGTTGGTGCACCGCACCAGGAAGGCGCACCACGCGGGTGGGTGGGGCGACCCGGTTATTAGGGGGGCGGTTGGGAGGCGACCCGCCACAGCGAGCGAAGAGCGTATCGTACAGTGACACACGTGTGTAGTGCTAGCCGTAGTATGTGTACACGGCCGCAGCGCGGGAACCGAGGCGCGCGCTGCACCTGTCGCAGGTCATTGCATGTCCGGCACTGCATGCGAGTAGCGAGTAGCGAGCGCGTGATAGCGACCCACGGGTCGGCGACTCGGCGTGCGGGGGAGCAAGGAATTCTAGATTGCGATGCAGAACGTGCATCGCATGTGATGCGCCATTCAATAGGCTTTGGTGGGAGGCCTTGTTCCCCAGTTTCCCACGCGGTCTAAGTGCGTGGGACGGAAGCTGAGCAGGAAACAGCGCCCAGACACTGGTTATCACCGCGGTCCTGCAAATACACGGTCGTATGTATAGGTTTTTTCCACCCGGTGCAACGTGTACTTGTACTAGTGTTCAGCACATTACCATTTTTGTCTTCGGGTACTTCCGTCTCTGGAGGTTCCGGTGGAGTGTATCGTACCCCCTTGTACCCGTTTTGTGTATTTGTGTAGTGGTATACAGGAGCGGCGCTTGGGCCTTGACCCTGATGTTGCTTTCACACACCCGGCGGGCGGGGGCCTGTTGGCCGGGATGTCGTCGGTCGGTGGGCACTGGTCGTGGTCTGGCCGCGGCAGTGTGTTGTGTTTGTGGTGCACCTTCCCGTCGGTTGCGGCGTCTTGAGTGGTGTGCAGGCAGCCGGCCGCGTGCGCTTCCCCTGCCTACCCCACAACACATGCACACATACCAACCGATTGATTGTGCAGGGGTGTGCATTTGGGTATAGCGGGCGTGCATGCTCCGGCAACTAGCGATCTATCGGCAAATCGGGGCAAAACTGCGTGAGCGTGCCCCCTGTCTTCGTCGCTTGTCTTTGATTATGTTCTTCTCTTTCTTCCTTTCTCGTTTGCGTCCTTGTCTCCACGTATGCGGCATGCCGTCTCGGAGGAGGACGGCCAAGGGACGAGCATCGCGTCAGCTTTGTTCAGTTGCCGTGCCACGCGGGGCGTCTTAGTCCTAGTGCTAGTGTTGGTGTGTCCAACTCATCTAGTGCTGTAAATGAATTTCCTCAATCGCGCCTTTGTCTAAGGCTGCCCCTCTTCAAACGATATCTTGGCAGCACAACTGTCGAGCTCTTTCCTTCTGGCCTTTGCAAGCTAGTTACCATGCAAGCCCTGGCGGAAAGGGTGAGTGCGAGGCAATCACGAGCTGGGGGCTTCTATGGGCGGCCTAGCGGAGGCCCCCGTCGTCGTCCTCGTCGTTGTCGATGACGAGCTGTTGCGCCATACTTATCAACAACACTAAATGTCTCGCTCCACCTGCTTTGTACCGATGCCAGCCTCGAAACAAGTCGCGTCTCACGGCATGCGGCGCTAGAAGTCCTCTGGCCGTCCGGAATTGCGACCCATGGGTCGCTGTGCGACCTATGGCCTTTTGGGGCGGCTTGCCCGCGCATGCACCCGCCCGATTAGGCTTGCCGCTGTCGGTTCATGCCGGATTTGATTCCATGATATGACGTGCGTGGAAGAAGCGGCCAGTCGCCCACTGATCAAGCAAGAAGTGGCGACTCCATCCCTGGGCTCCCACCACGCTCTCCCCCGCCCCCGCCCCCGTCCCCGCTTCCACCCCTACCCCGCAGACTCGCCAGGCCCTGGGCCTGGGCGACCGCGCCTTCCACCCCACGTGCCTGGAGGCGGAGCACCGCGTGCTGTCGGAGGCGTCCGCCTTTGGCTCCCAGCTTCACACCCTAGAGCGGTCACTGACCAAGTGGACCACTGCAACGGACGGTGGGCGAGCGTCTGAGCACGCGGCGCGGGGAGGGGGACGGGACGCGGGGAAGGGGCAGCCCGCGCGGCGGGCACGTGGTTCCCGGACGCGCTCACATATGTGGGGGCGGGGGGCGGGGGACAAGGGGAGAGGCCCCCTGAGCGTTGAGTGCCCCTGCCCTACCTCTTCCCAGCCTCCCCCCTCCCCGCCGACATGTGTCCGGCCATTGCAACGCCGTGTACGCCGAGACGGGTACGGTCGCAGGCTCGAAGGCCCAGACCCAATCACCCGCGGTCCTCACGCCCGCTGACACGTTTCATCGCCCATACACCCGCCACCCCAACTCGTTCCATCACACCCCTTCCCATCCCCTGCCCTCCGCACACTCCTTCCGCCTCCCTCCCCCCGCGCCCCGCGCAGAGATGCTCCGCGTCGCCGGGCGCTTCCTGGCCGACGCCCTCCGGCCGCGCCACTACGCGCAGTCCGACCCCACCGACGCCTCCACCCTGACCGCCGCGCCGCCGCACCTGCCGCCCGCCTTTGCGCGCCTCAACGAGCCGTCGCTGCTGCGGCGCCTGGCGGCCGGGACCCCCCTGGCCGTGGACGACGTGCTGCGGGTGGGCGTCCTGGAGCCGGTGGCGGTGTGGCTGGCGGCGCTGGACGCAGCAAAGGTGCAGATGCCGGGGACCGAGGGGACCGGGGATCGGGGGGCAGTGGACGGCAGGCGTTGGCCACACGGGCGTGGTGGTACCTGCTGAGTGCGGGCCGGAGCGGGAGCACGCAGCGAGGATATCCACTTATGCTGATGACGTCTTCGTTAATGACGTCTTCGCTAATGACGTCTTCGCGCATGACGTCTTCGCGCACCTCGCACGCGCCTGTGACCGGATGTTCGCCCCAAAGTCCAGTGGAGCATCGCTGACGCGCTGTGGACAGCGCTCGAGGTTGTCCGCCCCTCGCCGACACGCCTCGGGCGGCACCCTGGACCTCCCCGCCGGCCCCACGTGCCCCCCGGACCGCCCTCGCTGCCGCTGCGTGTGACCACATGCATGCCATTGCATGTCAGGATTGCCCCTCGTACGGGACGCCCTCGTCAGCCCCGTCGTGCTACTCCTCCAACCCTCCTCCCCCTACTTGCCAGCACATGCGGCCCCCCGCCTATCTCCCCCCACCCCACCCCACCCTACCCCGCACGGGCGAATGCGGCTGGCGTCCAGCCCGCTCTCATCAAACCCTGACTCGCCCCCCCACCCACATATCCCACACACTCCCCCCACACACAATACACGCAGGAGCGGATGTCCGGCCTGGAGCCGCTGCGCATCCGCCACGACGCCGCGCGCCGCGCGCTGCACACCGCCGCGCGGGCCGCGGGTGCGGGCGACTTGGGCTCCCCCGCCCACGAGGCGCTGGTGAAGCTGGAGGCGGAGCATGCACGTGAGCGGGGGGGGGGTGCGGAGGGGGGAGCATGGAGGAGGAGGAAGCGGGAGGGGCGCGGCCTCAGGGGCCAATGAAGCGGCAGTGGGGGCCGGGGCAACCCGGTTGCGCATATTCCCGTCGTGATGTTGGGGAGTCCCTTCCCCGCCCCCTTGCTTGTAGCACATGACCGACCGTCTGGCGCCTTTGCCGCGCTGCGGCCGTGCTCCATCCGCCCAACAGGAATCCCCGCACCGCCGCACGGCCCCACACGTCACCAGTCTCTCCCGGCGTTCGTCTGTCCATGAAGCACGACGTGTCCCACGACCCACAAGGGCCCCACCCGTGCGTCCAGAGTCCCACCCCCACCCCTACCCCCGCGCCCCACGCCCCACCTCCACGCCCGCAGCCGTGATGTCGGAGTTCAAGGTGGCGCACGCCGCGCTGGTCCGCCACCTGTCCTGGCTGGTGGACGGAGGGGCGGCGCTCAAGGCGGTCCTGGTGGCGGACCTTGAGGCGGCGCACGACGCGGCGGCGCAGGGGGTCGTGCTGCCGCCGGAGGGGCTGCTGCCGCCCTTTCCCCGGGACCTGCTGGTGCGTGGTTGGTGGGTCGATGGGTTGGTGGGTTGGTGGGCCCTATGAGCCGGCGAGGTAGGGGAAAGGAAAGCGGGAGAGGGATGGCCGCCCGCTGGCCGCAAGAACGCTGCAGGGCGTGCAGTAGTGGGGGTGGACCGAGCGTCAGGTGGGAAGGCTCGGGACCGAGCGTTTTGTGTATGGAAACGGCCGTGATGTCGATAAGACCATCGCATAACCAGGCTGCCGGTGCGGCCATATGGCCGCCTCCGCAGGAGCGCCCCGAGACGCTGCCGGTCGCTGCGCCGGCCGGCCCTGAGGCCGCCACCGCTGCCGCCATCTCCGACGCCGCCATTGCCGCTGCCACCACCGCCGCCACCGTCGCTGCTGGCGCCGATGCGCCGACCCCGCAGCTCATCATGCTTGGACCCGAAGCACCGGCAGGCGCCGGCGGCGGCGCCGACGCCGTGCTCATCGTGCCTCCGGGTACGGCGGGGGTGGCGGCGGAGGCCGCCGTCGGCGCGGCGCTGGCGGCGGGCCGCGCGGCGGAGCATGACGCAGCGCTGACGGCGCAGCGGGAGCTCAAGGAGCGGGAGGTTATCGAGCAGGTGCGATCGCGTGTCGGTATTGAAGTGCGGGGGTCTCCCCGTTCGGGTGGGGAGGCGGGGCCGGGGCCCGGGGTGGAGCGGGGGGCGGGGCCCGGGGTGGAGCGGGGGGCAGGCATGAACCCCCCATCTACCGCAGGCGCCAGGAATGCGGCTATTGGGGGCAGTGGAGGTGCTGCTGCGGGTGGCAGCATGCGTGGCGCGGGGAGCTGCAGCGGCAGTGGAATCGTCAGTGGGAAGGGGCCGTCGTCGTCGTCGTCTGGCAGTAGGGCGCGCTCTCGCCACGGCTCCGCGCACGCCGGTGTGGGGGGCGGGCTTGCGGCGGGTGGATCGCTGCCCTGGGACTGGGAGCCCTGGCGGCCTCCTCCATGAGGCCAGGGGCAACCAAGGCGGGGAGGCGGTTGCGGCGGGCGAAGGGAAGATTAGCAAGGGCGGGGAGAGCGGCGGGTGGGGAGAGCGTCGGCGAGGGCGGGGGAAAGGAGAGCGGCGTGGTTGCGGGCGGCGCGCTGTCCGTTCAGGTACGCATCGCAGAACTCGTGGCCCCGAGGGTGGGGTGAGGTGTCATTGACCAGGGCGCCAGCCCTTGGTGGGCGCATACTGCGTCTGTCGCACCTTCCAGCCAAAGAACTCCTGTGACGGACATTGCCCCACATCAGCGACGAGGCGTGTTTGTGCGTGTGGGCACCCGCGCTCGGTTCCTTACCTTGGCCGCATTCGCGGGTGTTTGAGTGGACCCTCCACGGCTCTTCCCCCGGCAGGCGTGATGAGCCGTGTAGCCGAAAGAGGCACTCTGTGCGTGTGTGTTCTACCGTTTGTGTGCGCGAAAGGAGGACGGAATGGCTTGGGCCCAACTATACGCCGCGAGGTGAAGGCAGATGCGAGCCGTGGACCGCCCTCGCACCCAGGTCGCCTGTGCCCTCTTGCACTCATTTAGTTGGCCCCTCGTGTGTCGTCGGCATTTCTGCGCAGCTGAGCAGGATTTGCACGTATGCACGTGTGTCGAGGAGGTGGCTAGGAATCATGGACGTTGCGTGTTGCCCCGGGGTGCTGCTCTTGAAGGAAGCGGGCGGCTCTGTGTGCGTATGTGACCCATGGGTCTCTGGATCAGGGCCCGGCCGTGACGGGCAGTAAGCTTCCGGGCTGCGCGCACCTGTGCTGGCCCGTTCCATTGCCTCACGGTGGCGTTGGGGGTCGTTGATGCGGTTGATAAAGGTGTTGCCGGCCGTCAATCGACGGTTGTAACGCTTATAAACATCCCTCCCTCCCTCCCATTCCCCGAGGGCGGAGGTGGCAGGGGCAATGATGGCTCTACCCGCTTCCAACCTTGAAAGCAAAAGCTGTGCTGTACTGGTCGTAAAAGACCCCATCCAAATGCTTGCCCTGCAGCGTAACTCTGTCGTGGCACAGCGCTGTCACGCGGCTGTCCGGCCGCCACCTGACGACAGCAATGATTCGCCAATGGCGCGTCCCTAATAGGTCCTCTGCCCCCTCCGTGCCCTCCTGCCCTTCTCCCCGACCCCGCAGCGCCAGCTGACGGGCTCCCCCACGGGCGGCCGTGCCGCGGCGCGGCTGCAGAAGCTGGTCACGGCGCCCGCGCGGCGGCAGGCGATCCGCAACGCCTGGCGGGCGCTGGCCATCCGGGTTATGGAGTCCGAGAGGCACAAGGTGAGTTCCGCTGCGCTGGCGCGATGGCGCAGTGCAAGTAGTGGAAGGTCCACTAGACGCTAGCGGCGCATGTACGTGAGAACGGCGTGGGGAACGGCGGCATGTGTGGGTGGGACTTGTGCCGTTCGGTTGCCAGCGGTTGTGGCGCGGTCCGTGCGCGGCGTGTGTGTGTGTGTGGGGGGGGCATTGGGCGGTTGTAAGGCGTACTTGGCGAAAAGCTTGGTAGGATCCACGGCTACTCCTGCGCCGCCGGAGTTCCTGAGCGCCTCCCCATTACAAAACCGCTGTAGTTTATCCCACCGAGGACGTGTCACGTTCCTCATCTCCCGCACCTTCTTAGCCTTCCTCTATCTCCCACCAACCTCGTATATATGGCGTCTTCCGGCAAGGCATGTCCTTTTCCCTGCCGCCCAGAAGGCTCCCTCCACTTGCTCCACTCCATAGCGCTTCCCCTGTGGAGGCCGTGTCAATGATCTGTTGTAACCCGGCTCCCAACTGCTGCCGCCAGAGCCTGGCCGAGCACGCCGAGGAGCAGATGCGGGACGTCAAGGAGCGGTCCGGCTTCACGGGCGGCTTCCTCATGCGACCCGAGGCGGCGCCCGAGTACGTCATGGCGGGTGAGGCGGGGCGAGCGGGGGCAACCCACGGCTTGGTCCGCTGGGGGTGGGGCCGGTGGGGAAGGGGCGTTTCAATACCTGTTACCGCAAGCTTACCTGCGCCGCTGAAACTGGTCTGGTTGATGGGCCCCGTTCGTTCCGGGTTCGCAGCGATCAGGCATGGGCGGAAAGCACCTGCGTCCTCGAGCTCAGGGATGCCGGCGAAAGGCATGTTTGCGTAGGTAGGAATTGGCGGCCGTGTGGCTACTGGCTTGGCGGCCGCTTTCCAGGTTGAGAGGTACTCGCGGCTCACACGCGTGTCGGCTGCACCTCAGCCTCGATATTCGTCACGACCCGCCGCCGCTGCGCGCAGGCCGACGGCACCTGCCTGGCGGCGGCCCGCTGCAGTTCCTGCGCGACACCCTCCTGGGACCCAACCCATCGGCCACCGACCAGCTCCGCACACACTACACGCACCACCACCGCTTGCATGTCGGTGGCGGCGGCGTCCCCTCCACCAGCACCGGTGCCACTTCGTCTGGGGCCGGCGCGCGCGGCGGCGCCGGTGGTGCCGACCTGGCTGCCGCAGCGCGGGAGCAGATGCACGACGTGGCGACCCACGGGTCGGCAGCCGCGGCCGCCACGCCCCCGACGCCTCCACCAGCCCGCACAGCCACCGCCGGCGTCGGCCGCACGTCCTCCGGCGGCCCCGCCAGCTTTGTGGTGGACACGCTGTTGGGGCCGGAGTCGGAGCCGGGACCGGGTGGGGCTGAGATGATCCATCGGGGTCAGGTGGTGTTGGTTGCTGAGGGAGCCGAATGTGTTGGGTACGCCGAAAGAGTGGGGCGGGAATCGACAGGGATATACGCCCGTGGGCGGGAGAGTTTTGAGGTTGGGGTAGGCAGTCGGGGCGGCGGGGTCGGGGTCCCCCCGGCGGGTGGCCGATGCATCCCGGCTCACCTAGAGCTGCACTGGAGCAGGAGACGGACAGCGTAGACCGGACATTCCTGCATCGCCCCCCGCATCGCCGTATGGCTCTCCCGAAGACCGCGCCCCCAGCACTGTGACCGGGAACTGCGGGATCGCGGTGTCCATAATTCCAACCACCCGCGGTGCCCTCGCGCACGGCGGTGCCCTCGCGCACGGCGCCCGGCCGATGTATGTCTTAGTAATGCGGTGCCTGCGCCGCCCCGCCCCGCCCAGCAGGCTCGTACCTCGCCCCCATGCCCGGTACCTTTGCAACCCCGCCCGTCGCCCCGGCCGATCCCGCCATGCCGCCCATGACTGCCGCCGCGGATCCCTCGCCGGCAGCAGGTGGGTTGCGCAGAGGGGGGAGGGTACGGTGCCTCAACGAGCGTTTCTTACGGCGGCGGACTCGAGGCCGCCTTGCGGTAGCGTACCTGTGTGCAGGGGTCGCTTCATCACGCCCATGTACACCCCTTGGGTCCCCACCTGCCGGCACACCGACGGGGCTGGCCTGACCAGCGGACCGAAAGACCCCTGGGTGTGATGCGTTTGGGCACTGGTATTGCTGCTGCTGAGGCACACACCGCCCACCGAGATACACGCGCCCAATCTTCCAATTCGCATCGCAAATCCAACCTCTGTCCCTGCAAGTGGCCCAAGTATAACTTGGCCAACCGCTCAACGCCCCATCACCGTTCCAGGAGAGCCTGCCGTGTTCAGCTGCCCCACCGGCCTGGAACCCGAGCTAGTCGAGCCCGCCCGCGACACCATGACCGGCTTCGAGACCATGCCGTACGAGGCCGAGGACCTGATGTACGGCGGCGGCGCTGACAGCGGCGCCGCGCGCGTGGCGGAGCAGGCTGCCGCCGCCATGACCGCCGCCGAGGCGGCGATGGACGTCTCTGCCGCCAGTATGGAGGCCGCCACCGCCGCAATGAACGCCGCCACCACCGCCACCGGCGCCGCCGCCGCCGCCCTCGAGGCGGCCACCGACGCCACCGTGGCGGCGCTAGACATGGCAGATGAGGAGGAGTACCGAGCAGAGTACGGCAGCGGCGGCGGCGGGGCCGCCGAGCCCACCACCCCGCCGCCGAGCCGAGAGGATACGACGGTGTCCGACTACGCACGCGTGTACGGCGCCGTCGGCGCCGGCGGCGAGGCGGGCCTCGGCGGCGCCGCCGGCAGTACCGCCGAGGAGACGCCAGCTGCCGTCGCCGCCCGTCTGGCGGGCTGCGGCGTCGACCCGCGCGCGCCGCCCTGCCCCAGCCACTCAGTCGTGCGGCCGCCCGGGACTGGCTCCGGGGCGCCGGGCGCTGAGGTCCCCGAGCACGCCCGCCTGTACGGCAGGGTGGGCTGCGGCGGCGAGCCCGGCATCGGCAGGGCGGGCGCCGGCGTCGGCGCCGCCGCCGCCGGCTCTAGCTCCGACGAGGAGGTTACCGCCGCCGCCGCCGCCACTGCCGCTGCCGCTGCCCCGGGGACCCCGCAGCCGGAAGGCTACCGGCAGCTGCAGGCTATGGACCTGACGAGCTACGGAGAACCGGCGCCGGGTTCGCCGGAAGAGCCGCTGCCCGCAGGGGTGGCCGCCATGGCGATTCCGCTGCCGGCGGAGACGATGCCGGAGGTGCCCCCAGGCCCGCCCAAGGCGGAGGAGGAGATCGCCGGGATTGGCCTGCGCAGCTATGGGCTGGAGCCGCTGACGGGCGGCGGTGGTGGCGGGGAGAAGGAGAAGGAGGTGGGCCTCGAGGGGCAGGAGAAGGAGACGGAGGAGGGGCGCCGCGCCAGTGGGGTGCCGGGTGTGTTTGGGGCGCTGAAGAAGATGGTGGAGGGGGAGGGGGCGACGCGCCCAGCGGTGATGGCGGAGCCGCCGGCGGGGCCATCGGCCGTTGATGTGTGAGAAGGGTCTCAAAGTTTAGCATTGGCCGTCCGCACCTACCTCCGCACCTCCGGACTGCTCACGAGTTGGGCCGTACGGGAGCCCCGAGCGTGTGGCAGATAGGTGGCATACGAAGGATAGTGCAAGCTGGATGAAGCGTTACAGCGTTTCAGTCTATCTGCATTTCCGTAAACATGTCCGCCGGCAACGAGGATGGCACTTGCGAAGTCGGGCGCAGGCTAGCTAGCTTACAGGATGGGTTGCTGCCTGCTGCGGCCACGGGGACTCAGCATGGTGGTTGTGCGGGCGGTGGGACGGCAGCGAACGGCTGCCATTCGCGGAGGCTGGAGCCGCGCTGCTCCTGGCCCTACCCAGTTGCGCTGTTGAGTGATTGGCATGTGTGTTTTGCACTCAGCAGGCACCGTATGAGGAGCAGCCCAGCAAGGTCGCATACATGGGGACCATCGGCTCGCAATAATCAAGGCGACGCACGCCACTGCTGTGCGCGTGTTTTGTACCTTTGCTGGCGCGTTGCTGCTGGCGCTGTGAGGACGGCGGGGCTTGCTTTGCGTGGGGCGACCTACCGTGCCGCCTCACGCACGTGGCCGCCGTGTGGCGGCAGCGGTCCTCTGAGTTGACATACATGCTTCTTGATGTCTGGCCTAAGGATGCCCGTCGACACTGGCGGTGTGGCAGTGTAAGCATTGTATGTGCCCGTGACAAGCCGAGCAACCTTCACGGGAGGTTGCCTTACTACTTGTTGATACCGGTAAATGAAGTGCAGCGGCACAATGGTACACGACAAGCGATATGAGCCACGCCATTCCGCAATAAACGCGACGCACGACAGGCACCAACGTGACGACGCATGCACGCGTCCACCGATCGAATCGTCCTTCCACGGGCAACAATGCACGCAGCTCACTGCTGCACTGCCACCCCTACATACCCTATACGACACCACCTACGTACACACATGCATACAAACACACAGATGGTAGGTACTGCTCCCAGACAAAAGAAACGGAAACAGGGAAGGTAGTGGTACTGCTCCCAGCAGAACATACAACTTACCAAGCAATCAAGCAAGCTGTGCTCGCAAAGGGCGTTGGGCATATATATACATAGCCTCACGGATACGAAGAGTGCGTTGACGGAGTGTGCTCGCTGCTGCTGAGATCACAGCACGAAAGGTTTGAAGGCATGCTTATGACCAACGACTGCACTGTGATGGATGATGATTTGTGCAGCAGCCCGACGGCCAAGCTCGGGATGGATCCGTGGCCACTCTGGGCCTACCGTACTACAATCAAGAACAGCCGGCTAGCGGCAGGACAAGCAAGGACGGAGCACATATATGTTGAGGAAACACTAGAAACACTATAAAACCGACCAGCAGCAGTTGAGGCGGCGCGCAGGAAAAAAGAGAAAGCAGCATGCGTGAAGCGCACTTGCTTGTAAGCAGCATGAAAACACCAATGTGGGAGGCTCCGGCGGCACGCATACGTCGTGAAGACGTACGGCTTGCTGGCTGGTCGGTGAGCTGCGGAGCGCACGCAACGGAAAGCCTCGCACGTGCACCCAGCAGCCACGTACGTACGTACGCCCATCACCGGGCCCATTATTGCACCCGTGCGGTAGGTTCAGATAGTTCAGGTCAGTGCAAAGCCCCAGCCAGCCATACATCATGCATCCCACCGTGCGATACGCTCGTGAGCAATTAGATGGTTTGGCGAGGAGGGTCGTAGCGGTTGTACGGCAGCAGCGCCGGTCTTTATTTTGGCGCGCAACGAGCCAGTGTCAGGCATTCTGCCTACCACTACAGAGCTCGTTGCTTTTTAGTGCCACCGTGTGGTGGCCCCACCCGCCCGCCCTGTTGCTTGCCCGCGTGGTTGCTGTTGGCTGTGGGTTGTGTGGGCGCCGCGCGCCAGAACGCTTACTTGTTGCGCCTGGCCCGCTCGTGC
>LSYV01000003.1:3546339-3558539 GCA_001584585.1 Gonium pectorale
GGTCCATTCGCTTCCTAAGACCCGTAGCGCCAAACCTAGGTTACTATCGGAGGAACGCAGTGATCGTAGATAGTAACAAACACGTCATCGCTCGCTCGCTCGGCTGCCTCGATCGGCAGTGTCCGCTCGTCATCGAAGCTGCGAACGAACGCGTCTACCTCGTAACATTGAGGTAGATGCGCGTTGCGTACGTACAGGATGCATGCAGAAGGCGGGAGAATCCTATCTATCTAATCTATCTTGATTGGGATGGGTACGTACGTACGTGGCCAATCAACTAGTTGGCCAGCGCCCGCGGCCCTCCGTCATCCAAGCTAGCCAAGATAAGGCGATGAAGGCAAACCAGCCTCCTCGGGCCAAACACCGCATAGTTGTCGTATATATCCTGCGTCGCGCGTAGATAGTGGGCGGGGTAGTGTGCAGTGAGCGAGTGAGTGAGGGCAACGCATGCGTGCACGGAACTCCGTCCAAGCAAATAAAGCATACACCCATCCAGCAGCCCGGCCAGCCGTACGTGCGCTGTACGCAGCCGTACATGCGCACGCTGGCTGATCGGACACACGTGTAGCCACCGGACAGGGAAGTAGTTTGCAAAGCGGGAGCGCGGGTGCGTGTATGATGCCTACGCCCTCAAGCACGGCCCTGATGAATGAACGAAACCGTACGGCAGAACAGCTAGCACGGCCGTGCTTGGGGCCGTTGCCGGCGGCATTGGTGCGCCTCGCCGCCGGGCACCTACCCCGGGGAATCCTGCATTCTGCTCAACCGTACCTACGGAGACCGCGCGACGCTCTGTGCGCGCGCGTCGGCCGTTCGCCCCTTCCGGCCCGGGTTCGGCTACCGCTGTCCTCGCTGCGATGCAGGCAGGTGTAGTGGTGAAGTTTTGGTCCCTGCTGCGAGACGTCGCCGACCTCGGTTTCCCGCGGAAGGGCTCGGATGGTGTATCTGCTGGGCACTCCTTCCTGCGGGTTGTGGCTGGTGGACGCCTGCACTGAACGGAGGGAACGCATTGGTCTATCTCCCTCGGTTTCCTTGGTTTTCTTCGCCGTTCTTGTTTGCCTACTTGCTTGTTACCTGCGTGTGGGCCTGTCGACCGATATGTGCGTTTTGCCGCTCGTGGTCGGGACCGGCTCCGGGATGGCGCGGGTTAGTGTCTCCACAGACATGGTTGGACTTGTTGGGTGGCGGGCCTCTGTTGTGCACGGCCCGTGTGTGGGCTTTTCACATGCCCAGCCACGGGTCCTCTGACTGGGTTAAGCACTAGGCCACTGTTTCATTGCTTGGCTTGTCTGCTGGTGCTGCCTTGCTGCCCGTACTCGTGCAGTGACTTCCCGGTGGCAGCCGGGTCCCCCAGCGTCGGGGCTACTGTGACGAAGTTTGTCTATCTGACCCGAGTGAGTCCAGCGACTGAGGAGAACGTCTGAATACCACGTCGCCATGTCTCGCCCAACCCACAGGACTATCCAGCTTGTCGTCATCTATCTCCCTTGGCGCACATGCATGGTGCTTTCCGGCTTGCCACCCTCCGCCCCACCAACATCGCTCGCATACGGCACGCCCCCACCCTAACTACCCAGTTATACGGCGGCCACCAAGCCCGTGGTCCCGCTCCGCGGCGTCAACCACGGCAACACGTCCAACGGGAAGGCACGGGTGGCGCGGAGCGACGTCGGCCAGAGCCAGGCCAATGAAGGAGCTTGGCGCCTGTATCAAGGTGGGTTGCCCCTCCCCCCCCCCCACACACAGTCGTATGTCTGCCATGCTGAGTCCTTGGGGTCTGAGGAACTGTTGCGTACCGTGACGCGTAAATGAGGTAGCAGGCTCTGTGCTTGCTGCTGTAGAGCTGTCTCGAAAGATTTCCGCAGCTCTGTACTCCCGCACAACCCGTGGCCCCACACGGCCGACCCCCGACCCGCGCGCAGGCTCGTGGGGGGGGGGGCTGCATCGCGGCCTTCCTCGCCGCCACCTTCTCTCCGCCCGAGCAGGCCCGCGCTGAGGTGCGCGCCACGTGGCTGTGAAAGTGCGCCGGCACATCCGGCACTCTCCGGTGTGGCTGCCGTGGACCGGCATGGGGCACGGCCATGGCGCTTGATTGCGCTATTGATGAAACCCAAGCTGGCCATGCCTCGTGCTCCAGCTTGTCAAGTGCCTATCATCATGGAGCTAACTTGCCTCCACCGCGGCCCAGGGAACGCCTCCAGGACACACCCTCGAGATTGCGCACTCCCTCCAGGCCGGGTCCGTCTTGCTGGAGGCTGTGCGACAGACGGTGCGACTCACGGCACCGTACGACACCACACTGGTCAGGGGCGACTGGTCGGCGCCGTTCGAGCCAGCGACGGCGGCATGGGCGCTGGTTTGGCTGCTCCGGGGTGACTCGCGGGGAACGGCCCCGTCTCCGTGCTCATCCCCGGGGCCATGCGGAGCGTGGCCTGCGCCGAGTCCAGCTGCGCCCGGGCTGCGGGGCACGGCCATGGTGGCCCTTGGGGCGTGAACGAGCCACGCGCGCGGCTTGGCCGTGCAAAGCCTCTGTGAAAGGGCTGAGGAAGGCACAGGGGTGGGGCGCTGCTGGCTCGCTCGTAGTACAGCGCGCTGCGTATTCGCCAGGCGCCAGCATAGTCGGCAGCGGCAGCGTGGAATCTGAGCCTGTGCCTGATGAGCACCCGCAGCAGTATTTCCCTACCCTTCCCACCTATTTGCTCGCTGCGTGCGACATGACGACGTCCGGCTTGGTACTGCCCAAACGCTGCCTGAGGTCTGGCTCTCTGTCCTCTCCCGCTCCGCGCACCCGCCCCCCCATCCGGCCCCAGCGCACTACACCCGGGCCTGGTGTCCGCCGCCGAGTCCCACGCGGCCGAGCTGCAGCGTGCGGTGCTGCAGTCCCTGCCCGAGGAGGCTGGCAGCCGCGTGGCCGTGTTGGCCACCGCGCGCACACATACACCCAAGTGCGCAGGAAGAGGGCCGTGGGAGGCCGAAAGGGCGATCTGGGTCGATGGGTTGGTCAAGGTATGCGAGGGCATATATGGTCCGTGCACGGGCGGTGGGCGGTTGCCCCGAGGGCCAGGGAGCTTGCACACAGGAGCCGAGAACGGCACGTCCCCTCCATGCATCGCTACTCTGGCCTGAGAGCCATCGTGCCCTCCCGAACCCCAAAACATTGTTCGCTTCCAGCGGAACGAGGCGGCCCTGGGCCCACTGCCGGGCGACTGCTGATGTCGCGCGTTAGGTGGGTCCGTTGGCCATTCCTCAAGGAGAGGCAACATGGGCATAGCTGTACGCGACGAGACGAGAGTTGTCTGCCTGCTGAATGTTTCTCCGGACGGATCACGGATGCAATAGGGTCCAATCCAACCCACCCAGGGAGTGGGGGTCGTTCACGCACGCTTGAACTCATCCGGAATCTTCCCAACCCAGCCATCCTCCATCGTCATTGCTGATCCACCTGTCCCCGGGACACCCTCACATCCCCACTCCCGCATCTTCCAGCGCGACACATCCCGAATCCAGATGTTCAACCCGTCCCCGCAACCCTTAATCCACCATACCAGAACTAATCTCAAACGCATTGCACATCCAACCATCCCTACCCAGTTATGGGTCTGCGCTACCGCAGGTCCATCACGTCGGACCGTCCCTTCACCTGCCCCCAGGCGCCAGAGTACTACTGGCTTAAGCTCAAGAGCGCAGAACTGGTGGCCGCGGTGAGCCGTGTACGTCGCGCCTCTGGGGTCGTTGGTACGGCAGACCTGCTCGGCAGGCGGGAGGCGCGGGCGGCGGAGGCAACCAAGCAGGGGCTGCGCCAAGCAGTGCGAACGTCTAACGCCCTGCTGGGGACGCAGGGATGTGCAGTCCGCACATATTAAATACACATACATGTGGCCATCCCCAAGGCGTCGGTTGGGTGCGGCGTGCTGCCTGCCTGCCTCCTGGCTGTTATGGTGCGGTGGTTGCTGCCCATCCAAGCACGCACTACCCGGCAGCCAACACCGCCCTCTCAGAAAAACAAGATTCAGCTTGCTCCTGCCACCCACTTGCTTTCTCATCCGTCGCCTCTTTCGATGTTCTGGGTCCTTGACACCCCTTCCCGGTCAGATCCTTGGGCTGCCCGAGCCGCCCTCACGCCACGCTACCTCGACCCTAAACCGCCTGGCGCTGTAGCGAGCGCTGGCGGCGGCCCCGCCCCATGTGGCGGAGAGGTACCGCCCGCGCGGCAGGCAGCTGGAGTTCGAGGACGATGGGTGAGAAAGGTTCAAGGGGAGCAATGTATTCGTATGCAGACTCGGCCACATGGACCGCGGGACCATGTGGCCGAGTCTGCATATACTCGCGGCATTCGTCATGCCCCACGCGCCGCCGCCAGCCGGCGCCATGCCCCGTCCCCCGTGGCGGTGCCGCCACCCGCAGGCATGTAGAGCGCAGCGCCTGAGGAGGAACGCCCGGCGCGCCATTGTGCGGGCCGCCTCCGCTTCCATCCGAAGCCTATTTGCAGGCTGTCTGGGACACTACGCACGCCATACTTCGGCGCCAGGCGCTGAAGCGAGGTAGAGACGGCAATCATGACCCTTTACCCCACCCCACCACTTATATTTCGTCCATGGCCCCCATCCGACTTTGACGGACGTGTAATCTGTAACCTGTAACCTGAAGCGGACCCACACATGCTGCATCCGGGACGGGCGGTGAGCCCGCTGATCCTCAAACGTGGTGGCGTTGACCCCGGCGGCGTCTCGGCTGGCCGTGTCGTACTGCACCCAGGTCCCGCCAGCGGCGCTTGAATGGGTATGGGTGGACTGCCGGCGATCGATCGACATGGTATCCCTTGTTGAGGGGAGCGTCCAGAAGTCCACGAGCTTGTGGTCAGCGCTTGCAGTGTAAGGTATGGCTAACGCGTCAGTGTGGCATGCGAGCGCAAGGAGCGCAGACTTGACGCAGACCGCATCAAGAGGCAACTTTTCTAGGCCATGCGCAGCTCAGTTACATAATACTGTAGTTTCCAATCTCCTTGATCGGTGTAATGATGCATCCCGTGTGGAAAAAACGTGCAGCGCTTGAGTCTGACTCAACGACCGGCGGCCGGGAATCTGCTAACCGCCACAAAAAGCACAGTTTAGCTGAACAATAGTGCCTTCTGGCCACGTTAAATGTGTAACCCTGGAAAATGGCCGTAGCAGTAGTTCGGGCATTTAGAAGGAACGCGTAATATGCTTGTGTAATGTTGTGCGCGCCTCAGAAATGTTGATAATTGATATTTTGTCTTCGGTCCTTCTTGTGCGCGAGTGGCAGGGACCTCCCTGCTGTGTTCGGCGCGGTGGGTATCTTAACCGTTAGCGTAATGGCACATTCCGTGAGCGCACGACAACCGCATGTATAGGTGTGCGCGAAGCAAAGCGTATGTACTTCGGAGTCGATTGCGCGACGTGGCTAGTAGCCCCATCGTGCACCTCCGTGAACAGTCAGGGGCCACCTGCGTTACTACCATCAGGAGATGAGGAAAATGGAGGGGCTTCACACAATTACCCTTCTGGTCCTCCTCAGTGTGGTGGCCACCACACATGCCGCACTCTATTTCCCGAACGTGCCCTTCGCCTTCTCCGACGCCGAGAAGCACTCGGTTATGTCTGTACATCACTCGATCGTTGGGCAGGGCATGGCCCTGAAGCCGAATGCTGCTGCGCGCGCGTCCAAGATGCAGGGCGGATTCCAGCTGCTAGCCCGCACGGCCGTGCCGGGCGGTCCCGGCGACCTGGTCGATGCTCAGGGCAAGCCGCTTATGCAGTTCGGTCCCAACATGACGAAGGGCACAACGGTAGGTCGCGACGTAGAGGGTGGGGTAGGCATCGTCGCCAGCGCCGGCCTGGGCGTTCCACTTGGGGTTCGCGGGAGCAGGGCGCTTACTCGTGTCCCGCGTGACATGTGCATGCTGTCTAGCCTGGTAGCCGATATGGGTTGTGTCCTCAACTTCGAGGTGGTTCTCAACACTGAACCACGCGACCTGGCACATGCATGCGGTCAATGCCCAAGTTCGTTGTGGCACGGCTCACCCAAACCCGTGTGTGTATACTTCCTGCCGTTTTCCTAGGTCGAGTCGTCCGTCAACCCTGACGCCACCACCCTGCTTCCGCGCCGTGGCGACCCGACCAAGGTGGGTCGAACAGCACGAATACATCCACGGACGCATCCCATGTCAGCAACCGAGTGAACTAAACCCCATTGGGACCCGCCATGCGCGGCTTGCGGCCCCACCCCCTTCATTACCCCACCGAGCCGTCACCTTGGGCACCCCTATCACAATTATTGCAACGCGCGCCCCAGGCCGATCTGTTCCTGCACTTCGAGTCGCCCCTGCCCGCCACCGTCTATCACCTGGAGCTCAACGTCGGCCCCGACGGCAGTCTCTCGATAGCCAGTCAGAAGCCCGTGGACTGGTCCGCCTGGGGCGGCGTGTGGACGCCCTGCGCCGGCAGCATGAGCCCCTGGGGCACCCATCTGGGCAGCGAGGAGTACGAGCCGGACGCCCGCGCCTTCTACTCGTCCAACACCCCTAACAGGTGGTCAGGCGTAGCGTCCAGCAGTGCGCGTGTATCGGGCCGTGGTCTCTACTGTATCATATCTAAGGGTTCGGATTGCTCCCACATGTAGTGCTTCCGACTCAGTGGCGGTACCTGCTGAACCATCAATCTGAGTCCAGAGAAGCTGGCTTGCCTGGGAGGGAGTTGGCGCTAGGACTATCTAATGACAACCTACCCGTGGCCGCACAGGCTTTGACGGGTACCTGTAACCTCACCTGTAACCAGTACCGTAGTGGCTGTTCGCTTCGCGGTGCTAGCTCAATGGTTCGCGTTACTGATTGCTGCGGATCACATTCTCACGGAGCCTTCCCGCGACCCCCTTACGGACACACCTCCCCGCGTGCAGCCGCGTGCGCGACCATGCCCGCTACTATGGCCTGTACATGGGCAACTTCAACAGCAGCGCCGACTTCATGACTGCGGTCCGCAAGGTCATGAGCCCCTACAAGTGAGTGTCTGCATGATTGGGAGCGCGGTGCCGGGGGAAGGGCGTCTATCAGCCCGGGGATGGAATACGAAAGGAGTGGAGGACGGACCCGACGTATGGCGGCGGGCTTGAATACGCTTGAACCCAGAGCACTGCGAAGCGAGCAAGCCGTGCGTTGTAGGCCATTGCGCATGCTTCACTGCCGCACGTTCCTGCATGACGGGCCGCGCACTATGTCGTACCACAGGTACGGCTATGTCACTGAAGTGGCGTACGACTCGAAGACGGGCTCCGCCGTGGCCAAGAAGTGGTACTCGATGGGCCGCGTGGCCGTGGAGGCGGGTCTTGTGATGCCGGACAAGAAGACCGTCTACGTCACCGATGACGGCCGCAATGTGGGATTCTTCAAGTTCGTTGCCGACAAGGCCGGTGAGCGCAGCGTAGCCCTCCTCTGTTGCCATCACTTGTGCTCGCGTTACATCCGCCGCAGCAGCTGCACCGGCTATGGGACAAACTCCACAGCGGTTGCCTGTACCTGTTTCCTTTTTTGCTGCATGCCCCTCAGCGGGTGCTGATAGGGCATAGAGCAACTTCGGAAAAACGGCATACGGCAGCAATCGCATGCGCGTCCTTGAACCTCACTCGATGGGATACCTGCGGCCCCCGACCGCCCGTGCACCGCTGCCCTGCAGGCGACCTGCGCAAGGGCCGCCTGTTCGCCGCCAAGTTCAACCAGACGTCGGCCAGCAACGGCGGCCGCTTCCAGGTGCGAAGCCATCCCAGCGCTCCTGCCCTAGAGTGACAGGCTGAGCTCCGTGCAGCTGCACCCACTCTCGGTGGCGTCCTGGCTGCGTGGCGTTCCGTGCCCCGGAAGTCCAGGAAATTCCGACTTTGAAGCACGCACCCTGCCACCTCTCCGGCGGCGCTGTTGCGTGCTAATGCCGATGACCAACGTCGTTGTGATGCCGCTGCTCAAACACAGGTGTCGTGGGTGGAGCTGGGCCGCACCGACCAGGACGTGCTGGCTGCTGCGCTGCCCAACACCACCTTCGCCGACATCTTTGACGCGGCCGCCCCCGTCAACGGCTCCTGCCCCGCCGGCTTCCGGGCCGTGAAGCACTCGTACGGCGAGGAGTGCCTCAGCCTGCGCAACGGCAGTGCCATGCTGGCAGCCGCGTTCGAGACCCGCAGGTCTGTCCTGCTGTCTCTCGCACAGGCACTTCGGCCGGGAAAGATATACCTGCACCCGTCCCCCTTCGGCAGCGTTGGCAACCTTTACTCTTGGTCACATTCATACTCATATCCGTTGCGCCCTTTTACCGCTTCACTGCTGCCGCGCGGCTGCGTGAAAGATCCGCCCATTTACCCCTCGGCGCTCCAGAGTAGAGACAGATGGACAAACGCATGCAAGTTTGCCCTTAAGCATGTCGCCCCCTCGTCACCCGCCAACCAGTGCACATGCGTGCCGCCTCCTTTGCACCAACCCACCTATGGGCATGCAGGTACGCCTCGTACCTGGGTGCTACCACCGAGTGGACCAAGTGGGAGGGCATCACGCTGGACACCAAGCGCGGCCGCCTCTACACCGCCATGACGGAGCTCCTCGACGTGAGTCGACGGGCTGCCGCAGGGCGGTCAGGGTTCCACGTCGTGCGAGTCGTACCGCTTACTCCGTAGCCCGCCTGACTTTGGAGCGGGTCGTTTAGACTCGCTGAGGGTCCTCACTGAGAGCCTTCAGCCATAGTGCAGCTCTGTATTACGGGCAGTCGGTCTGTGGGTTGGACTCCACTTGGTTGCCGC
Organism: Gonium pectorale; assembly: GCA_001584585.1. NCBI lineage: Eukaryota > Viridiplantae > Chlorophyta > Chlorophyceae > Chlamydomonadales > Volvocaceae > Gonium > Gonium pectorale. The sequence goes on from LSYV01000003.1 coordinate 3,555,136, forward strand.
GCGGTTCGTAACAGACCGCAGACTCACGCGTATGCGCGCGTGCGCCTCCCAACCAACCAACCAAGCAGCCACACCCCTCGTGCGCATCGCGTGCCAAAGCTGACGCGCTGCGCTTCGTTCCCTCCCTCCCACACTCTCGCAGGGCACCAACGAGGAGCCGACGCGCTTTGGCGGCATGGACCACGTGCGCCTGCCCCCCAACAAGTGGGTCGCGGGATGACGTTTCTTGGGTTCTGCTGGGGCTCCTGCTCCCCCCAAAGGCGATGAATCTTATGCGGTGTGCGTGGTGCAGCGGTTGCGGCCGAGCGACGCGTTAGGCTAGCTGGGCGGCAGCTATCCCACATGATACTCGGCGCGTCCCGGCGACGGGCTGCAGCTAACTGCCGCGTGTACAGGTATAGCGCACGCCCTGGCTGCGCGGGTCGTGCGGTCCCGTCGCGTCCCGGTGACGCAGTGGCTGCAGTTCTCTGCCGTGTCTCTTGAGCGCGCCTCGGCTGCGCGGGTCGTGCCGTCGAGGGGACACGTGCTTACGTTACTGCAGACTTCACCCCCACGTGCTCACCTCCGCCCCCTCCAACGCAGGTGCGGCTGCGTGTACGCTATGGACCTGGATGCCTCGTACAGCGCCACCAACATGTACGCCCTCACTTGCGGCATCCCCGACCTTGGAGTCACTCCGGTGAGCTAGGGGCTCAGGGGTGGTATTGGGTGGTAGTCGCAGGAGTAATGCAGCTGTGAAAAGTTGGTTAACGTGTTTGGGCGCCGTGATCGCAACAACTGTTGCTATTCTTGCAATGGGCTTGCTGGGTGACCGCGGTGGCTCTTGAACAGCCACACAGTAACGCTCGGCGGGCCTGATGCTGACTTGTCCTGTGCCGTCGGCGCGGCATCAGATGTGCGCAGCACCAACGGACAACCGGCGTGCGGAAGACCAACCCGCTTTTTCTCCCGACGCCCGCTCTCAGCACCGTTCCTTGTTGCTGACGCCCTCCATTGTCGTATCCCCTGCCGTACATGCCGTACAGGGTCTGTTGACGAACAACACGTGCCACATCGACCGCATCTCGTCCCCCGACAACGTGGCATACCACGCGGGCCTGGATCTCCTGCTCATCGCTGAGGACACCGACCACCACGAGAACAACTTCCTGTGGGCGTACGACGTGAGCCAGACGACAGTACCGCGGACCGGGTGGAAGACGGGGCTCCCTCGCGTGCCTCCTCTCCGCTAGGGAGAATGCGCTTTCACTGATGCCGGCTCGTAGCACTCTTTGACCCATCAGCAGTGCGTGCATGCCGCTTCTCCGCAGCCTCGGCCCAGGCTTTGCTCTACTGCACTCATATGCGTGCCTGTCCGTGCCTTGATTGAACCCGCGTGCGGCGGACAGGTTGCGACGGGCGACATGACCCGCGTGATGAGCGGGCCCGTGGGCGCCGAGGTTACCGGCACTGCCTTCTTCACGCTGCCAGTGGGCGGCACCACCATGACGTACATCTGGAACAACTTGCAGCACCCGTACAGCGGCTACCCCGCCTCTGTGATTGCCGCGCCTGGTGAGTCCAGAAGGCCCTCCTGGAGCTTGGCGTTTGTGGTGGCGGCAGCGCCGTGTAGGTTCTGGTGGCGAAGGATTGCAGTGCGTGTGTAGAAAAGCCGCGCATGGAAGGAGAAACGAAGCGAGGCGCAAGCCTCGACCCTTGCGTGTACGCAAACGAACGGCAACGCACCAAGGGATCATGTTGATGACTCGGTCCTGCCCGTGCAGAGGCCACGGGCACGGGAGGCTATGTTGGGTACTTCGGCCCCTTCGTCATCGGCAAGGGCGAGAAGCTGGGCCTGCAGGTACGCCACGCTTGCATGGATTGACTGTGCGCGGCCGCGACGTGCAGTCTACGAGCGAGCTGCGTCACTTGACAAGATCTCTTGTCAAGGACGGGGTTCCGATTTAACGCGCGCCGTCCCATCACGCGGCCGTTGCCCGCTACTCAGCCCGGACGAAACCGGTGGGAGCTGAACAGCAACAAATCCACCCTCCTAGCCGGTCCCCATGGGCTCAGCCGCCCGACCACGGACCTTGCTTGGCTATCTGCTGCCCAATGCTGCCCCGCCTCCCGCTCACCCCGCTCAGGCCATCCACGCCCCCACGGACCTGGCCACCAAGCACGCCGTGGTGTCCTCCAGCAAGGCCGTCATTGGGGAGTACCTGGTGAGTGGGGGTGCTGCTTGCGCATCGCCCCACCACGTCACCCTCCTTTGCTGTCGTGTCGTCCCCAGCCAGCCCTCCCGGTCACCACCTCCCGGACTGCCGCGTCGTCCTTCACTCACTGACCGATTCCACAGTAATCTAGTGTCGTTCGTTATGCCCCTCATTCGCCCCGGGCCACTCCGCTCACTCGCATCATCGTCCCGGCTTGCTCCGCTGCGCACAGGACACCCGGTACCACATCCTGGGCCGCTCGGGCCAGAAGTTCGGCGAGCACGTGTTCGGCCAGAACGTTGACGTCAACGGCCAGCCTGTGTATGCCTACACGAACGATATGAAGATTCTGAAGAACCAGGTAATGCTCCAAGTCCAGTGGGTCGGTCGCTTGGGACGGGGCCCACTAAGGGATTGCACGTCCCACCCTGGGTGAGGCCCTGGGGATCCAAGGGCTCCACGCTCATTTGGCAGCATTCTGTGATGTCTCCAGTCCGCGGCGCCTGGAGACGAGCGCCTCGTGTGTTATGCCTAGTGCGCGCGCCTCGCACTCAAACACATCATGTCATGTATCTTCGCCCTCCGACTGAGCATGCCCCCTCCCCGCCCCTCGTGCCGCCCCTCCACGCGCAGTCCGAGATCTCCAACAGCCCCGACTTCACTTCGCTCACCACGGTGTGCGACAAGGTCTTCTTCACCACACAGTTCGAGTACGCCAACCCTGGTGCGTGGCGTGCACGCATGGCAAGGGGGTGCCCGCAACTAACGAAATGTGAATGCGCTCAGCAGGGAGCCTCACCGGCGCAAAGCGCCACGGGATGCATGCGGCGCGCGTCGACGCCTCATTCCCCCTCCCTTTCCGCACGCGGAATCACGCGCGCCTGATGACCGCCTGAACCCCCTCCCCCGCCCCCCCCNCNCNCNCNCNCNCNCNCNCNCNCNCGCGCGCGCGCGCGCGCGCGCGCGCGCGCGCGCGCGCGCGCGCGCGCGCGCGCGCGCGCGCGCGCGCGCGCGCGCGCGCGCGCGCGCGCGCGCGCGCGCGCGCGCGCGCGCGCGCGCGCGCGCGCGCGCGCGCGCGCGCGCGCGCGCGCGCGCGCGCGCGCGCGCGCGCGCGCGCGCGCGCGCGCGCGCGCGCGCGCGACGACGCGACGACGCGCGCGACGACGACGACGACGCGCGCGCGCGCGCGCGCGCGCGCGCGCGCGCGCG
>LSYV01000003.1:3579956-3600092 GCA_001584585.1 Gonium pectorale
AAAAATGGGTCCAGATGGCCCGTTCGCCCGAGACACTAGCGGCAAGGCAGGTCCTGAGAGACGCCAAGCTAGTCAGCTCGCCACCGGCACTCTCATACGCGGCAGGCAAACGCAGAGCCCAACCCAGACGCGTCGCATGCGCGCCTGGCAGGGCTGTAGTACGAACATAAGCGGCAGGGCTGTAGTACGCACATAAGCGGTGTTGAAAAGGAAAACGCATACGACGAGCGTAAGCGCGAAAGTGATGGCGTCGGTGTAGGACCCAGCTCCCGAGGCAGTCGAAGGGGCGATGTCTCTGCATGTTAGTTCGGCGGCGACCACCACCGTAGCCCCCGATGCGGCCCAGAATTCTCTCTGGGGTGACCCTATGCAATGCCGTGACGGGATGCGCTTAGTCTACTCTACGTGCGTCGCATGCGGGCTGGTGCATGTCTCCCGGCTCCCCGCCCACCCAGCACATAAGCGGTGTGTGTGTGTGCCTTCGGCAAGCATACGGTGTGGCCACGGTGCCAAACGTGGCGGTCTGTAGGCGGCGGTCTGTAGGGTCACACCCGCACTGCCTGCAGGGGCACAGGCACGACAAGAAAGCAAATAGGGCAACAGGGCAAGCAGTGCCAAGCAACTCGAGTGTGCGAGCGCATGGAGCGGTTTGACGTTGCGAGCGAGCAACTTCACAATTGTGACACCCGCCCTTGACGTCCTCGCAGGCCAGCTCGTTCCTGCTGGATGCTGTACGACAGAGCACGCAGCGTACGGCACCTTACGGTGTCACGCTGGGTATGGGCGACTGGTCGGCGCCCTTCGCGGAGTCAGCTCCCGCCGTGGGGCCGTCCGGAGGGGATGTCCGCGCTGGCGGCCTGGTACCGGGCTCGGGGCGCAGCGCGGGAGTCACTGAGTCCATGTGAGTTTGAACGACTGTAGCAGGCCTCCCACGGCTCCGCCAGAAAGCCAGTTGCCGCGCCTTGCGACATGTCATCCGCTTGTAAACAAAGCGCGGTGCACGCTCGTTGTTATAACAAGGGCAGTGTGAAAGCGCCTGTCTCTCTCGAGCCTCCCGCAACGTTCACCACCCCGCCGCATGCACTCTTCCCCAGCGCGCTACACCCGGGCGTGGTGTCCGCCGCTGAGTCCCACGCGGCCGAGCTGCAGCGTGTGGTGCTGCAGTCCCTGCCCGAGGAGGCCCGCAGCCGCGTGACGGTGGCGGCCACCGCACACACGCAGGTGCGCGGGGGGAGGGCCAGCATAGTGGCAGATCCAGATCTGTGGCACAGGCACCTACTGCACGGCGTCTGCGGCACGAGCGGTCTTGGGCATGCGGCAACAAACATGGCCCGGCGTAACATTCCTATCATGTGCGTAAAGGCACGCCTCTTCTGCCTCCGGGCGACCAATTCGCTCCTGCCCTTCCCGGCAGGTCGAGAGCCTGCTGTACAGCCAGCCCACTCTCACGCCACTGCCAGGCGGTCGCTGGCTGCTCCACGTCCACGTCTACATGCACTTCAGGTGGGGCGGTCGGCGGTGCCGTCGCGACGGTGCGGGGCTCCTGCGGAGAGAAAGGGCATATGTCAAGTAGTGCATACTTGTCACGGCTTCAAGTGCGACAAAGTGACCCGTCATTTGTGGCAGTAGGACGCCGGCGCATGGGGACCTGCCGCCCGCATGCGCAGTCGCCTCACCTTCGAACGTCCACCCCTGCATGGGCATTGGCATGCTTGCCCCTCGCGGCGCAGGTCATTGGAGTCGGACCGAGGGTACATCTGCCCCCAGGCGCCAGAGTACTGGCTCAAGCTCAAAAGCGCAGACCTGGTGGCAGCGGTGAGCTCGCAGTAGCTGTCCTGGTTGCCGCTCCCCAGCCGTGGCTATGGCAGTGCCCCGGGAACTGCGGATGACAGGAGATGCTACCGTATAGATGGCTACAGCGACAGAAACAACCGAGTTTCGTCTCCTTTTACCTTGGTCCGGCGCGCGACACTCAGTTAAGTGCTACACTCCGCCGTGACTCAGGTCCTGGGGCTGCCCGAGCCTTCCCGCTACGCCACCCCTCCGCCTTCCGCCCTCAACCGCCTGGCGCTGGAGCGGGCGCTGGCGGCCGCCCCGCCCGACGTGGCGGAGAGGTATCTCGCGCGCGGCCGGCAGCTGGCCTTCGAGGGCGATGTGTAAGTGCCTGGCGCGTGGCGCGGAACATCTGTGTTGTGTGGGCCGGGCCCCGAGCTGCAGCCGCCGTCATTTCCTGACGACCTAGCAACAACACCCTGTTTGTTACGCCTCTCGTATGTGTCTCTTCATGGGACTCTGCAGGCAGTACTTCATACAATCTATGTCACCAGGCCGCACATTTTCATCCTCCCCACCAACCAGGGACGCCATGGCCCCGGGACCTGACGGGCAGCGCCCCAGCTCACCGGAGGCGATGGTCCGTGACAGCCGCATCACCTACACATCTTCGGTCCTTCCAGCCCCGGGATCCCCAGCGTCTTCGGGGCAAGTCCTCAGCGACCCCGGCTCCGTACGAGTCAGCAGCCCGTTCGTGCTCATACCATTGCAGCGGGCGGACCTCGGGGGCCTGACGCCGGCTCAGGTGCGGTTCGCGGGACCGTACTACACGAAGGTCCTGTCCCCAGCAGCGGCCCTCGAGTGGGTGTGGGTCGACTGCCTGAGGAGCATCGAGACGCCCTGGTGATTCTTGCAACGGGCCTAGAAGACTATGGCAGCGGCGGCGGGCGCAGCAGGAGCGGGAGTGCAAGGCGCTAATGGGTACGGCGGCAGAGGAGGATGGGACCACTTGCGGGAGTCAAGTTTTAAACCGTACCTGAAACGTTTGTACATAAACGCCTGCGTCTCGGTTAGACTGGCCTGTGTACCGGGCAAGGAATTTCATGGAAGGGTTTGGCGCACGCATGCCTGTGCACGGGTGGGCTCCTTGGGCTGCGGACAGCATGGTGTTACGGCAGTGCCATCCGAGGACAGGACCTCGCCTGGCATGGGTTCAGTGATTTCATACAGTCCTATGAGGCCAAGCTGGTCGGTAATGCCTTGAGCGCTGGCCGGCAGCCGTTTTGGGCGGTGCCCTTGCTCCTTCCGGCTTGGCAATGTGTGCACGGCACTCATGCTGTCCTGTGACAGCTTACTTCCACAAAGTGTGGAACTACGTTGCCAATGTCGGAGTGGTTGGCGCAGAGGCCTGGTTGGCGCTTTGCACGGTCGGCTGGCGACAGCTGCTTGCCAATCTATAGGATTGGCATGCATGTAATCTATGTGACGTCTCGGTAACTTCTGCATGTACGGGCCGTCTGTGGCGGTATAGCCGTGGCAACATGAGAGAGCCCTCGTGCTCAGCGGAGGCTGATCCACACTCAGGTGATAACCGGCTATACCGCCACAGACGGCCCGTACGGTTTCACCGCTGGCCCGCCGGGAGAGCCGGGAGTGCGCACGCAGATTCGGCTGAGCTGCTGTGGGCCGTTCCTTCGCATCCCATGCGTAGATCTCAGCTGATCGACCATAATATTGGGGCTAGAGGCAAAACGGCATGCACCGTGCTTGCGGGGGACAGTAATGTGTAGCGGACGTCCCATGTAGATTACCCCTGCGCCAGCTCGCCACGGGTCAGTGTGGGGCACGGGATCAGGGTAGGGCGTCATGGGCCCCATGGGCATCCCGCCCTTGCCGTGCCTACATGAACCCAAAGGAAGCAAGAGCGGAGCGCACCCGCAAGAGCGCACCCGCAAGAGCGCACCCCAATTAACGTTATAAAACCTTCTGTATCATAGGCATTTGAGGCGCAGCAAGAGTTGTTGCATGAGCAGAGCGGATTCCCGCGTGAGGGAAGCTTCTCGAGTGGCACTGCCAATAGATTGCAGACCTCCAGCGCCATCAGGTATATTCTTAGCATTATTCATTAGCTAGCCCCCAAGCCCTGACTCTTCCGTCTTTGCGGGCGTCGCCGCTCTGCACCTTGAGAGCCTCGGAGCAAAACATAGATTGGCTGCGTGCCTCTGGCGCAGGTGACAGCGGTGGGGCGGAGGGCCCCTCGCGGCCCTCACACGCGCACCCCTCGCGCGGCTCCCCTTGGTGGTTCCTCCAGGATCGGGGGCCTGCGCAACCCCAGGCACCTTCCGCGGATCCGGCAGCGCAGGGAATGCCCCCCGCCCGGGCGCCTGCGGCCCAGGCGCCTCCGAGGCCGCCTGCCGCAGCAGCTCAAGCGCCGCACAGCGCTGACGGGGAGCCGGGCGATCGGAACGGCAACGCCAGCACCAGCGGGACCCTCACGGTGCGTTCCTTCCTGGACGCATGTACGGATCTCTCTCCGGTTGGGCCTGGGAGCCGGCCAGTGGCTACCCATCGGTGGAACCACAGCATGCGCCTGTTGGTGGCGATGCGAGCAGGCGCCCCATCCGCCCCAGTTGCGGCACTGGAGTCACCCCGTCCATTCCCCTGACCCCGCCCCTGGTTCCGTATGCCCCTCTAGCCGCGCCCTGTGCCGCCGCATCTCATCTGCCCACCAGCCCGCCCCTCGCCTCCGCGCCGCAGGTGCAGCAGCGCCCGGCTGTGGCCCCAATGGTGCTGTCGGCGGTCGGCCGTGTGGTGGGCACCGCATGGTCCGTTCTCAAGGTTGGGTGCGCTGGATATACAGCTGCAAACTCAGACCACCGAAAGCTCCTGTCTAGGCGGGGGGGACGGGCTGTCGGGAGTGAGTGCCGTCACTGCTCCCGCTGCAGCCGTACTGCGATCAGCTGCTCCTGACGCCCGTGGCCCCAACACGCCGCCCACACGCCCGCCCCGAACCGCAGCTATGCAACCGCTACATCCTGGTCCCGGCCGTCTCCTGGGGGCTGCAGACGCTCAAGGCGGTGAGCGAGCGGGGCTCGGGAGGGACAGGGGGGAGGGCAGCCCCCGCGGCTGCGGCGCATACGCCCGGGCGGGGGCCATGCGGGGCAGTCGCATCGTGGGCAACGGCAGACCGTTAATGCACCACTGACCCCGCGGGGATGTTGGCGGCGCGGCAGGTATAGCCGCTCCGAAAGCTGCTCTTAAGCGCTCCCCTGGAGACATGCCGCCAACCCCACCCACCCACCCACCCCAGTACCTGGAGCAGCAACTAGCCATCCAGCGGGCCATGGCCAGGACCTGCCACGTGCCCAAGTACGGCGACGCGGAGGTACGACAGGCCACCGACGACCTGGGCTTCACGCGGCGAGCAGTGGGCACGCCGTATGGCATCGTGTCGTACCGCACCAGCCTGCGGGGCGCTGAGGTGGCCGTGCGGCAGGCGCCGCTCAACAGCCTGGAGGGTGAGCGGCTGGACAGCGCCCGAACACGGAATGCATGCGCGGCGTCCGCAGAATGGTTTCTGCACCGTGCATCACTCGTGTTTTGAGAAGCGAATTATGGCGTGCATGCCAACGCTTGCTCGGCCAGGAGGTGATAATGTCCACATTGTTTGCTAGCCTCTTGCAGGCCAGGCCGTACAAATGTCAACTAAACGTAGCTGACGCAGCCTTTTTCCGCACGCGCAGATGTGGACGTGTTTTGGGCCGAGGAGGCTGCCGGCCGGGCCTTTCTGGCCGGCGGCCGCCACCCGCACGTGGTGCCGTACCTGGGCTGCTGCCCCTCCCTGGCGTGCCACGTGTATGAGCACGTGCAGTACACCTGCAGCCTGCGGGAGTCGCTGCTAGCGTCTAGCCCCCATGCCGGCAGCCTGGCCAGCTGGGAGGCCCGCCTGGCGTTGTGCCAGCAGCTGGTGGCCGCGGTGGTGTACTTGGCCCGTTGCGACGTGGGCGCCAGGTGCGGGCGCGGGGCGGGCCGGCCGGGGCACTTTTGAAGAAGGGTCGCTGCCTTGGAGGCTGCGAAAGCGACCGGCGCCCTCCGCCTTGCAGAGTGGTAGCCGGTGTACCGTATACAAGGGATTGGATCAAAATGCAACTTTGCCGACGCACCCCCCGATGTGTCTTTCTGCTGCACCGCTCCCCTTGCAGCGGCCTCTCCGCTGCCAACGTAATCGTGCGAATTGACCCGGCGTCGGGACACGCGGGCGGCGCGCCGCAGTGCTGGCTGGCGCCCGCCTGCGGCTTCCGGGCGCCGCTCAAACCGTCGCCCTCAACAGCGGCAGCAGCGGCGGCAACAGCGGCGGCAGAGCCGGGGCAGCGGGGCCAGGGGCAGCCAGCGGCATGGCCCCTCGCGTCGGGGAGCCCACAGGCGGGATGCGGCCCGGCGCAGCAGCCGGAGGCGCAGGGGGAGGGCATCGGCCGGGTGGCCGCACTGGCGCGAAGCTTGGGCCGGGTGCTGATGCAGGTGCGTCGAAAGGTGGTATCGTGCGTCTTCTCTCGCAATGCGCGAGTGTCGAGGGGAGTTGAAGGGAAAGGGGAATGAACAACGACGAGCTAGGCGCCAGCAGCGTATGTTCCGTCCAGCGGCCAAGCCCGTCCTTGCCTCGTTTTCGCCGGAGTGTTGAGGGGAGGGTATAGAGAGGATCCTGTGTTGGTGGGCCGGTGCTGGCGATGGTGCGAGGGAAGCTGCACCCAGGCTTCATTGTGTCGCGCCGCTGGGTCTGAACCCCTTGGACCTTTTGTCTCCGACCGCCCGTCTCCTGAACAGGTGCTTGCGGGTGCAGACTCGCCAGCACCCTCCGCCAGCGCCGTGATACAGGCGTTGTCTAACGCCACGCCCACGCGCCTGCTGGCCGCCTCCGTCACGCCGCCGCTAACAGACGGCCAGACGTGGCCGCTCCTGGCCGCTGTGTACCCCCTGATGGAATGGGGCCGCACCCTCAAAACGGGCGCACCAGGTACTAACATCGGCGGCGGCGGCGGTGCATGCGACGGGCGCACGCCGGCGGGCGCCGCCGCTGCTTTCCGCAGCAACGGCGGCGGCAGTGGCGCCGCCTCCGCCGCCGCGCGAGACGTGGTGGAAAGCGTGGGCGGCGGCGGCGAGGACGCGATGGCGCTGCAGGCGTTTCTGCTGCGGGAGCTGTCTCCGGCGCTGGCGGAGCTCCAGGTCGAGGTGCAGAGCGCACCGGGGGCGCAGCGGACGGTGCAGCGGGCGGCGGGCGCTCCGGCTGCCGCGGCGGCGCCGCTAGCGGCCCCTGGCTCAGTGTCAGTCGCAAGTACGGGCGCCCACGCACATGATCCTTTCGCGGAGGCTAGCGCTCCGCCCCTGCCGATGTACCCACACGGGCCCAGCGCGCCTGCCCTGCACACCGGGGAGACCGCTCCCGCTCCCACGCACGTGGCCGGGGCGGCCAGAGGGGCAGCGGCACCCCCGCCACGGTGCTACCCATCAGGCACCGACGTCGGGCGGGCCGCCGCCGCGGCCGCCGTGCAGGCGTCGCCGCCGCAGCCTCCGCCAGAGTTTGTGTGTCCCATCACGCAGGAGCTCATGGAGGACCCTGTGGTGGCGGCTGACGGCCACTCGTACGAGCGGGATGCCATTTCGCAGTGGCTGGCGGGGGCGGCGCGCAGCCGCGGCGGGCGAGCCACCTCGCCGATGACGGGCGCGGGCCTGCCGCACACCAGCCTCACCCCCAACTACACGCTGCGGTCGCTCATACGTGACTGGCGCGAGCGCCACCACCTGAAGGCCCCCTAGCATTTGCCATGATGACGAGGGTTGGCGGTTGGTGGCGTCATGTGCGCTGTTGTGTGCAGGTTTAGGCAAGCGACTTGGGCGGTGTCTTGTATACGGCAGGTTGCTATCGACCTTGGTTGTTTAGCGCGAGGAAGGCGGTTGCTCCCACGGTTACGCGTCTGGGTTAGCGTGCGCGCTTGGCGGGGCGATTTCGTGGACATTGCAGGGGTGTTGATCAGTACACTGCAGAACGCCGGGTTCAAGGAGCTGCATGTACGCCGCCATGTTCTCTCTGCGAACCATGTTCTATTCAATACGCTCTCGTGTTCGTTGCGCTGCCTGGGACGGCATCATGCTTGCCACCAAGGCCACAATGCTGAGTTAAACAAAAGACGTGTAACCAATGATGGATGGGCCTTCCTTCCAGCAGCATTTGATTGTGTGAGCATCACTCGAGACTTAACAGGATTTGCCCGTTGAGAGCCACTAATTGGCCTTGATTTGCAGGCCATGGCAGTATGACGGCGCGCCACCGCCGCCCACGCATCGGCTTTCCAAACGCAGCCAATCACCGGCGCCACCACGCGGAAATGCCGCGCCGCTTGAATCTCCGCCAAAGCCGCCTTTCCGCCGGCGTGTCCACTGCCCTGAGCGTACGACAATCACTATGCAGATCGGGTCTCACGGGCCGCCATGCTGTGTAGGGTGTATGGCCGGCCCAGTGAGTACCCATCAAAGAATGCAGAGCAGGTCTTCTCGCCACCGTGCCCGCCGTCCTCGACACCATGCGCCGGTGCGGCCGGCCGCCCATGCGCCGACCACACCTGACTAGGGAGCTATAACTAGCACAGTCAGGTAAGGCCCTACTTGGAGCCCACCTACGCTACCACCAATGCGCAATTGCCAATCAGCAGCCACCCTATGCGCGCAGCCAATCAGCGCCGGGTCGGCATTGGATGGGGCCGACTGGGGCCGCAACCGCACCCTGAAGCCTGCCGACTTCCCCCGTGTGAAAGTGGGGGCCCTGCTGCCGGGGCCCACTAACGCACCCGCCGCCGCGCCGCGCCGCCAGCAGCGGCGACAACCGCCCCCGATAGGCTGGCTATGTGCACCAACACATATACGTGCAGTTCCCGCTCCGCAACAGCAGCGTTTGCGCCTCCGCGCGCAGCGCCCGCGCCTCGACTTGCTGGCTCTATGCACCGCAGCAATCCCTGACCTGCTCCATCGCAGCAGCCGACAGCGTTCTGCCCGCCCGCCTGCCGCACTGCCCCTGCTCAGCCGTGCCCCGCGTATCATCCTGCGCTAGCGGCTGCACGCGCGGCACTGCCTGCGCCAGCGCATCACCTCGTTGGCATCTGTGGGATTTGGGTGAGAGGGGAAGGTAGGCCGGGTCAAGCGTGTGTAGACGTTCCGTAGCGTCCGCGCGTTGGACTGCTTGGAGATCTCGCTGCTAAGGGCTGGACAGTACCGTGAGGAGTGCGATCATGTGGGTCAACAGCTCCGACGAAGAGTACGCATCTGCAGAGATGAGCTTCTGTCCACGAACCCATGTAACGTGGCAAGGCACCATCAGGCAACCCTACTGGTGCAAGCCGAACAGTTCCTAAATCTTGCAGCCGAACGTGATGGAGCCGAAGAACCAAGCGAAGACCGGCCTGTCAGTGCATGCAATCCTGCCCCAGCCACACTTTCGTTGTGTGAGTGCACAGCGCCGTCGAGCGCATGCAGCCCGCCGTCCCCTAGCAGGTGACACATGCGGCTTCCGCAAGGCACCCGCGCACCTGTTGGTACGCCTTTGGGTCCTTCTGCTTCTTGGCCTTTGCCTGCCGGAGCTTGGCCTCCGCCAGCGCGGCCGCCGACATGGCCGCCTTCTTCTTGGCGTCGCCGGCCGCGGCCTTCTTCTTAGCGGCCAGCTTGGCCTTGACCTGCGGCAGCCAGAGGAGAGGAGCCCGTAAGCGGCGAGCCTTTGGTCCGGGAGCTTTGGATCAGGAACAATGATCAGGATAAGAGACCGCTGAACCCCATCTGACGTCCCCACGGCGCCCCGCCAGATCACATGAAACCACGTCGCTCCTCCGGCCGTATGCAAAGTAGTGGAGAGGCGAAAATACAGCTGCCGCAAAGCAATTACTGCCGCTTGTCGGAAGGGCCTGGGCGAGGCGATGGCCCCGGAATTCAGGCCCAACACGCACCAGCTCCAAGCAGAGAGAGATTGCTACGTAAGCGGCGACAAAGCGACACCGGCACGGACCCCAAATACTAGATGATATCAAAGTTGGTGACCATGTACTGCTGTTCACTGATAGTCTGCGCTACTATTAGTCTGCGCTACATCGCTGCCACAGTTAGGCGCCGGCCATGCCCCAGTGGTTGCTCGCCAATGCCCAAGGCGCCCCAGTCATGACGGTGACGCGGTAGGAACCCACCGCCGCGGGGTCGATTGGGCCCGCGGACTCCTCGGGCTCCTCCGATGGCTCCTCGCTGGGCTCCTCAGCCGCCGGCTTGGAGGCCTGCGCCTGCGCAGCGGGGGCGCCCTCCGCACCCTCGCCCCCCTTCTTCTTGTCCTTCCGCTTGCGCTTGGCCTCGCCGTTCGCGCCGGCCTCCTGGTTCTCCTTCCCTACATTGATGCCCAGCTCAGCGAACACAGCGTCCAGGTCCTGCAGCTCCTTCTTCTTCATTTCCTGTTGGATTAGGATCAAGAGGCAAGACTCGAGCGCTTACCGCCTGGCGCCTGAAAGATGTGGAGATGAGCGGGGGCGGGCATATGTGGTGTTGGGGCTGCCGAAGAGCTACGGCGAGGGCCATGGGCTTCGTGACGGGCTCGCACAACCTCGTCACCCTCTTCACGACGTTGCGTGCCACAGCCCCGAAGCTCGCCGGTCCAACAGTCAGCATCATCTCTACCAAAAAAAAAGTTGTCGTGCACAACCGGGTGCCGACTTGTTGTATCCGAGCACGTGCAGGCTGCGCGTGGCCGGCAGTGGGCAGCCAGCCACGTGCCCGGCCCTCTTGAGGTCGGCCCGCTTCCCGACAGAAACCTTTCCGGTCCCGCAAGCACCTTTTTAGAGAGCTGCTTCTCCTCTTGGGAGGGCTTGGCCGGGGCTGCAGCCGCAGCGCGCACAGCCTCGGGCGCGGTATCCGGCTCCTTGCTCTCCTCCTCTGCAACACACGCCCGGGAACAGCGTGTTGCCGGCGGCTAGCTTTTTGGGTCACACGCTTTGCTTTACACATACCTTCGTGCTCGCCATCGTCGCCCGTCCCGAGCTCCACTCCAAGCTCCGCCTCAAGGTCGAGCTCCTCATCCTGCGCGACGGCAGTGGATCTTCAAGCCTCTATTGATGCAATTGCGAGCTGCAATTAGCATACCTCCTCGCCCTCGCCCTCGTCGTGGCTCTCCTCGTCGTGCACCCCATTGGCCACGGGGGCAGCAGGCGCGCTGCCGCGTGGGGCCTGGAAGGCCGTCATTTCGTAAGCATCCGGATCTATCAACAATTGCTTGGTTTGAATGAGCTCACTTGCGTCCAGCCGGCGTCTACCGGCACAGTGAAGTCGTCGTCCTCATCGTCCGCCCAGCTTGCGAGGCCAACTGGCTGTGAGAAAAGCTGCTTCTCAAGCTCCGCAGTGTCCACAACCTTCTTTGCCTCAGCAGACTTCTTCTTCTTGTCGTCCTTGGACTTGCTGCTCTTGCTGGACTTCTTGACTTTCTTGCTGGTGTCAAGGGCGCTAAAGATGTTGCTCGTTGCTAGACTCATGCCGGCTGGGAGTGTGCTAATGGCTTTGCGGTGAATTAGCGCGTATCAGGTGAAAAGAAGCTTTCGTGGCGGCGCTGCAAGTGCGATGAGCGTCTTACTAAAAGGATCTGTGGAATGCCGCGGATACGCTTGTGGAGGAGCGACCGAAAGGACCGAAGGTGTCGTCGAGCTCCGCGAAAGCAGTCACAGATGCCGTACACCGTTTGCTCAGTTCCATCTCTCATTCATGTTCCCGTTTGTCACCTCTTACTGTATTGCGCATATCGCCCTCTGTGCGTCGAGCCGAAACCACTCTCGCAACTGCCTCTCGCCCCCCGTATTCCCCTGGCACTCCACTTCCACAATCATATCGTGGTGGACGACGACTGGCGCAGTGCTGGTGCAGTGTCACTGCTGGTGGAGTCGGCCCCTCGCACGCAGAGCGGCGGTGCCCGGGCCCTGCCTCGCAGTGCCGCAATTGGGTCACTCGGAGGCTTGTGATGCTCCAGAGCATTCCAGAGCTAGTGTTATGGGCTTGAACGGGCAGTTGTGCGGGGGTGTTTTCTGCCACTCGCGTGCCCATCTGTGTCACGCACACGGTGGGACTACCCGTGCTTCTGGCTGCGCAGCACTCCCGTCGACATGGTCCACGAAAGGCTATCTTCGCTCCCGTAGTGAGCTGAAAGTTAACCTTTGCTTCTTGCTGGGTGCGCTCGCCGTCTGCTTGACAGCGCGGGTGTGGCCATGTATTAGCAAAGAGAGGATTACAAAAGCTGCCATAAGTTCGGGCTAGGGCCCCAAATGGCCCGCCGGGCAAATGCCGCTACCCCAGCGGTTTCTCTTTTTTCCCAGCCCAGTGCGGGGCACACCCCCAATTATCGTACGGAACGGCATGATACCTAGGCTTGGCAGGCCTAAAAAAAAGGCCACATGCTGGACGTCCGGCGCCATGCAGCCATGCAGTGCGGAACCTACGCGTTATCTGTCCAGATAGGGTCACATCTGCCCCCAAAAAACCAAACACCCAGGTGCGAAAGCAGGCCTGGCCTCCACCCAAACGGCAATGTGTAGCACAGTGGTGCTGCAGTCAACCCGTGGCTGCCAACGCCAACAATGTGAGCACGCCAACAAGTCGCACCCTGCAGCAACCAATCGGAGCGTCTGTCACCAGTACCGGTCATGAATCGCATTCTTAACGAACATTGGGTCGAGAGGCATTGTCAAGTGAGCCGGGGCATGCCCCGCAGTCCCTTTGTACGCGTATACCACCGCCCCATGCCGGCCCCCTGATCACTCGGCACGTTTGCCCCCGGATGCGCCTTGCGCCGCCCTACCCACGAGTGAAGACAGCCCGAACGCAAACAAGCCCATCTACAACCCTGTGCCGCCGGAAATCATACCCCACGCAAGCACGCTTCATACACATGCCCGCGTGCTCAGCGGAACGCCCTCTGGTAACGGTTCGCTATCGCCGCCCACGACATCCGCGCAGTACCGCCCTGGGCACCACCCGTGTGGCGATTTGGCTCTCGTGCCCCGCTGCCCCCGTCGGTCCTTGCACCACAAAGAGCCCCACCCGATAGCGTGCCTGCCTCGCGGCTGCTCCTGGTATGCCCGGCTGCCCGACGCCGCCCAGCTAACGCGCTGCGGCCTCGTGCACAACCCCCTCCCGGGGCCGGCCCTCTTCAGCTGGCCATGGGGCCCTGCTTGGGCGGGAAGAGCTTGTGTCGAACGGCGAAGAGGTCGTTCTTGCTGATGCCATACACAGCAGCCGCGCCCAGCAGCGGGCCCACCAGCAACGTTGGGAGCAAGCCTGGTCCCCCACCCGAGGGGAGGCAGGGAGGGAGGAAGGGAGAGGGCGGGGCCGACTGAGGAGAGTCATGAGCGCCAACGGTCATGGCGGCGGGAATGGCCACAAACCTCGGGAAAAGGGACTTCACATTGTGGGGTGGACGTGGGCGGTTGCCAGTTGGCAACACTGAGGTGCAGAGCCCGGCGGGGGGCAGCAGCACGGCGAAAGTCGCGCCCCGTGCCAGATCCGACGGGCACGTGGCCGATGGCTCCAGGCAGACCGGAGCAGTCCATCTCAAGCAGCGCGATCGGCCTACCCAGCAGCGGCGACGCCACCATGCCCACGACAGGCAGCCGCCGCAGGACGCCCTTGACCAGCAGCAACCCCACGACGCCGCCCAGCATCCCCACGCCGTAGCTGCGCAGATAGGATCATGCGGCGGCGGGGCAAGTAGGCCATAACGGGCATATGGACCAGCAGGCCGGCCAGGTGGCAAGAGCGTGCGATTGCCCGGCGGTGGTGGTGATAATAGTGGTGGTGGCGGAGGAAGGTGATGTATTAATGGCCGCCCTGGCGCAAAAGGGGCACTAAGCGCCAGGCCCCATAGCGCGGAACGGTGGGCATACCGCAAGTACAGGCGGGTCTACTGGGGCGCGGTCCATGTTTCAGGCTCCCCATGCCGCGTGCCGGGAGCGCGACTGCGCCGATTCGGGCGGATTAGACACCAAGGCACAGTGCCTTCGCGCAGGTGAGCATGTGCGCCAGCTGTGCGGCATACGTTGCAGCGCACCTGCGGCCAAAGCCGATGCACGCCTTCATGGCCGCGAAGGTGACGACGGAGGCGTAGAAATCCTGAAGCCGCGGGTGGATGGAGGGGCGTGGCAGTCAATCAGGTGTCAGGCCTAGCGCACCTGCGTATTACCCCACCCCACATACTGCCCTTCGACGTAACATACACCGCTCCTGTGCACCTAATAACATAATCGACGCACGTCGCCCACCTGGAACTCCCCGCGGTCCAGCGTCGCGTTCGAGTCGTAGTCGCACTCCTGCTCGGGGTTGGGGCCGGGGAAGCAGCCCGTGGGGCGGGAATGGTGGAATCGGTTGCCTCACAGAAACCAGGACCGCCCGTCGCCGGGCTGGGGAATGGTCGGTGAGAGGGGAATGGGGCGTCCTGACGACACCGCAGGCACGGCACGCACGGAAGAGCCGGGACGGGGCGGGTGCAGCGGGTGCAGCGGTCCGGTGTAGAGTAACGCACGTGGGGCACCGCGCATGGCGGCCGTGTGGACGCGGACTGGAGCTGCCCGCGCAGGGCAGTCCGCTGGCGTGCCAGGCGGAGGTTCCCATTCCTACTCTGTGCGCAGCCAAGAGCAAGGAGACCCCCCTCTCACGCACCAGCAGCCTGTCAACGTCCAAGCGGGCCGTCGCGGCCGGCTTTCGCCTCCGACCCGCTAGCATCCCACCCAGCGGCAGCCGTCCATTGCCGGTCGCCGTACTACACGGTTGCCGTACAGGCACACGAGGAAGAGCGCGGAGGCATATCAAGAAAGCATCCGCTTCACGATCCAGTACGCTGTCCGTCTGCCTCTCAGCCTGCGCGGCCTGCGCCGGCCCTGCCGCAGTGGGACACCCAAGCCCGGCAAGTCCAAACGCCCAATGAGGCCAGGGACCCAAGCGGTCTGGCACTGTCCTTGCCTGGAAGATGGCCCGAACGTCATCCGAGGTGAGCGGGTCCAGCACTATGCCTGTGGAAGCGGTAGATGTGCGAGAGGCGTGGCGGGGCCACCAAGGCAGGGGCGCGGCAGAGAAATCGGGGCACAGACGGGCCCGCAGCAGGGGGGACCTGCCAACGTGCAAAGCAAGGGTTCCCGTAAACGCCGCCCTACACATCCGTTCTCGGTACGAGGTGCGGTCACACGGGACGTCCTGCCTCACGCACCGTACTCGGTGCATGCCTCCTGCAACTCCCGGAACAGCGCCTCTACGCAGCTGGCTGCGTCGTCCACGGAAACCTTCCCCGCCGAGCGGTAGTCCAGTGCCTCAAAGGTGGAGTCGCACACGCGGCGGAACTGCTCGCTATTGCGAACAAAGTTCCTGGGGCGTGGTGGCGCGGCGGCAGCGGGGGCGGGGAGCACGCCGGAGCGAGGGTGGTGGAGAGAGGCGGTTCATTGAAGCCAGGTGGACCTGTGTCAGCGGGTAATGCAAGATGTGCGCGATGGGGTACACTACGGCACGCCGGATGGGGAGGTCGTGCCTGGGCACTGCCCACTGGGAATGCCGGTGTGCAGCCCGGAGGTCAAGTGCGGAACACCGCAGGGTTTGACCGCCCGAGTGGTATGTATATAGCGCAGGCCTTGGTGGCAGCGGTCGCCGAGCCCAGCGCCAGCTACCGGGCATCAGGGCCCGAGCGCAACACCCAACGCGCCCACGAGGCCGCTATGAGCGACAGATGGCCCCCAGTCGC
The DNA here is from genome assembly GCA_001584585.1 of Gonium pectorale. NCBI lineage: Eukaryota > Viridiplantae > Chlorophyta > Chlorophyceae > Chlamydomonadales > Volvocaceae > Gonium > Gonium pectorale. The sequence continues at coordinate 3,595,513 of LSYV01000003.1, forward strand.
ACCTGACTTTATCGTGGACCGCTTGGACCAAGACGTTGCGAACCATTGTTGCTGATGACTTAGCAACGGTAAGCAGCCCACAATGTGAAACGAAGACTATTATGACTATCACAACGTGCTCTGGATAGTGATGTGACGAAAGCTCGCTTCCCACGCGATAGCGTATTTGCAAAGTTTGGTTCCACGCCCGATAACAAAGCATAAACACGTGTTCAGTATCAAGCAAAAGCGCGCTGCCAGACTCGTCAGCATGCCTATTGCGTAGTTTAGGCCGTACGGTTTCCGCGACCCCTGGTTCACCTGCCCCACGTCTCAACTCTAGCGCTACTCAGACGCGCTTTTGCCCACGTGTTACGCGCACAACATTCGCGCGCCTCTGACACCGCTGATCTGGAGCCGACATGGCTTCGCTGCCTCCTGCCAGGGGCCAGAGCCGCTACGTCTCTTTCGATCTTGAGCTGCAGCGGCAGGAGAATGAGGACCAACAGCAGCACCCGCCGCAGCCTGCACAGCAAGGGCAGTCGGCAGAAGGTGACGCCGAAGGCCGCGATCAGCAGGGCCTCGCCGCCGCGAGCACACGCCCACCAGCGCCTGCCGGCGGTGTGCCGGCATCCACCCCGGACGCCTCTCCGGCCGGTCGGTACCAGCAGCGGCAGCCGCTGTTGTGGTCGGACCAGCGCCTGGCCACTTCCTCGTGGCGGGAGGACTCTGAGATAGGCGCAGACACAACGCCAGGCGGCACCGCTCCCGCCGGGCCTTCGGAGGCGCCGTGGCGGCAGCAGCCCGCCGCCTCCTGGCTGGGCGATCGACCGGGGGTGGAGGGAGAGCCCTGGTGCGCTGGTCAGGGGGTGCAATGGAGGGTGCGATGGATGACCGGGTTGATAATGGGGCCGGAACGCACGGGGTGAGCCCAGCGTGAGCCGTGCCTGCCAGTACTCTACACCCGCGTGGTAATGGGAGCTGCTAACCAGCACAGCATAACACTCAGCAGCTCCAAGAGCCGTACGGCTGCTCCCCGCGGCGGTGGCTCGCCATACAGCCGCCATTGGGTGATGCACCACCGCAGACTCCTCATACGGTAGCTCCGAAACGCATGCAACGCTCCGATGCGTCGCAGGTCGCCCATGAGCCAGGGCCCCGGGGCCCCGGTCAGCGGCCGCCCAGACGTGGCAGCGGCCGGCCCGCCGGCCGGATCCGAGGGAGGCAGCCTGGCTCCCGCTGCCGCGGCCGCTCCGGCGGCAGCGGCCGCGGCCACTCGGCTGGGCCAGGGTACGCTGTCAAGCTGGCGGCGCCGCCTGCGGCTGCCGAGCGGCAGGGCCGTCCCGCACCAGGCTGCGCTTTGGGCGTGCGTCATGATGGGTGCGGCTGCGGCGCGGCGGTTGTTCTTGCGCAAGCGTGGGGTCCCAGCGGGGTGCCAGCGGGGTGCCAGCGGGGTGCCAGCGGGGTGCCAGCGGGGTGCCAGCGGGGTGCCAGCGGGGTGCCAGCGGGGTGCCGCTTCATTCCCGCGCTTCATTCCCGCGCTTCATTCTGCGCTGCAATGCGCACGCGTGCGGTTGCCGTCCACCGGTCGGGCCCCCCGTGCCTCGGAGGTGCTGTGCGGCTTGCGCCCTCACCAAACCGACAGTCAAGCCCCGCACCGCTCACTTCCGCCGCACCAGAGATTCCGCATGCAGCGGTGCGTTTTCCAGCCCGAGGATCGCCACTTCGCCAGGGGCGGGGTCCCCATTTGCTCTGACCGCACTACTGGTTGCAATGACGCTGTTGTAGCTGAGAGGGTTCGAGTCCCACGGCAAGGACAGAATCCAACTGTCAGCTTCTCCCATCCTTCCCTGCGGGCGTGCGTCAGGCATGACCGCTGCGGCCATCATACTCACGTTCCTGGCGGTGGGCGCCGCCCGGGGGCGTCCCGCCCGGCCCGCGGCCGGCGGCGGCGCGGCCGACCCGGGGGTCAGTCCGCGCAGCGCGGTGGGCGGCGCACAGGGCGGCGGCGGCGGTCTCAACTTCAGCCGGGCGGAGCTGGACCTGCTGCGACCCGAGTTCCACATTATGCCGCCCGGGGGAGGGTGGTGAGCGGGACTTGAACGTTGCACTGGGTATCGCACGCGTATGATCGCAAGACGTCGGGGGCTGTGTGCAGCCGAGTGTCAGGGTCGGGTAAAGCCAAGTGTCAGAGGTTACCCATGGATACATGGTTACTCAGGTTCCGTCCCACTGGGCGGCGCCCGAACTCTCAGCCCAGCCCCGGAATACGCGCACGGTGCGCATCACTTTCGCGCTTATGCTCGTCGTACGCTTCGTTTCATTTGAGCACACGCTGCTCCCAAGAAGCACAACCTTCGACCAAAGCCGCGCAACCCAAGCCCCCAACCAGCCCGCCGCCCCTGCGCCGCCGCGCGCCCTGCGCAGGATCAACGACCCCAACGGCCTCATGCAGTACCGCGGCCTCGTGCACGTGTTCTACCAGTACAATCCGTACGACGCGGTGTGGGGCCCCATGCACTGGGGCCACGCCGTGTCGCCCGATCTGGTGCACTGGGCGCACCTGCCGGTGGCGCTGGCGCCGGGCGACCCGTGGGACCGCGACGGCTGCTGGAGCGGCAGCGCCGTCATGGGCGACGACGGGGTTCCGGTGCTGCTGTACACGGGTGGGGCGGGGGAAGGGAGTGGGAATGGGAGAGGGGAGGGGAGGGGAGGGGTGGGGCAGATGTGTTGTTGGAAGTGCGGGCTGTGCGGCGGCCCAGGGTGTGCGCAGAGGCCATCCGTGGCTGTCGGCTGCGTCCGCGTCTTTGTTCACCATGTCGCAACTTTCAGCGCTGCCGCTGTCGGCCGCCGGTGGAGCGCGGCCCCGCCCAACTCAGGCTCAACTCCCGCCGACGATGGCGCCCCACCACCCGTTTCCCATCTTTATTACCCACCACCCCGCCCCGCTCTCCCCACCCCCCGATCCCCACCTCCGCACGCAGGCACCATGAACTTCAGCGAGTACCGCTACTTCTACCAGACGCAGGCCATGGCGCTGCCCGCCGACCCGACCGACCCCTTCCTCACACGCTGGACCAAGCCGCCCGCCGCCAACCCGCTCGGCATGCCGCTGCCGCCCGGCGGCGTGCGATCGCAGTTCCGCGACCCCGTCAGCCCCTGGCGCGTACCCACCAGCCAGATAGGGCCCGACCTGCGGGCATGGCTCGGGTGGCCCCATGAAGGTGGCGCCGGCAACGCCACTGGAGCTGCCGCGGAACCGAGCGGTGGTGGCAGCGCCGGCAGAGAGGGCGGTGGCGGCGGTGGCGCGGTAGGTAATGGCACAGGCGGTGGCGGAGGTGGTGGTGGCGGCGGCGGCAACAGCGGCTATGTGTGGTTCACGGCGGTGGGGGCGCTGGACGACTGCGTGGGCGCGGCGGCGCTCTACTCCTCAACCGACCTGCGCAGCTGGGCGTACGCGGGTGGGCGGGGGGCGGGGCGGGCGGGGCGGGCGGGGCGGGCGGGTACGGTGGGGCGGGAAAAGGGGTTACAACGCGTTGCCACCGTGTGTACGGGTGGGGTGGGGGTGGGCGGGAAGCGGCGTATTTCCGGTGCTGATCGTAGCGGAAGCCAAGGCGGGCGCGGCATGTGGTCTGGGGAGCTGGGGTCTTCTTGCTGCGCCTCGTGCCGCACCGGACTGGACCGGACTGGACAGGGTTGCCGTAAGCACGGGCGGGTAGCGTCTGCTGCTGGATGGGCCGTTGCAAAGGTGGCAGCCGGTCAGCATTTCCGTATCGCACGGCCCCCACACGGTCGGAGCAACTCCGTGACCCCTCCAAAGCACGCTGCCACCCCAGCCTCTCCCACCCCGCTGATCATCGCCCACCCCACCCCCCCTTACACAAGCACACACGCAAGCGCGGGGGGCTCACGGGCTGCCGGCTAGGATGCCTTTGATAGCTACCTCTTTACACCTGTCTTCCGCACTCCTTCACGCAGCAAACGTAAGACGCGCACGCAAGCACACGCCCTCGCGCCCGCTCCCCCGCCCTCAGGCACGCTCTACTCGCAGCTGGGCCAGAACTTCTCCATGTACGACACGTGCCTCTCCTCGGAGGCCACCGGCACGCCGCCCGGCATGCGGGGGTACGGCGGCCCGTGCGACCAGATCGGGCGCCGCTGCCGCATGTGGGAGTGCCCAGGTGGGGGGCGGGGGAGCGGGGGGTGGGAGTGCCCAGGTGGGGGACCAGGGGATAGTGGGTTTGGAAGGCATTCTCAGTAGAGAAGCCTGGGGGCGCATGTCCGTCCCGAGGTCAACAACTGGGGGCTGAGAGGCTGAGAGCTGGGCGCTGGCGCCATCCCTCCCTGTGGGTCCTGTGCATGCATGGACCGCGAGGCCGGCGGTTTGAGCGGGCCGAAAAGTCCGGACCGGCTATCCTTGCTGTCTAGACCGACACTCAAGCCCGATCGCGAAAGCCCGCCTGACCCAAAGAGCGAAAGGAGTAGAAAGTGATAGCCTATATGGGATCCGTGTCCGCCCGCCCACAAGAAAGTCGCAGAATGAGTCGCCGACAGGGTCCCAAAGGGGTGGGGGTGGGAGTGCCGTAGGTGGGGGTGGGGAG
>LSYV01000003.1:3600112-3614907 GCA_001584585.1 Gonium pectorale
AGAGAAGCCTGGGGGCGCATGTCCGTCCCGGAGGTCAACAACTGGGGGCTGAGAGGCTGAGAGCTGGGCGCTGGCGCCATCCCTCCCTGTGGGTCCTGTGCATGCATGGACCGCGAGGCCGGCGGTTTGAGCGGGCCGAAAAGTCCGGACCGGCTATCCTTGCTGTCTAGACCGACACTCAAGCCCGATCGCGAAAGCCCGCCTGACCCAAAGAGCGAAAGGAGTAGAAAGTGATAGCCTATATGGGATCCCGTGTCCCGCCCGCCCACAAGAAAGTCGCAGAATGAGTCGCCGACAGGGTCCCAAAGGGGGTGGGGGGTGGGAGTGCCTAGGTGGGGGGTGGGGGAGCGGGGGGTGGGGGGTGGGGTGGGGGGCAGGGGGGCAGGCGGGTAAGGGGGCGGGTGGGTGGCTGTGTTGAAAAGGAACAACGCATACGACGAGCGTATGCGCGGGTGGGTGGCTGTGTGGGCAGCGCACGGGACTGCGTGTCTGGATCGGTGAGGCGTTGACGGTGGGTGGGCGGGCGGGCTGCGGGGCAGCGCGGATTGGGCGGCCAGGCGAAGGTTGGTGTGTGAATGAATCAATCCATGGAAGCTGCTGCAACGTTGGTTGCTCCCCAGGTTTCACGACCCTGACCGGCTCTGCGGCCGAGGACGGCAGCGCGGTGGCGGCGGAGGCGGCGGACGCCGTGGAAGCGGCGCTGGCGGCCGCGCCGGCAGCCGAAGGTGGCGGCAGCGGCGGCGGCGGCGGCAGCCCCAGTGAGACTCCTGCCGCGGCAGCCGCGGGCAACAGTTCGGATGACGGCGGTGGCGGCGGCGGCGGAACAGGGGCCGGCGGAGGTGGCGGCGGAGGCACCGCCGGTGCGCTGAATGGCGGCGCTGGCGTGGTGGTGTTCAAGTACTCTGACCAGGTGCGCGTTGGTGCGGTCCCCTGCCCGAGCCGCCTGCCCAGGGGGGCATCCTGTGGCGAGCGCTCCGGAGCCACACCCCTGCCCGAGTTTCGGTTCTGAGGCCGATGCACGAGCTCACGTCTTCACTCGTAGCCTGTACTTGTCCCGTCAGATGGCGGTCCTGGCTGGCCTGCTCGCGGGCACAACACACTAGTGGCTGGTTTTTGGCTAACGGCGCCGCCCCTGGAATCTGCGACCCCACCCCCCTGGCGCAGATGCGGGGCCGACCGGGCTTTGCGGCGGACTGGTACCAGCTTGGCGCCCCCGGGCGCCTCAACTACAGCCTCGCGGCATACCAGGACGGCCAGGACGTGTTCGCGCCGGAGCTGCTGCTGCCGCCCACGCCCGCCATACCTTCGGGAACGCTGCCACCTGTGCCGACGCCGGGAGCGTCCAACAGCACCGGCGGCGACGCGGGCGGCGGCGACAGCGGGAGTGGAGGGGCGGCAGGTGGCGGCGGGGCGGCGGGAGGAGGGGGCAACGAGGGCTCGCCGCGCGTGGTGCGTAGCGACCCGCAGCTGTACGACTACGGCACGGTGTATGCGTCCCAGAGCTTCACCATGGAGGACGGGCGTGTGGTGTGGTTTGGCTGGGTGTACGAGGTGCGTACGTGCGTCACTGACTGTTGCGTACAGCAGTGTCCCTGCGGCAGTACTGGGGCCGGCTGGGGACGCTGCGACTCTGCCTCCATAACTTCTTCGGCAGTCCCGATCCGCAGTCCGGATCCGCAGCCCCGATCCGCAGTCCGGATCCGCAGTCCCGATCCGCAGTCCGGATCCGCATCCCCGATCCGCAGTCCAGATCCGCAGTCCCGATCCGCAGTCCGGATCCACAGTCCCGGTCCACTACGATGTCGCCTCGCGTCATGCCCGCAAGCCCCGCTCCCCCGCTGCAGCTGCGCAGGGCCACACGTACGGCGTTGCAGAACACAACCAAGCCGTACAGGCCAACCGCACAACCGCCTATAAACCGCTCTTAAGCAACCGTCGCTGCAAACGCCGCTCCCAACCGCAGGACTCTCACAACTGCACCGAGATGTGCGCCCAGGGGACCGACCTGACGCGCGCTCTGCGCTGGCAGGGCCACCTCACGTTCCCGCGCGAGCTCAAGTACGACACGGAGTTGCTGGCCCTCGTCGTGCGACCCGTACGGGAGCTGCAGCTGCTGCGGCGGCAGCCGCCGCTGTACTCTGGCAGCAACCGAACTTCGCTGGCCGTGCCTTTGGGTGCGTGTTTGTTGGCGTACCATTATCGTACCATCCTGTTTTTTTCTTTGCGTGCGCACTGAGGGTACATGCTTGCAGTGCGTTACCCTCGCTTCGCACTTGCTTATAAGGAGCGCACGGATGAGGATCTAACTAACAATCAATTGTGTTACTGTATCGATGTATCAACCGCAGGAGGGGACGGGACCACGGCGACGGCGCGCAATCGCTCCTGCTGCTTGCCTCAGCGCTCAGGCTGCAGCGGCGGCGGCGGCGCTTCGGACGTGCCACCGCCGGATGCAGTTGCCGGCGGCAGTGGGGGTGGCGAGGCGGCAGCGGGCAATGTCAGCGCCTGCGGCGACACGGCCTGCTGGATGCTGGTTCCGGAGGAGCAGCTGACGACGGAGCCGTACGACAGCGGCAACCGCACGGCGGTGGTGCCCAACGGTAAGGGCCCGCCCGACCCGTGTGCAGACCTCTCGCCTCTCGCCTCCCGACCTACACACGCTGTTCGCGCCCTGCTCTCGCTGCCGCTCATTCGCCGCATCTCCGCGCTGAACTCGTGCCTGAACTCGTGGGGTCCCACCTTGGTCCGTGGGATCACCGCTACAGGCGGCGACGCCGCCAATGGCAGTGCCGCCGGGGCCGGCGACGGCGGCCCCGCCGCCACCGACTACGAACACATTGACATTGGGCTGGCGCTCCGCCGCCGCCTCGAGCTGCAAGTCAACTTCACGCTCCGCCTCCTCTACCTGCGGTCAGCGCCGTCACCGCAGCCGCCACCCCGACCCGAGCCCGAGCAGCAACAGCCGCAGCCCCAGCCGACGCAGCCCCTGGGCCCCGGCAACGCAACCATTCTAGGGCCGGGAGATGGCAGGGACGGCGCCCAGCCAGGCGCCCAACCAGGCACCCAGCCGGGGCCGGGGGCGCAGCCGAAGGCAATGCGGGCTCCCGCCGTGGCAGTGGAGTTTGGTTTGCGGCTGCTCACGGGCAACGGGACGTACGTCACAGTGTACATCAACGGCACCGTACCGCCGCCGGACCCAGCTGCGACGGCAGCCGCGGCGGCCGGCGGCTCGGCGGCGGCGGCGCAGCCGCCGCCGGTGCTGCTGGGGCCCGACGGCGGTGGCGGTCTGTATGTTGAGCGGCGGTGCGCCGGCGGCCTGACCAACGCCTCATTGCTGCAGGGCGGCCCGCTGCCGCTGTGGGTGCGGACCACCAGCATCACCGAAGCCGGAGCCGCCCCGCAGCCGCAGCCGCAGCTGCAGGGTGCAGCCGGCGCAGGCACGGCGGCGGGTCCGCTGGAACCTACCGGAAGCGACAGCGGCGGTGCTGGCAGCGGCACTGGCGGTGGAGGCGGCGGCGGCGCGGTGCAGGTGTCGGTGCTTGGCGCGTCACTGCAGGTACTGGTGGACCATTCTGTGCTCGAGGTGTTTGGCGGCCTCGGGCGGGGCCGGGTCACCTCCCGCTTCTACCCAAGGGCCGGCGTCGACGTGGCGTGGGGCGTGCAGGCGTACGTGCGGCTGGGGGCGTTTGGTGGGGACGAGGGTGGTGACGGCGGCGAGGGAGGCGGCGGGGCTGGCGGCGCGGCGCTGCAGCCGCCGCAGGCGATTGTTGGGTTCACGGGCGTCGTGTATGGACTTGAACGCGGCGTCTGACAGTGTTTCGCGGCGAGTTGAGGCAGGGTGGTCGTGTGGAGGCGCATGCGGATGGCGCATGAGGTTGCGCGACGAAACCGAGTGCGGGGCGGGCGTCGAGAGGCTGGTGAGCCTTCTCCCTCACTGTCGAAGCGCGGATCACATAGCGTCCCCAACTGGGGAGGGGAGAGGGGTTGTGGTCTGAGGTGGTGGACACCTGGTGAGCGGAGTTCCCTCACGGGCCTCCCACAGTGCGTTGGCGGATGCGCAGCTGCGCGTCTGTGCGCGCACTCACACGCTCGTATGCACCCGTAACACGGCGCTGCCTGGTCTGCACGCTGTGCCGGATGTGTACTTTCAAACGCATGGCACGCAAACAGCAGCCTCGCAGTACGCAGTAAATTGTTGCTAAAGCACACGGACTGACGGCGCCTTATGAGTTGTCACACCAGCTTCCAGTTCCGGCCTGCAGCGCCGCCGCCTTGACTAGACTCGCATTTTGATCAGCCGCGACAGCACCGTTGAGGCCCTGCCAGCCTGCCGCATTCACCAACCAAGCCTGCAGGTATAGCAGCCCACCTCTCTGGAATTGCCCCCTCATTGCGGCACCCAAGCAGACGCCCCGGAACCAGTGGCCGTGCGATGATCGCCATGATGCCAACCACAGCCCCTCACTGGCGCGGACACACGGCATCAGTACGCGACATGCCAACCGGCAGCCCCGGCGGGGAGCCGCACGTTGCCAACGTTGTCACATTGCTAACGTGGCTCAGAACTCCCAGTCGTCGTCCTCCTCCCCAGTATCGTCCTCCTCCTCGACCACGGTACGCAGTGGCCGGACCCCCAGCAGGGCGCCCACCGCCGCCACAGCGTGCTGCGCCCGCTGCCGCGACGGCGGCGCGGCGGCAGGCGCGGCCGCACGGCGCTCCGACACGCGGAGACCGGCTCCGGCCTCCGCCTCCCGCCGCTGCGTGACGTCGTCGTCATCGCCGCCGCCCTGCCCCTCCAGCCCTCCTGCCACCGCCACTGCGCCCCACTCGCCCTCCTCGTCGCCCTCGTCGTCCCGGTAGGCCGCGTCACCACCGCCCCATCCGCCGCCAACGTCGCCGCCGTCGGCGCCCTCCCCCTCCCCCTCCCCATCCCGGTAGCTACGATCCCAACGGCCCGCCGACCCGTCAGCGCCGTCCCAGTCGTCGTCGTCTTGGCCCTCCCCCACCGCCTCCTCGGCGTCTGCCAGCTCCGCCCACTCCTCGTACTCCCCATCGCCGTCGCCGTCGCCTTCCTGTTCTTCATATGCGTGTACATCACCGCCGCCATCACCTTCACCACCATCGTACAGGACTAACACCTCGCCGTCCGCCGTCGTCTGGACCACCGCGCCCTCGCCGCCGTCACCGTCGCCGTCGCCGTTACCATCGCCGTCGGCGGCGCCACCTTCGCCTCCTCGCCGCCGCCGCCGCTTCCGGCCCGCGTGCCGCTCGCACACGCCGGCGAGCTGCGCTGTGATACTGTCGTACAGTCTGCCGTACAGTGTGTCGGCCAGCGCGCCCGCCGTACAGTCGAGCATGCGGCACACGGCGGGCGCCAGGTTGGGGTTGTAGGCGCGCCTGCGGGGCCGTGGTGTGTCCCGGACGCAGCCGTGGGGTCAGCTCGTGGACACATCAGAATGACTCGTGCTCATACAATAGAAAGGAGACAGCCTGTGTCCCGTGTCCCGTCATGAGCGCCGCCATGCTTCATGTCATCGCGGTGATTGGGTCGCATGAAGCTTTTGGGTGAGCCGACGACAGTGCGGTTGCTGCATCTCGACCGCTGATTGCACCCGATCGGTCCGCGCGCGGGGAGGTGCAACCCTCCTCCGCAGCGGTCCAGCCGTCCTACCCCGTCAGCCCCCCGAGCCGCTCACCGCACGATGCCCGCCAGCGAGTCCGCCACAGCCGGCACGGCCGCGTTGAGGCGCGTCTCGAGGCGGCCCATCAGAAAGGTGCCCAGCCGGAGGCCGCCGCCGCTGCCGCCGCCCGTCGCCGCTGCGGCCGCAGCCGCGGCCGCGGCCGCCGGGTCTTCGCCAACCGACCCGTGGGTCGCCACGGCGGCCTGCAGCCGCGCCTTTGCATCCGCCAGCGCCCCGGACAGCGCCTCGCGGACCATCTGGGGCCGGACGGATGGATTTTGTTGGATGCGGGTGCGGTTGCAGATGCATGTGCGGTTGCAGGAGCGCCAGAGATGCATCAGGTAGCGTTTTCATGCCGAGTCGACGGCTGTCGGCCGCGCACAGGACAGTATTCGCACATGAAGGGATCGAAGGATCCGCCGTCGAGTGCCAGCCGTCCCTCCTTGACTCTCCCAACTGTCAGCTCGGGACCCCGGGGCGTCCTTTGCGCTAGCCCAGCCCCGCGCATGACGGCCGAGGCGCACCTGCGTCTCGATGGCGGGGGTTAGCTGCGTCAGCCGGCGGGGCAGCGGCCGCGAGGTGCTCAGGAGCGCCATCTGCGCCTTCAGGGCTGCGACGGGGGACGGGACCGCATGGCTCCATCCGTCAAGCTCTTGACCTACGCAGCTTCGCGCCATACGCTTCGTGGCCCCGCCCTTGAGCCAGGCATCCAGCGCTTACAGCCCTGCCCCGTTATGTCCTGGCGTCATCCGCGCCCAGCTTCACCGCTGCCCACGCAGGCACGCATCCAGCATTGCACCCTGCTATGCAGGCGCCTTTACTGTAGCCAGATAGAGAGCACAGGCGCTGTGTCTCTGCCAGGTCCCAAAGAAGTGGATTACGGCCCCGGTCCTCACCCTCCACAGGGCGTAGGTCCAGGAAGAGGGACACCACCACGTGGGATACGCCCCAGGGCGGCGCGGGGCCGAGCGCGCCGCAGTCGGGATGCTTGTACAGGAGCGTGCCTGGAAGTTCATCCCGGAGCGGAACGGCCCGTGGGGAGAGCCAGAACGAGTGGGACGGGGACTGGACGGCAGCGGTATTTGAGGTAAGGGCAGCCATGTGTGTTCCCATGCGGGGCCAGGCCGGGGCCCACCGGAAGTTTGCAACGGCCACTGCACCGGCGTGTCGACTGCATCGACCGGGAGCCGCATGGGAAGGAAGCGATCTCCAGTGCCGGGCATCCGCGCCTTGTTCACACACTTGACACTGTCGTATGCGTTGTTCCTTTTCAACACACTTGACACTGTGACGTTTGCTTCACATGACAGTCACGTACCTTGGCCGCTCGGGCCGCAGCTGACGTCAAGGAGCGTTATGCCGTACTCGGCCCATGGCGCTGAATGCAGCAAACGGCAGAGGGAATCCGGCCGCGAAGATTCAGGCACAGCAAACCTATTTCCCCCCACTTTGCCCACTTTGCCTAAGAACATGTGAAGCGCAGATTAACCTGTGTCCCGTACATGGCCTGCGTGCTAGCAAACCGGTTGGCTGACAGGTTAACCGCCGTGGTGGTGAGGGGGCCGCCTTCAAACCGCCGCACCTCTCTTGATGCCCCGCCCAGCAGGCTCCGAGAGCTCCCCGGGCAAGCCATCCACGGCGAAACACAGCCTCGCGACACGCGCTGGCGGCAGAGCAGCCGCCGCCCTGCCCCGCTCCGTGCCGCCGCCGCCGCCGGCTGCACCGTTGGAATCGCCGCCACCGCCACCGCCACTGCCGCGCCGGCGGCCACCCCTGCCGGCCCGACGCGCGGGCAGGTCGGTGGTGGTCCCGATGGCAGTGGCCGGCAGGCACACAACAGCCGCCTGCGCAAACCAGCAGAGCTGCAGCTCCTCCCCGGGCTGCGGAGGCCGTCGCGGCTGCCTCCGCCGCGACCGTCCTCCTCGGCGCACGGACACATCCTGCTCTGGCTCACCCTCTCCCTCTTCCTCATCGCCTCCCTCTGCTACAGTCTCCACAACCTCCACATCGTACGGATCCACGCCGTCGCTGCCGCCTACTGCCGCCAAGGCGGGGGCAAGCCCTCCGCGAAGCGCCTCGGAGTGAGCGCGCCCCAGCACCCGGGGCACCTGCGCCACAACGCTGCAGCACCCCAGTAGGTGCCGTGGCGGCGGGTCAGCTTCGCCAGCACCGCTGGGCAGGGCAGTCGGAGGCGGATTCGACGCCGGTGCTGGCGAGCGGCAGGCGCTTCGCGCGAGGCTGCCGTCCGCGCTTTCGGAGGGAAGCTCCGCAGGCGGGCCGCCGGCTCGGGGCTCCTCGCCTGTAAGCGCTGGCTCCCGGGTCGCCTCTTGCTCTTCTGTGTTGTCGGGTGCCTCCTTAGGCGCTCGCGGCGATGGGGCTTCGGCAACTGGAAAGCAAGCGGGCAGGACGGCCGGTTGAGGCCAGTGCTAGAATCCATCGCCAACAAATGATGACACGGGGGACTTGCCTTCAAGAGCTGCCGAGAGTTCCGCGGCAACAACGGTCTGCCCGACCGCTTCAGCGAATCGCGCGGTCAGCGCATCCGCGACGTGTCCCAACGGTAATAATGAATTGTCGGTAACAGAAGGAACAGCCTGGCGCACTTCAGCTTCGCTGTCCGTGAGCCAAGTCGAGGGCGCGACCGCTAGCCGCTCAAACAGCTCCTCAAGCGGCCCTTGTTGCATGGATGCGCCGATGGCCCGGTTGCGCTGCATCACCCTGCTGCGCCTTGGCTACGATTTGGCGCACAAATGAGAGCCGCTTGATTTCTTCCCGTACGACCTGACATACAGCCCGCCACCAAGTCGCATGCGACATGTCGCATTATCGGCAACTGAAGCGCACTGGCATTTATAGCCAGAAGAGTGACCCATGGGTCGTACATGCCCAGCCTGCCCCTAACCGCCCTCCTAGACGAACCAAAAACGCAAGATAGCACGAGACGCCCTAATACAACGCCGTAGCAGAAAGGCCCCCTATCTACCTACAAGTGAGTTCAGACAGCCCACCAATTTGCGTCAGCCCAACTCTCCTGTGCCGCTTGTGCGAAGGCGACGAAGACAGATGGAGGGAAACATTCATTAGGTTTACATTGTGTCACAGTAAATAACAGAGGGAGACCCTTCAACGCAGAGCCTCAATCGCGACAAGCATGTTCGTGCCAGCACCCACCCAGCACCGTGCTAGGTATGCCTTGCACACAAAAGACCACCATGCCTGATAACGTTCGTGCACATTACTACGCCACACCTACCACAGATTTCCAAGCACAATGGTACAGCTGGATCCTGCAAACCCATACCGTACATAAATATAGACCCTGCCAAGTCAGTCAGTCGCTGACTCTACATCGCCATCGTGTGAATTGCCGTATAACATGGGAAGATATCCCAACCAACCAACACCACGCAACTCCGGGTGTTAACGCTCCGCCTCTCGCCAAATGCAGGATGTCAGCCCTCTCAGGCTCACGTGCAGTAATCTGCCTTCCCCTGCCTCCCTTGCTGCTGCTGTTGCATCTCTAACACGAGCTTATGAATGGATTCTCAGCCATGTCAGCCCTCTCATCCGACAACCCAACTCCTTACCGTTGCCGGAGGTAACTGGGTTCGGGGTACGTAGCACATTCCGCTGCTAATATGCAATGACCGGGAGCGGCGCGCGACACGCCGCGTACAACCGTTACTCAGTATGCCGCTTAAGTCCGTAAATTGAGCAAGTAGGCTCAGCGCCATAAGGGTACATAGTGATGGGGTTAGGGTCTAAGGGCACAGCAACTGGACAGGGTAAAGACCGGGCTAGGGCGGGAGGCATGCCCTGCCATGTTCCCAATACCTAGAAAGGCAACCTACCTAAGAAGCCCGTTTACGACCGCACATCAACACAGCGACAAAATTTACGCTCCGGAGTGGCGTCCTGCTGCAGCACACAGCAGTGCAACCTCCGGATTCAAGAGTCTGCTTTCTCAGGATCATGCGCATTGTTTGAATTGCGCCCGTGTTTGCGAGACGCGTCCCGGTCAATACACCGAAGGACATGTGCACGCACACACACTAGCACTCACCAGGCCGCCAGGCAGCGCTGACCCAGGAACAGACAGCACCGCCGCGTATTTCTCCAAAGCGGGAGAATAACAACACTTCACACACTACACACGCCCTAGTACTACAACCGCACCGACTCTCACAGAGCAGAGGTCATGCTCAGGCCCCTACGCTCGGGCGCGCACAGCAGCATAATACCGGTACCCCAGGGGCACAAGACACGGCAGCAATGAGCGCTCTTCGGCGTCATCGCTTCCCTCCCCTCGCACCCACAGCCTCTCCACTGCACTCGGCCATCTTAAACGGACGTGACGTGAACAGTCCGGGTCCTGCCCGCAACGCTGCGTGTACATCGCTACAAACCGGGCCCGTCATGGGGTTGCGCAACTGCGCTCCCGCAGGCACACCGCCCCAACACCCGTGCGGGCATGTGCGCATCCGCATGTGTTCCCGCGCTCAAGCCTCGCTGTCTTACCCCTCCGCAGCCGGGCTCAGGCCGACAGGCTGACCGGCAAGCCGGTCGCCACGCCCTCCAGGGCCGCCACCTGCCCGGCCCCAATGTCAGCGCCAGGGCCCAGGCCGCACGACAGCGCCTGGGGCGTGCTCGCCGCAACGTCAGCCGGCGGTGCGCCCGGCACGCCCGCGCGGCCGGCACTGCCGCTGTGCTGCCGCGCCGAGTCGCCACCCGGCGCACCGTGACTGCTGCCTGCTGCGCTTCGTGCCGAGGCAGTACCTGCATCGGGGGCATCAGCTCCGCCGTCACTGCCGTCGGCAGGGCCGGAAGCCGGGCCGGAGACTGCACGGTCCTCGAGGGCACGGGCCTCGGCACCACCCCGGGAGCCGCCGCTGCCCGTCTCGCTGCCGCTGCTGCCGCCGCTGCCGCCGCTGCCTCGCGAGGCCGGACCCGGCGCTGACCCCGACCCCCCAGATGACGCGATGGCCTCGAGGGCATCGCCATCGCCCGCTGCCGCCGTCCGAGGCCCAGCCCGGGGCCGCGTGGGGCCGTCCGCCAGCTGCAGCGGCGGGAAGATGTCGTGCACCAACTGGTTGATCGCGGACAGGGAGGAAAGCGGCGTGCCGGAGCCGGTGCCGCCACTGCCACTTGCGGCTGCGCGACTGCGGACGCCCGCCGAGGCGCTGCGCGCAGGCACCACGGGCCGCGCCCCGCCAGCCGCAGCGTCTGTTCCAACGGCGGCGAGGGCGGACAGGCTCGACTGCTCGACGCCGGCCTCCAGGTCGGGTGGGTCCCGGATTGCGATGGCGTCGCCGTCGCCGCCGTCTTCCGTGCGCTTGTCCACCGGCTGGCGCAGCTCCCCGCGCGGGTTGATGATGAAGGTGCGCGTCGGCGGCACACCCACCTGGGGGATGGGTTTGAGGAGCGGCGGGGTGCAATACGCAGTTTCGAAACAGATGCCGAGCAGGGTTGCTATGTTTGTGTACCCTCATCCAAGCAAACCCACAGATC
Source organism: Gonium pectorale (assembly GCA_001584585.1). Classification (NCBI taxonomy): domain Eukaryota; kingdom Viridiplantae; phylum Chlorophyta; class Chlorophyceae; order Chlamydomonadales; family Volvocaceae; genus Gonium; species Gonium pectorale. Next base: position 3,611,302 of record LSYV01000003.1, read on the forward strand.
AATGACGGATTTAGAATGCTGTTGCACTTCTGAGATGCACGGCCGCCTCGCCAAGCTTTCATGACACGGCACGTTCTCGCATTCCTAGCCAACTTCGCTACAGGCCCACTGCGCACCTCCCGATAACTAATCTCATCGGTGTCCCGGTTGCCAAAGCCACCGTAGAAGGGGTTCCACGAGGGCGGGAAGAGCGCCCGAATGTCCAGCAGCGTCTCAATCTTGAAGTCGTGCGGTCGCCGCAGAATCATCTCCCTGCGTCCAGTTCGAGCCAACACAAGCGGACCGATTCCTTCCGAGGTATTCTGGGTGGACTCACATGGCATGCTGGCAGGTACAGAGAGTTGGCGATTCTGCGCCAACTGCACTACTTTGGCAACGTCGTTCCAGCCTGGCCAATAGCAGCAGCCGGCTCCCGTCCGCTCAGGCGGCCACAGTGCACTGCTCAGGCAGCTGTCCGCCCACCTGTAGAGGGACGGCAGAAGGCCGTGCGGCGATATGATGACGGGCCCTAGCGGCATCCGGTGCTGGCCCTGCACCAGCGTATTGATGAAGTCGCGCGTGATGTTGGCCTGGCTGATGGAGCGCGAGCTCAGGTACATGATCTGCAAGGGCAAGGGTACGGGAGGCGTCGGGGTCGGGGTGAGGGGTCGGGGCCGGAGGTCCGCGGCGAATATCTACCCGCCAGGGCCGGTGCAGTCCGAGCCCAAGCGCGTCCATAACTGGCCACATTTCGAAGGCGGCACACTTCTTGCATCCCAGCACACAGCGAGCAGCCATGCACCCTGCTATACTGCCCACGGTATCCACACACTAACTCTAAGCGACCCCAGGCCCTTGTGTTCCTTGCCCGCCGCCGCCCTCCAGACCACCCCGTCCCGCCCCCCACCTGATAGTTGTTGCTGCTGATGTTTGAGAGCAGCTCCGCAATGCCGGGGTGGCTCCAGTCCAGCCCCATGGCGGGCAGCAGGTGGCCCAGCACGTCCGAGCGGGTGATGGTGCCATCGATGTCGGAGATGACGATCTTGGTGCGCCAGTGCAGGTAGTACACATAAGCCTTGAGCTCACTGCCGCCGATCCTGTCAATTGGTGGTTGATGGTTGGGGTGGACAGGTAGGAGTGGCGATGGCGCCAGCGTGAGCGCCAGGGAGGCAGGCCATCAGGTGAGGTGAGGGGCTATGGCCATGCCTCTATGTTGAGCAGGGCGCAGCCTCGGCAAGAGCTTCGGGACGTGGTAACTTACGCGGTCGCGAGGGCCGCGCATATTCTGAGCTCGGTAATTTGCTTCCTGAAGCTGCAACGCGGGGCCGCACTTTGCAGTGCACTCAGCCTTGCCAGCAATAGTTGTATGCAACGGCACCATATCCACCTCACCTATAAGTGATCGTGTTCTGCCCCTGCTTGAGGTCCAGAGCCGCCAGCTGCTCCGCCGAGGGGGTCAGGCTCTTCTTCGTCACCGTGAAGCCGCTGCCGCTGCGGTGGCTGACGCCGCCGCCGGGCCCCGCCGCCGGTACGCAAGCAGCCCCTTCCGCCGCAGCCGACTCTGACGGCAGCCCACTGGACTGACGGCGTTGCAGGACAGGCTGCGGCGGCGCAGGTCCCTTGCCGGGCCGGTCCATTGAGGCCTGCCGCTCCGCAACCGGGCTGCCGGGCGGCGGCGAGCGCCCGCCCGCGCCGCCGGCCGCCCGGGCGCCGCCAGCCGCGGACGACCTGTCGCGCCGGCCACCAAATGGCCACAACCAACTACCCACCGAACCCGAGGCCCTCTTGGGGGTCGTATTGACACTCCCGCCCACAAGGCCATCAGCTTCGCCGCCGGCGCCCTCCCTTGCAGCGCCGGCAGCGGCGGCGCCTGCGCCCTGCGCCGCGGACGCAAGCAGCGCGGCCGCAGAGGCCGCGTCGATGGGCGCGGCGCCGTCAGGGGCCCAGAAGACAGCCCCAGGCGGCACCTGCCACGACCCGAATGCCAGGAGGCCCACCAGGCTGTGCGACAGCACGTGCCACGGGTAGATCGCCCCGTTGCCGAGCCGGACCATCAGCTCCGTGCTCGCAAGCAGGACCGACCCGTGGGTCACGAATGCCTCCTCCGACAACAGGCTCGCGTTGAAGACCTCCAGGGCAGCTGTGTAGGGCATTTGGGCCGTCAGGCGGCTGCCGCAGAGTGACAGCTGCATGCCCGGCGACGGTTGCTGCCGCTGGTCCGCCGTCATGCCCGCCGCCGGGTCCGCTGCCATGCCGAAGGCCGTGCTCCTGTCGCTGGCTGCAGAGGACGCCGCGGCCGCCGCCCCGGCGGCGGCGTTTATGGCGCTTGACGGCAGCGGCGCCGAAGTTGAGTGCAGGTAGCCGTCGTGATGGTGGTCGTGATGGTGGTGGAGGCTGTGGGGGTGGTGGTGCACGTAGTGCCCGTGGTGGTGATGGTGGCTGTGGTTGTGGATGATGGGCTGCGAGTTGGGGTGCACTACGAGGTGGGCTGCGTGGCGTCCAGCAGCAGCCGACGAGGACCGTTCTGTGTCCCCAAGATAGCCCCCCTCGCTCGCACAGGAGGCCGCCGTCTCGAAAGGCCGTACGGCGGCAGAGGGGTTGCCGCCTTCCTGCGCAATCGCCCCGAACGGAGTGGCCGCAGCTACCGAAAGGCTGCCCAGCGGCTGCGGTGGTGGCGCGTGGATACGTGCCCGCAGCCTGCCGTCGACGGCGACCTGTATCGACAGCGTGACGTGGGGCACACGAAAGCCTTGTGTGCCGGGACACCCTTCGTCGAGGCCCGCTACCTGGGCCGCCTCCGTGAAGGACCCCTCCGCCTCCGCCACTCCCGGCAGCGCATTGGTCGCCGCCCTGAGGGCCTCAACCCCAAACCTGACGCAGTCGCCCCCGCCCCCGCCGCCGGAGCTATTCTGCTTCAGGCTGGATGAAAGCAGGCTGACTGCCTGGTGTGACCCTGACCCATGGGTCACTCCGTCGGCTGCGACTGCCGCCGCGAGGCTGCCCGCCCCGGGCGATGCGCGGGAGCGACCCGTGTAGGAGGCGCCCGAGCTGCCCATGCCCCGCCCCGCAGCAGCCGCTATGGGCATCGCAGGGGTCGGGATGGGTCCAGTTGCCCGCCCCGCAGCGCTCATGTGTGAACCAGTGGGGTTGCTGGCTCCAAGCAAACCCGCCCAGTCCACGGTTGCCGTAATCCGGGGTGCCCCCTCGTGCGGGCCCGAAGCTGGCATTGCTGCCTCGTCCGGCCACGCCCCGGGGCCCTCGTTGGCTCGTCCAGCCTGGACTGCCGACAGCGAGCTGTTCTCCGGGAATCCCAGTTGCTGGTGCAGGGGCGCCTGCACGGCATGCGGCTGCCAGCCGTGGTGCTGATAGCCCTGCTGGTGCGCCGCGGGCGGCGACGGGAGCGGAGGCGGCGGCAGCGACAGGAGAGCAGGCGGCACAGCGCCCAACGCGGCAGCGGGGGCCGTGGCTCCCCCAGCACCCCCGGCACCCTGCGGCACTTCGGGGCCTGGTGTCCACTGCAGGATTTGCGGCGTGGGCGGCGGAGGCTGCGCGGCGGTTTCGGTCCAGTGCACGCCGCTGGATCCCGGGCTCAACTGCTGCGACGCACCATCCCCCTGGCTCTGGCAG
>LSYV01000003.1:3615668-3659754 GCA_001584585.1 Gonium pectorale
ATCCTGCGCCTCCGCCTCCTCGTCTGACCAGCCGCACGGGCTGACGGCCTCGCTGTCCGCAGTCAGGCTGATGGCGCTCCCGCCCGAGGGCTGCAACGCGCCCTGCGAGCCCAGCTGCGAGGGCCGCTGGGGACGCTGCCCGCAAACGCTCCTGTCGGGCGAGGCCAGCAGCGACTGCGACGCGCCCGCCGCTACTGCCGCTGCGACCACGTCCTCCCCGAGGGGCCCCGCTAGGGTCTCGTGCGCCGACAAGAACGACTCGTTGCGGTCGTTGGCGGACAGCGCCGGCGCAAGCTGCGCGTGCAACGCCTGTGTGCGGTTGCCAGGTGGCGCAGGGGGCAGGCGTGCACAGGCGAGGAGCATGGGTACTTGACAGACGAACATGGGGCCATTGCGGCTCGGATTAAGTAATGAAGAGGGATGTGGCCGGCGGGCCCGACACACCGCTTTGCAGCTCTGTGTCTCGGCATAGAATCGCTCACGACGCTGGCTCCGGCTTGGAGAACACATTCCCCGCACTTGTGCGTCTAGTAGACACATATGGCATGCTAGCTCACCTCCCCAATGCTCTGCATCTGGCTGCTTGACAGGCCGATGGCCACAGCTCCAGCGCTGACAGCCGCATAGGTCGTCTGGGACGGGGCGCCGCCCAATGCGGGGACGGGCAGCCGGCTACTGCTGTCGCCCGCTGCTCCACGGGCGCGTACTGGCCCTGAAAAATCACGGGCGGCCATAGCGGGTTGCTAGGATAAACGAATATGCGGCACTTCTGAATTGCAGTTATAACGCCAGGCTCATCCATGACTGTGGATCATGCTCGAGGTTCCAGCAACCGAAGTAACAATTTCGGTTATTGTGGACGCACGGCCACAATCTCCATAAGGCTCGTGTCGTGTCCGACAACTATAACACAGCATAAACAAAAACATCCCGGAGCAGGGTTGCGGGACAAACGTGTCACACACGGTCAGGTACTGGGGCGCAGTCATCCACCCTGCGTACGGCGTACCGCTGCATCCCTCGCCGTTGCCTGCAATCCGCGCCGCTTTCATGCCGCTGATGCGCCGCCGCACCGCCGACAGGGTCTCGCCCGCCTCCGCTGCATCGCCGTCGGCGCCACTAGAGTAGCCGCTTGGGGGCGACATAACGCCCGCGAGGAGAGCCTCCTGCTCATCTTCGTCGCCTGAAAGCGGGGAGTCACCGGGACGCAGGCTGATTCAGTGTAGGGACTCGACAGAAACAGGGTTTCCCCGAAGGGGGTGAGCCGACAGCAAGAAGGGGCATCACACCTCGAGGGGTGACAGCTATCCAAGTTACATTATCGCACAAGGTGATAAAGAGTCCATTGGTGCCCAGGCAGGGCTACTACTGGACCAGGGCACAGGGACCGCGTGAAGCACCCTCCCCGCTCCCCGCTCCCTGCCGCCGCCTACAAGATGGCGGCCCCAGCGGCCTACCCTCAGCAATATCCGCAGTTCCCTTGGCGAAGTACGCTTGGCCATACATGCCAATCTGCATACCGAAGGGCGCCGGCTGGCCTGCGAGGGGAACAAAGGGTTAAGCGCTCACACATCGCAAGGCCCCGCCAGTCACTCCTTCCCCTACCCACCGTTCACCGAGAGCTTGACGTTACGCTCTCCGGTGCGGAGGGCCGTGTACTTGCCGAAACGCACTGCCAGGAGAGGCGCCGAATCATTTTGGTTTATTATGCAATTGCAGAAGGCGAGGGCGGCGCTTACCATAGAAGGGGCTCGCCTTCCTGGTTCCGTCGGGCTGCTCAATTACCAGTATATCCACCGCACCCGCAATATGCGGTGTAATGTTGCTGACAGCCGTGAGCACTGCACTGCCTCCATAGACCACGCCGCTCTGCACAGCGACAACGCGAAGGGTGGGGGTGCGTTCGCTCCAGCTCCTCCAAGGCCACGCCAGTTGCACCCACTGCAAGCCCATCTGTAATTACGACCTCTTGCCTTTAGGGCACTGGAGACTCTTGAGGACGTGCGCTGGCTCAGCTTGGGCTTGGGGTCGCCCCCAGCGATGCTACCCGGCTGAGACATCGCCTACTGGGTCGTGTACGTGCTAAACCGGCAACAAATGCGCACTTATCTAGGTCCAGGGTCCACAACTTGCACTCTGCCCCGCGCTGGCATCTCGCATCAAACAAGATGAAAGATGGAAATGAGCGTACTCAGAAATCCAGTGCAAATTTCTGAGAATAGCTTAGTTGGCACTGGCTAAGTTGAGACTTGTTGGACAACCGTTTCTGCTGTACATCACCGGTGTCGTACGTCACCGGCATGTGCGGTTGTGCGGCATGTGCGGTTCCCAGCTGCAGCTCAGTCCTTTGGGGACCACTTCCGACATGTAAGCCCGAGATGTGTTCGGTATATGCTTCCAGGTGTGTCCCGGCCCGGAGGGCTTCCGCTGCAAGTTTCGGCAAGTTCGGCAGTGCATTCCGTTGCAACCTTGCAGCGCGCATCAAAGAGATCACGCTGCAGTTACAGACCCTTTATCATAGGGGGCCCCTACATGCGTCGATCCAAGATAAGCCCAAGGGGACCGTCCTCCTCTGGGTGGAGTATTGGTTCTAGCTGTTGCGTTGTATATACAATTGCGCACGCGGACCCCCCGTATGCGATCCCCATGTTACTGTGATTCTAAACCGTGACTCGGGTGTTCACCCTTGTAAAGGACGGCAAATCCTTTGGCAAAGACCCAGCAGCTGGCGGGTGGGTAGTTGGGTCAGCAACTCAGCAGAGGAGTCCATACCTCGGCGCCATGGTCGTCCCTCAGCTCGACAGCATTTTGCCCCAGTCGCAACAACTTGGATCAGAAGGGTACAACGGCCCTGGACGGAGTTGCGATAAGTCTGCAATGTGCACCGTCAGCCATACGCCGTGTACTGCCAGTTGTGTGCCAGGTAATCAAGCGCACATCCTCATAAACCAGCACCTGGATGTGGGCGTGTAATTGACATAACAAAGCGCTTATAGTCAAGTCTCAGGAGCCCACGACAGAGTTGTAGGATGTCAAGCTGAGTTGTGCTGGTGTAGCCGGCCCAGCAGCCGGGGAAGGACTGCTCATGCGCGCTTGTGGCCGCTCGGGAAATCCTTGTAAGCACTACCAATATGATGCATATGGCCCCACCTTAGCCCGAAGATATATATACTAGTCTGCCATGCCGGGTGGAGTACATTTCTATAAGAGCCACGCTGCGAGGATCCGGCAGAGCGTCGTGCTGCAGCAGTAACCTAATCATGGCCACTGGTACAGCGCAACTGTGAAGGCGTTGCCATACCCCTCACCTCGAAGCAAGGAGGTCACCTTCACAAGCTGACCGATGTGAGCATCGGGGACTGCCCTCACGACGTCAACAAACCTATCTGGTCTAGTGCAAACGCTATAGCTAGTTAGGCCAAGGTTCCGCCTCCGTCACTTTCGGAACTGGACAGCCCGGGGCGCGCGCACATCGCGCACAGCTTCTCCCGTGCGTCTCCTACCCTAGCGCAACTGTGGGCCCCAGCCCAACGCTGCCGCCCCGCCCGCGTTGCCCCGACCCGACCGTTACTACGTCTGACCCGCCGACCTGGGGCCCCGCTTCGGCCTCCTCAATCTCGCTCGATGGCCCCGTCGCACCACCCGGCGAAGCCGGCGGCTGAGGCATCCCGAACGACAGCTGCCGCACCTCCACATGGCCCACGCTCGCGTTGAGCCCGCCGGCTGCCCGCAGCGCCGCCGACAGCGGCCCCACATCCGCACCCTCGTCGTCTGCCTCCTCAGCCCCGCTCTTTCGCACCATACCCGCGCCGCTGCGCTGCCCTTCCACGGCCGCAGCTGCCGCCGCCGCCGCGGCCGCCATGGCCGCGTCCTCGGCTTCCCCGGACAGCACCTCAACGATGTCCCACAGGTACACAAACGTCCCATCCGCGTGCAGCATCGACACAAACTGCGCCCACAGCGCGGGCTGCGCATGCCGGAAGGCCGTGACCGTGCTCGCATCCACGAGCAGCACCGCCAGCGCCACGGCCCACGCCACCGCGCCCACCTCCCGGCACAGGGCCGCGACGGCGGCCGCCACCGCCTCCACCTCCTCGCTGCTCCAAACCGGCAGCTCCGAGACCGCCAGCGCGAGAGCGCTGAGTAGCTCCAGCGGCGCGTGCGAGGCACAGCCCGACTGGGCGTAGGCACTGTCCCGGTGCTGGACCATCAGCCCCGACAGGCCGCAGGGCAGGAAGGCGCTCGCCTGCGCGAGCTGGCCCAGCGCCATGAGGTGCCCTGACTCGAGCAGGCTCCACGCGTGCTCCGCCACCAGCTTGCATGCTGACCGGGCGGTCACTGCGCTACTAGAGGGCGCCCCCGCCGCGAGGAGCATCTGGGCCAGGGCGGGCGAGCCCGGGGCACCCGCCGCTGCGGCAGCGACGCCACTGGCGGCAAGGGAGGGGTTGCCAGGCAACGGCAGACGCCCTTGCCCGGGCGGCCCCGTGTCGCCGAGCATCGCGAGGGTCTGCTGCACTCGCGACACTGAGGGCAGGACCGGGGGGCCCTCTAGGTCAGATACGCTGCTGGTTGTGGCATCCGCCTGCTGTGACTGCGGCTGCTCATGCTCCTCCTTGGCTCCTGGCGCGTCGGCCGCGGCGGCTGAAGGCCCGCTGCCGTACCCGAGCAGCCACCCTAGCCACGTGCGCCCGCCCTGCGCGTTCCCGCTGGCCGCCGGGGTCGCCTCGCCGTCAGTCCCTTCCGCTTTGGACGGCCGCTTGCCGCCGGCGTGGGAGTCTGATGCTTCTCGCGGCCCGGCCCCGGGCTCAGCCTCGTCATCGGTTAGCTGCTTGGGAGCGTCAAGGCTGGTCGCGAAAGAGAGCTCTGCATCAGAAAAAACGGTGCGTACACAACGTTAGCAACGGTGCACCCATATCTGAAGTACCGACTGGTAACTGCACAACGCACTGCGCAGACCACATCACGTTTCGTCATGCGCAAATGCGTTCTGGGGGCATCCGCACGCCGTGTGCTGCTCGCACCTGTCGTCGACGCGCGCCCGTCTGCCTCCGCTGGCGAGGGCGGCACCACGAACCGAAGCAGCTCGCAGCACAGCGGGTACTGCCCCCGCTGCAGCGAGCTACGCATCAGCCGCAGCGCCTGCGCCTGCGCCGCGGGGGCGCCCTCCAGCCTGCGGCACAAGCGATAGCGAACGTCAGCCATCATGCCACGTATCCCTGGCATGAAGGATCTAAGCAGTCGGCAACGACCGGCTAGCGTGGTGCGAGATGGCGTTACCGCCGTGCCCGCACCTGTCGATGATGAGCAGGAAGCACGCCGCGCTTGCCAGCTCGCCCGCCTCCACCAGCCCCTCCAGCAGCAGGCTGGGCGAGCCGACGGCGTCGAAGAGGGGCGGCCATAGCGCCGCGTCCGTCTTGCGCGCCACGCTGACCACCACCTCCGCGAACAGCGCGGGGAAGTGCCGCACCAGCTCCGCGGCAGCCGACAGGAGGGACTGCGCCGGTGGGAGGTACGGGAGGGGCGGAAGTAGCATACGGGCTGAGGGGCGGAAGTAGCATACGGGCTGACGGGCGCCTATCGTTGGGTCGTGCTCGGCACCGCTCAGGGACGAAGCTTGCGCGTACCATGCATGCCCTTGAATACCATCGGTGACAGGTGCATGACAATGCCGAACGGGGTGGCAGCGGCTCTCCACAATGTGACCACAAACACCCTACGAATGCTCCCCCTCTGGCGCCGCTCGGTACGTGCCTGCGGCTGCGGTGCCGACTGCTTGAGGGTGCCGCCAGCGTCCGAATCCGGCCCGCCGCGCGGCGTGTTGCCCATGATGCTGCCCGCACGGCGTACGTTCACGGGCAGCCGGGTGAGTGAGGAGGTGTTCGTTTCGATCTCCAGCGCCGTGAACAGCAGCCATTCAAGTGAGCGAGCGAAGTGCGGGCCGCGCGCATGGCGGCGGGCCAGCATGACTGCCTCCTTGAAGGCGCCGCGTTGGAGCAGCCTGGGGTGGCGGACGGCGAGGCAACATCGGGGCCAGCGCCTTCAAGGTCCCAGCATTCCAGACAAGCGTTGGGCATACCAGTAGAACTCATTGTACAATTCAACCCCAAGCAGGGCACACTTTTGCACTCGTTCAATTCACCAACTGCTCGACTATTTAAACAGCGGTTTTGCACATACCCCCTGCCAAGACCGCGCACCTTCGCAACAGGCACGGCAGCACGGGCTGCGACTCGGGGATGGGGTGGAAGCAGGGCAGCTGCGAGGCGGACATCGTCGATGCGCCGCCGCCGGCGCCGCCGAAGGTCAGCAGGGACGCCTGGCCGCGCACGATGCGCTGCGTGATGCCCACGATGGCGTCGTCCGCCAGGGAGATGCCCACCGGGTACACCTCCTGCACGGACAGCGGCGAGGCACGGGCTAAGGGCGAGAAGGCTATAATCGCTCGCTACTGTGATATGGCGGGAAGCCCTCGTTGAGATCACCGACTTAGCATTCGATTTCACGGTGTAACCTGGGGAAGGGGCATGGCGTCCAGTGTTCACGACGTGACCCATTTCCCTACTTCACTGAACCTACTCAGCCGGCGCGCTGTAGCCTTAGCCTGCCGCCATACCGTTGCCGCACCTGGTCAAACTCAAGCTCGATGTCGTGGCCCTCCTTGTACGGCGCCATGATGAACGAGTGGGGCGACTGCGGCGCCGTCAGCGACGACGGGAAGCAGAGCTGCATGCCGGCGGGACCGTACAGCCACCACGGCATCTCCACGTCCAGCGTCGCTGCCGATGTCGATGCGGGTGCGGATGCGGCAGAGGTCCCGGCTGCCGCCGCGCTGCTGCTGCTCGCCTCCGCGCCACCCGCTGCCGCCGCTGCCGCCGCCAGCCCAGACGCCGCCTCCGCTCCCAGCGCCGCGAGGCTGCTGCTCTCCGACCCCATGCCGCTTGTGGCGCCCGACGCCGGCACGCCGTTGGGGGGCGCCGGCGGCCACGGCCCCGCGCCCCACGCGCCAGCGCCACCCATGGGCGTAGAGCTGGTGGCCTGGCAGGTCAGGGCGTCGCTCAGCCAAAAGGCTTCCACCTCCGTCGCCAGCGCAACCTCCGAGCCCTTCTCCAGATCAAGCACGCTGAGCAGCCCGCCCCAGCGGAGCAGCACGCACTGCTTCGGCGCCGCCACCATGGCGCCGGCGCCGCTGGACGAGCTGGCGGCCGCCGCTGCTGCCGACGACGAGGAGACGGAGGATGGGGCCGAGGCGGTAGCGGTGGGGCCGCCGCCGCCGACCGCGGAGGCGGCGATGGGCATGAGCGGGACGAGTGCGACATCGGAAAGGTAGCGGCCAACGTCCACCATGGAGATCTGCCGCAGCGTCGAGATGGTTGCCCGTGGGTCCCCGGTTGGGGATAACTCCCCGTGGACGGTCACCTCCAGCAGCGTGATCTCCAGCGGCTCCGATGCCAGCAGGATGTGGGAGCCGAGGCAGTCCATGGCCATGGGCGGCTGCGACAGTGGGTGCCTGGCAGGGCGAGGCGGGGGTACGGGAGCGACGTTGTGAGGAGGTGCCTAGCAGGGCGCCGTGGCCCGAGAGACAACATCATATCTGCACGCGGCCTCCGCATTGGTCGGTTCAAACGGCTGTGGTGATAAGGGCTTTACAATATGGGGCACAAGGGGCAAGCGGGAGATTCAGCAAACCTGTTGCAGCCTGGGAAATCCATGTGTCCCTTGTGGCTTACGCCGTACATCAACCTCGTGTGAGTTTTCAACTCCGCCCCGTATCCCCGCTTCACCAGCCGCCTGCAGATGGGCAAACCTACCTGGCTAAAAGGGACGTGAGGTCCAGGTGGTACCGCGGCAGAAGCAGCAGCTCGCTGCCGCTCACGCCGCCCGCTCCCGTGCTGCCAGAGCCGCCCATGACTAGCGGCCCCGACGCAGGCGGCGGCGCGGGCGGCGCATGAGGGTCTGGCCCCGAGCAGGCCACCAGCACGCCCGAGCTGAGCCAGCCCATCGCCCGGCAGCTGACCTGCCGCTCCTGGCTGATGTCCCCAAACAGACGCCATCTGCAGCCGGCGTAGGAGAAAGGATGGGAGGCGATCTGGCTTCGTGCGGCGGAACCGCCGAACGAACGGCGCGCGCAGTTTGCACTGTATGCTTTGCAAACATACAAAAGGCTTGCATCATATTATCCCATGCTGTACCGGTTTCAAGCTGGGTTGACCCACCTTTCCGTGACCCGGTTGTACACGGCCAGCCCGTTCTTGCCCGCCACCGCGACGTCGCTGCCGCTGGCGCTGACGGCGCAGTGCTGCAGGGGCCAGTTGCTGGACACATAGCTGTACGGCACGGGCACGTGCGACACCGTGAGGTCGCCGACCTGCAGAGCGCATCGCGGCCATGATGTCAAAGACACGATGGCACTTGGAACGTGCTTGTCAGGACAGAGTGAAAGCGGGCCGCGGCATGCAACTGGCATATGAGGACCAGCAACTACAGGCAGCTGCCAGTACCACGGGGGGTGGGGGGCATCGGCAAGCCCATCGGCTCATCCCCGCAGTGTCACCGCCACCATGCTGACCTGGCCCACCGCCGGCTCATTCCCGTCGCCAGTCGCCCATGGAACCACGCCCATAGCCGCCTCGCCCGGTTCGCGGATGATCAAAAGCCGGTCATGGCCCTGTGGATGTTGCCACCAGAGAGGCAAGTCAGGTACGGTGAGGAAGCACTGCTACGGGAATGCACCTTCTCTGCTGACTATTCCTTATCGGCCGGTGCGGGACATGCTTGCGCCCCTACACGGGCGCTGGACGCTTTGTGCACTGCATCGACCGATCCATCTGCGATCCTGCACGTCGGCCGAGCCCTCCCTTTACCATCCTGTACCTCAATCCCGCAACCCCCTGTTCAGCCCCACATATAACAACGAAGCAGGCGCTACGGACTACTAAGAGGCGCTCAGCACACTTCACAGCCCCTTTCCCGAGGGGCGCCGCGGCCTTCCCCCGCTGTGCGCCAGCTGTGTCCTCCACATCCGTGACTCGACACGACACTTCCCCTTCCAGCCCGCCGCCCACCCAACCACACACCTGCAGCACGTGCACCTCCTCGTCCGCCAAGCTGCTGCCTAGCCCGCCGCGTGCCACGCGGTGCTGCCCCGGCAGGCTGTGCGCGAAGTGTAGCTCCAGCAAGGAGCCGCCCGAGTATGCCGCCCCCAGCTCCCCGACCTCCAGCTGGTACCCGCCCGGGCCCCAGCACAGTGCGCTCACACCGCCGTCCAGCGGCACCTGAGGCGAGATCTGCGGCCCCGCGGCCGTGGCAACCCCGTTATACGACCGGGGACCACTGAAACCGGCACCGCCCATGGATGGCACCGGCGACAGGGTGGAGCGGCCGGCGTCGCCGCCGCGGCCAGCCATGCTGGTCTGGTGGCTGATGGTGCCCCGAGGCAAGAACGAGGGAAGCGGCGACAGTATGCTGGTGGGGCCTGGCTGACGCAGGCTGCACATGAGGCGGCAGCCCGAAGGGGACCACACCACGACGCCCTGCCCCGCGTAGCCCACGGCCAGGGCACGGCCGTCTGGGGACCACTCGATCTGCAGGGGTGCGAGGTGGGCGAGAATAGCCGGTGATTAGCAGCAAGATGCCCCCGTCAGCACGGGACATCGGACATCCGGTGTATGAAAACAGCCTTGACGAGTCAACACCATGCAGCTTTGGCACTCCCCTTCGGATCCATTCTGACGCCCAGTGGTTGTCCCTTCAGGCCGCACGCAGCGAAGACCATGGCCAAGCACGACCGCCACAATCAGATACTCATCCTTGATCCTGGATCCCTCCCAGCGACTGACCAACGCCTCCCCAACCTCCTCACCCGCTCCGATAACCCACCTGTGACACGGGGCCTGTCTGCTGCACCTTGTGCCCCCAGCTCTCCAGCGACAGTACCCGCACAGGCGGCTCCCACGCAGCCCCGTCATAAGCCTCCGGCAACGGGCCGCTGTTGAAAGGGCTCATGCCCCCATCCTGAGCCCCATGTGAGCCAATGGCCGTCCGGTAAAGCCTGTTGGAGGGAGGGTGGAAAGGAAGAAGTGGGAGTCTCTGCGGCAGGTCGAGCACCCACACATGTGCAAACTCCGTTCGCCATGTCCTGTTCACCACCTGTTCCCTTAGTAAACAGGACATCAGCAGGGTAACCATGCCCATGCACATGGCGACACGGGGCACCGCATAAGTGCCGGCTGTGACAGCGACATGCCCCCCCCCCGCCGCACCGCACCTGTACAGCGCAACTTCGCCGCTCTCTCGCCCCACGGCAATGAGCTGCGCCCGCGCGCCCACTTGTGCGCACACCGCCTGCTGGGCGGGTCCGCACAGCCAACGCCCAAAGCTGAGGTCGCTTAAAGGGCTGAGGCCGCCCTCCCCCGCGCCACACACTGCCGCAGCGCCGTCCGCCAGCACCATCACCACCTGCCCACTCAGCTCGCAGTACCGCATCTGGACGATTGCGCGCGACAGCTGAGACGGCGGCAGCAGCGCGCCAACCGCACGGCCATACGTCGTGTAGAGCCCAACTGGCACTGTGGCTGCCGACGCAAAGGCGGTCGCGCCGGTGCCGCCAGCGCCAGGAGTTGTTGGCTGCGTGCCGACGGTGTCCCGCCGCTGCTGCTGCTGCTCCCCGGGCGGCGTTGCAAGCGGGCCGCTGGATTGGGTGTTCAGGGCGTCCATACGCCGACCTAATTGGTCCAACTGTTCAGCGTCCGGGTAGCCCTCCGCACCGAAGTCAGTGGCGTCATCCAAGGGATACGACACCTCGCGCATCTGGGTTGGCGAGTTGAGGGGGCACAGGAAATCAGGACTAGGCAAGCAAAATGACGAGGCCTCCCGGCCTACTAGGCATTGGCTGCACAAGGGAGATACCCCTGGAAAGCTTCGTTGACATGGCAGCACCGGCTGGGCGCTGGGCCACCGTGGGGTGGAGGGTGGCAGTCCCCCCCCCCCGGGAAGACTGGCTGTAATGGCACGGCGAAGACCCTGAGACGCCTGAAGCCGCTCACCTTGCCGCTCCATGACAGCGATGCCACGGTTCCATCCGCGAACCCAACGATCAGCAGCCGGCCATCTCCAGTAATGGAGAGGGCACGGGATTCGCTGTCCATTCGAATGCTGCTGCGCAAGTAAATATCCACCTTCTGGATGTCCTTTGCAGCTATGTTGCAGGACGGATGCAGCAGCGTGTCTTTCCATGTGTGGATCGCGTACAGGTGCAGGTAGTTCTCAGACGTCTGCGAAGCAGCAAAGCCCTTCAGAACGGCCCAGAAGAGCTAGGCACGCAACGAGCTTCGGCTTCGGGGTTCCCAGTTGCGAAGTCCCACACCAAGCCCCCCCCCCCAATCCCGCGCACGCCCAGAACTGCGCACCAGGATGGCGAGAGTCGCTTTTGATGGAGACCAGAGTGCAGCCACATGCCAGCCCTCCTGCTTTATGTCCTCCTCACTGCGTGCGCACTCGCTCAGCTTGAGCCTGTGCAGCCCTCCATTCCACAGCTGCACAGTTGTGCGAGAGACAGCGAATAGGAACTTTTCGGTCGCGTGGAGGTAAACATAGGCATCGCCAGGCTGCAGCTCAGTGAAGGCCACCTTGGGCCAGCCGTAAGCGAAGTACATAGTTCAATAGAAGAAAGCTGCAGGGGCCGAAAGGCCGTCGCGGCAACGAGTCAAGTTTTCACGCCATTTCCCTTGACAGATGACAGGGCTAGAGCCCTTCTCTATAGCTGCGTTGCAGGCTGGACGCCTAGGTGCTTCAGGTGCGAGGATGAGGAGACCTGACACTCGAGTAACGGAGTACTACTAACCACCAACCATGTCATCCATGTCATTTTGCTCCTGCACTTGCACCATACAGTTAACTGTGCTTAGATCTGTGCCGCAGCGAGAAGACGGCTCTAGCCAGCTATGGATCCGACTGACGAGGCTCCTTGCGTAGAGGTGGCTGGGCCTGAAATCCTGACTACAGTGCCAGTGAATGGGTGCAAAGTCACCATTGCCAAACGGAATCTGGAATATTTCGAGCAGGTACCCGGGCAGGGTTCCTCCAGGGTCCCATGTGTGCAGCCGCCGGAGTGCGCCAGCGAGTGCTACGGACAACCCGGTTGTCAAATTCCCTCTTCTGCACACCACCGGCTTCCCCCTCACACCCGCCAAGCTCGACCATTCTGCAGCTCTGCAGCTTCCCATCATGCACCCACCCTGACCTTCCCGGACAGGACCCGTACTTCTTCGACTCAGACTACACGCTCGCCGGCTCCACAGGCTTCCTGCTTTGGGAGGGCAACTGGCTGCTCTTGCGGCTTCTGAAGGGCCAGGCGGCTAATCCCCGCCCGGCCACAACAGCAGCAGCAGGTGCAGCGGCTGCACCCGACGCAGCGGCGGCCCTCGCTCCGCCTGCGCTTCCCGCAGCTTCCCAACAGGAGGTATCGACAGGCGCGGCGAAGGCTACTCTGCATCTGGGCAAGCTGCTGGCGGGCAGGCGGGTCCTGGACCTCGGCTCGGGCACCGGCCTGTCAGGGCTGTGTGCCGCCGCCTGCGGGGCACACGTGCTGCTCACGGACCTGCCATCGGTCTGCGACGGCATCCTCCGTCAGAACCTGGCGCGCAACGCGCGCAGCTCTATCGCACAGGTGGCTGACGGGGGAGTGACAGCGCATGCGGGCGAAGACGTGGAGGGTCGGTCGGCCGCCGGCTCTGGTCGTCAAGTGCCCGGGGGGAGTGCTGCCCTAGAGACGGACGGCACCGCTCCGCGGCCTGTAAATCCGGAGGCCGGGCTGGTGGCCGAGGCTTCTGGCAGGCCGTGGGCGGGCGCGGTGCCGGTGGGCCCCGGGACCGCAGCTGTGATGGCGCTTGATTGGACGCAGCCGCTGGAGGCTCAGGCCAGGGCTGCCGGGAACGACCCACGGGACGCGGACTTCGTGCTGGCAGCGGTAGGTGCATTCGGGAGGATGGGGAAACCTACCATTGCCGGACGTGCAGACTCGCTGTGGGTGGGTCCAGCAACGGTGCGTTCCAACGCCGGGCGGGTCGTCATGCCCTGCTCGGCCTGCTAAATGCAGGATACCATATGGCTCCTCGACAAGCTCCACGCCTTCATGGACCTGGTGGTGGAGGTTCTTCGAGCCGGCCGCCCTGGCGACGCGGCGGCGGGCGGCCACCCAAGCGGCAGCGGCATCTTTGGGGACGGCGGAGAGGGCAGCCGCCCCAAGCGGAGCTGTTTCCTGGCGTTTGTAGAGCGGGCCAACCCCGACTCCAAGCTGTTTGTCCGCAAGGAGGTGGCGATTCAGGAGCTCCTGGCGCGCGGCTGCGAGGTGGAGACGCTAATTGCGGAGGACACGGAGGTGTGCGGCGAGCTCCGCCCGGGGCGGGTGCTGCGGGTGACGCTGGCGGACGCAGGAAGGGCGTAGGCATGGGCAGCACACTTGGCGCAGGGGGTTGCGAGCGAGCGACAAGGACGACGTAGTTTTTTCGTAACCGGGAGCTTAGTGCAGGCAACCCCTAACATTCCTTCCACCTGCATAGTATGCAGTTGCTGTCTCGGTGTGAAATCGGGCGGCTTCGCTCGGCCGGGGCGAGGACGCCGGCGGTACGGGTAGTCCGTGGCAAGCAAAGATTCTGCTGCTTTGTCTAGTGCGTTGGGTGCAGGAAGCACTGCAATAATGAGCTGCTGACTGGCCAGGCAGCCGTCTGGCAGCCGTGTGCGGCCATGCGGGCACTTGCAACAGGCATCGCCGCCGCGAGGCCTTGCGGAAGCGCGCGAGATGGGTCTGCGCATGAACACGATCACACTTTGTGCAGGCAAGCAAGGCGACTCATACTAAGGCTCCCGCCAGCAGGCTCACTTTGGCTTTGTCCAGGATATCAGGCTTGACGCTGGACGGGGTTTCACGCACCCGTATCACCCCACTGGAGCCTTGCCCGTCTGGCAGAGTACCGGCATTTTTGAATTCGCAAATGGCGGGGCTGCGGTATCCTGGTTTGTGATCAGCAGCTACGTTTCTGTGCCACTGAGAACGAAGTGACGTAGCGCGATTAACGCGCGATTCATAGTGAGCTGCTGGCGCGCCGCTGCGTCTTCGAGTCGTGTAGAGACAATGAGGTTAAAACTGGGCAGCTATGTGCTGCTCCCTTGCTCCCCACACACGCATCGTAAGCGCGGATCTGCCAACATGAACACGTTCGCTCGTGTATACCGCCATGAGTATGTGTATGAGACCCGCCACGGCGTAGCTGCCGTGCCTCTATGGCGTGCCAGCAGGCCTCAACTCGCTACTAGGCGAGCCTACGTGGCGGGTGAGGGCTTGTGCGTCCAGGGCCTGCATCGCCTGCCTGGCGTTGTATGTACCACCCTACTGGAAACGCCGCGCCTTCGGGTGTGTATGACCGTACGGATGCGCTCCCTTGTTTTTACAGTTTAATTTTTTGGCCTGGCAGCCCTAAGTTTGCGACTAAGCAGGTACAAAGCAGCGAAACGATGCAGAGAAGGAGGCAACGACGGGGGCATGACGTACGGTAGGTACAGCGGAGTAGGCCGCCTCTTTGTCCACCTTCACTCTGGTAGATGTGTTCCTACACGCCTCCCGCGGGTATTTCCGTGGAAGAAGAAGTTCGGCCGTCTCCTGCAGCCTTGCGGCCCTAAGTGCAATGTATGTCGGTGAGGGATGCAAGCAATACAAACCGCAGGGTGGCTTAGGAAACTCGCCTCACCCACGAACCCAGTTGCTCAGACGCATGCCGTAGACCGTGCTCGCCCCTAAACCGCCTTTACAATTGTGGATTCTGGGTCGCAGTGTTCCACTTCCCTGCGCCAGGGGAACCCTTCCCCTGCACCGGTCTGGCTTTTCTTATTACCCTACTCCACAGGCGTGTACGTGATACCGACAAGATCCACGCTCTATGGCGCTTGCCGCATGTGAGTGGGGCATCGCGCGAGTTAGCCGGCGGGGAGGCGGGAATCCAGCTGTGCTGGTGGGATTCACCGTCACGAGTGTGTTACGTCATGCGAATGTGCGTGCTTGTGGACAGGCTGCAAACAGACTAGGCGAGGTAGGCGAGCGTAGGCGAGCGAGGCGAGGTAAAACAGTCGAGCAGTCGAGCAGTCTGGCATTCTAGCCGGCAGCCCAACAACCCATTACGCATAGTACCTGCTACTACACGACCCCGCTACGTGGCGCCCGCTGCCCTGGGGGACCCCGAGTGACTTACGCTGCAACGGCGGCTGTGCCGGCTGAGCTGGAATGGGCTGGGCTGGCAAGTGGGCTGGGCTGCTCTCCAGACGGCAGAATCGGTAGTGCAGGAGCCGCGTTCGCGCGCCCGCTCGCTCGCTCTGTGTTCGCGACGCCATGTGAGCACACCTGCGGGCGAGGAGCGCCGCGGTGTGAGCTGCGGTATCACGGGGCTGGCAAAAGATAGTATTAAGCCTCCACGTTCGACGCTATCATGCGCTTCCGGCCGGGACAAACGAAAGGCACTGCTGCCTACGTGCGGGCTAGGTGTGAGCGAATGCACGATGCCTGTGGTGATAATGCGGCAGCGGGCGACATGCTACATGTGGGTTGCGGCTGCCCGTGCTAAGAGATCTGTATGGCGCCTTGCAACCATCAGAACGAGCCACAAATACGGAGAGCGCTCCCCCCCACCTGCCGCCGTGGCCGCCCGTCTGCAAGCTGTCTTGGACGGCAGGTATGCCATACTTCGGCGCCAGGCGCTGAAGCGGGGTAGGGACAGCAATCGTCACCCTGCACCCAACCCGAAGCTCTCCATAGCTCCAGAGCCGCCGCCTACTTCATCATCGCCATTCACAACACACGCAAAGCAACACGAGCAAGACGCCTGAAATGACAAGTGAAGATATATAAATGCGTGACAGGGACCGCGTGTGCCAGGGCACGGCGGGTGCCCGGGTACCTGAAATGCCAACGCGATCTACGCACTTAGCTACCTGTGCAAGAGTCAGGCGGATGGGGCAAGTGTTACAATGCCTCCGCGACCTTGCTCGGCGTTCATGCGGTAGTTCATGTGACCGCAGTGCCGGCGCACACCGCCGTGTGCATTGACTGCGACAGCACAACACATGCAAGCCAGTACCGGTGCTATGTGCTCGATCGCCGTACATGTACATTCGAATGCAGGCCTGTCCAATATGCCCCCTCCCAACACATTAACAAACTTTCGAGGCCCTCACTTCCGCTTCCTCATTGCGCTTCCCACTATCTCCAGCTTCTCCACTCCTGCTGTCGTGCCTGCGCTCCAGTTCCTGTACAGATTACAGGCTCCCCCAGAGAGAGGTTGCAAGCCACACGAGCCGATTGGATCCCGACCCGCCATAGCAGAGAGGGTAAAACACCCTTAAGAGTTCTGGTTAGCCGTAGGGCCCAGAACTCGAAAAGACAACCGCAACTTAGCACATGACACCTTGACGTAGATTGTGAACTGAGGCAAGGATTGTAAGGGTCAATGTCAGTCCAAAACCGCATCATATTATGTGCCTACCATACACGTGCATGATAGCAAGTGAAGCTGTTCTCCGTCTTGGGCCGCTTAACTAATCGACGCCAACCACCGGGAAACTGTCCCAAGGGTCACTACTTCCGGGCTTGACTCACAGTGGCAACGACCATAGTCAAGCACACATTTTTTCCCACACGTACCGCAGTTCACGACCAAATCCGCCCACCTACGCCGTCTGGTAACCTTTGGCCTTCTCTTCGGCGGCAGCAACCTTGTTGAGGGCCTCCGTGGCAGCTGTGGCTCCAAGGCCTAGGAATTGCCACATGCTCCGGGCGCAGCAAAGGATCCCGAGCAGTAGGGCGATCAGCTGGCCAGTGCTGTTCGCCTCCTGCACGCCACTAATGTCGTTTCGCTGTATGGTCATCTCCACTATTGCGACGAGGACGATCATGCAAGGAATCAGAATGCAGCCCGTGATGACGGACTTGTAAATCGGGGAGCGAGGTCCACACCTCCAGGCACCCTTGGCGCTTCGCCCGCGGGGGCATGGGGCCGTCCTTCGGCCCAATGGCCCATTGCATGAAGGCATCCGTGCCGGCCTCTCGGCGGGCGTTGAAGGCCTCGAAAGCGAGCACGTCACATGCCAGCAACATAATTGGTACAACCAAGGCGTAAACGAAGGCGAGCGATGTGGCAACAATCATGAATACACGGAACCTGCCATAGGCGTTGATGGTGCCAAAGAGCCAGAAGACGGTGCCGGGGCACGCCGCGCTCTGCAGGTGCCGGTAGCCTACGGCCCAGAACCACAACTGAAGAGAGAGTCCATAGAAGTTTATCAGGTAGAGGCAGATCGCCGTCAGCTTCCGGCGCTTACACAGGCCTATGGCGCCCCCGCTGGAGATGGCCTCAACGGTCAGGAACTGGACGTTCACGACGAGCACAGACACCATGAACACAAAGTCCGATATGCCGCCCTTGACGATCCGCATGGACATCGCAATCAGCAGCGCAAACACGGTGTAAAGGGCTGCACGACAGCATGAGCAGGAGGCGGGTGGTGAGCGAGGCTGCTCGAACCATCGGGTCCTGACCTGTGTCGATGACCCGCAAGAAAGCGAGGGAAAAGCGCTGTATGCGACCAGTTGACTTACTTGTGAGTGCCGCATCGGCCACCTGGTCAGCCCTCGCAGCATCCTTGTCCTTAGTCCTGACGTCCGGATCGTAGTGATCTTTCGTCACCATGTCCATGACCGCCGCTGCCGCTTGCAGGTACGCGCCCACCCGGACGCCGAGGCCGATGAGGTCACCGTCCCCTCCTCTGTCGCACGCAGAGGCGTCTGCGGCCAGGCGCCGACGCCAACTGGGTGCATAGACACACTGGTGGCTGATGGATGCCGCCAGCAGTATGCCAAGCCCCATCTTGAGACAAGTGAGGGAGGGCAGGTACGCTCGTGTTGCCATGTCACATTGAAGTCAAACGTCGAGCCAACAAGTAGCAGAACTGAAACCGTGAGCCGATAGTCACGATCTCAATTTTTAGTTCTGTTCAGACGATAGTTCGAGGGCGGGGGCTCATTCATGACTGAGCGCTACATCGCCGTACGCGCGCCCCGTCATCACCGCCGTTGCAAGCTTTCCTTTCATGCGAGCGAAACGAGCTGCAATATACCAAGAGGGTTTAATGTTGCAAATAAGTGGTCGCTGCGTGTATAACGTGTCACCGGTTTTGGCCCATGGTCGCATGGCCGACATGTAGCAAGATAGTGAGATCAAGTTTGAACGCCGTGAGCGCTGTGGTGGAACGTGACTGGGACTGCATCGATAAGGAGCTTTGTTTGGGAGACCACCTTCGGCAATCATATGATGTGGTCCGGTCGAAGCAACGTACGGTGACGCGGGGTTGAGTCGGAAGCAGGTTGAGCCGAATGCGCCAGGAAACAAGCGTTATCCTACAGCGGAGGCCCCCTTCCATCGGCCAGCAAGTATCGCGCTATGTAGCCCGTACGGCAAGTGTGAATCGAAACACATGCCTCCACTACCAGACATGCCACAGAGTGTTCAGGTGTGTGCCCCGGGGTGCCACACACCTGAACAGTTTAGGTAAGGACCAACGTGGCCCCATGACTGTGAACCCATAACTACCAAGGTGCTGCACACGGCCAACGTGGGTACGGGCGTGTATACTAGTTTGGCCTGATGGGCACGCAAGATCACGTTAAGGCAGATGCAAAAACCTGCCTTGCGAAGAAGCTACCCTGGAGTCTAAGCACTAATCGGCATCGCGCGCCTAACGTCGAGCAGATGCACACGGACGCGCCGTACGCCATAGTCGTTGTGAGGTTCCTTCACGCTCCACGCGGCGCGCCAGTGGCATTGTTTGGCCTCACCAACACACCGCACGGGTAGCGGCTGACGATCCTATGCAACACATCGCACCAAGCACCGCGCCCATCTACCGCACATCTGCACGCTACACAGCATGTATGCATGTATGTATATCTAGTCTATCACCAAGGCAAGTCCCAGCCGCATCAAACCCATCAGGACCGACAGACACCGGTCGTAAGGGACCTAGCACCCGCCTGGCCACGCGCATAACCGCGGTGCGCGTTGGCGGTGGTTGGTTGCAAGGCAACAGGGCGGGAGGCGAGGCGCTGACGCGAAGGAAATCGCAGGCGCACGCTCGGCGCTAACGAGCCAGTTCCCGCACGAGGCCTTGCGCTCCTCGGGGTGGCGCGTCATTGTCCTCGCACCCACATTGTACCCGCAGGCACGCCATGCTTCAGGGCCAGACGCGCCCGTGCGGTGTGTTGACGCAGGGAGCCGACACTTAGGGAGCGGGAAGGACTGCACGTCGCTTTTCCAACGGGCAGGGCGGTGGAGGCCGCGGGCTCAGGCCCCCAGCAGTGCAGCCCCCTGGATTGGGCAGCGACTGGCGAGAGAGACGGGGCCAGGCGCGTCGCTCTTCACATGCCGCGTTCCGGGCATGCCGCGCGAGCAGTGTACCATTGCGGCTACGGCGCAGCTGTGTGGCCCGGTGCTACAGCGGGGAGGTCGTCGGCGAGCTGCAGCCCCCGTGGCTACGCAGCGGGAGCCGGCTGCCGGGTGGTGGTAGTGGACAGGCGAGCAGGGCAGGGCCCCAAGGATTGCCTGGCGGCCGTAAGCGAAGACGCGCTGGCGAGCTGTCGAGCATGGAAGACTGGCGGCCGCCCGGCTGCATGAGAGGATGGAGTAGGAGATGGTGTCCAGCAGGTTGACGGTGGTCTAGGAGCCGGCGGGTGTGTTCCCTAGACCTGGTCCAGCAGCCAGTGCATGCCCTCCTGCAGAGGCATCGGAGGGAAGCACGGCGTCAGCCCTCACACTATGGTGCGGACTGTACGGCAGGCACGGGAGGGCTTGATCGACAGTGCACGCGCCGTTTGGTTACTGCGCCTTGCGGAGCGGGGTGCCAACGCGCAGCGGCGGCAATCCGGTCAAGGAATGCTCGCATGCATGCACGCCCAAGCATGCACGCACGCCGTGACCGGCGCTGCACACAACCCAGAGTGTGTCCTTGCGAAGGCATCCCGCAGAAGTACCGCAGCTCTGTCGCGACCAGATTCTTGCGGACCCCGGGAAAGATGACCTATCGCCCGCTTGCTGCGCATTGGCTTGCCTTGATGCCCTTTGCCTCCAAGGCACTGCAGGGCTGCAGCTGGAAGGCCCGGCTGGAGGCGGCGGGCAGGTGCAGAGCCGCCGCCACCTCGGCGGGCGTGGCGGCGGTTGGCAGGTCCATCTTATTGCACATAAACAGAAGGGGAACCCTCTGGCGGTGCAGTCGGGGCGGGGCGGGCAGATGGGCAGGGCATGCTGTTTACAAGAGAGACCGGCCGAAACGATATGTAGAGCTCTTAGGAGTGGGGCGGCAAGGGCAGGGGATAATGAAGAAGGGGAACGGGTCGCATCGCGGACACCGAATCGCATACTCAATAGTAGAAGTAAAGGGCAGGGGAGGGCGGGGTCCACCCGCCTCGAGTCCACGCATCCCCGGAAAGCTCGAGACGCACCCGCAGCTCTTCAGCTCGCAACAGCTCGGCGAGCACTTGGTCTGCATCGGCAAAGCGCTCCTTATCAGCGGCGTCCAAAACAAACATCAGAGCCTGCGGGCGGGGGATGTGCAGGAAGGGGCTGGGGTCAACGTGACAGGTTACTGCTGCCCAGCAAGGATCAGTGCCCGTGACAAACGATGCTAGGGCCCCAGGCCTGGCAGCTCTACATACCCACCGTCGTCTCCCTGAAGTAATGCCTCCAGAGCTCCTTGTAGCGCGGGTTCCCTGCGGACAGTCACAATCTTTAGGGCTGGTCCTCGCGTGGAAGGGATTCGAGGGGGGAGGGCTCGGGGCGGACATACCCGACATATCAAATACCGTAATTGCCAGGCCGTCGATTTTGACGGACTCCACGGCAAAGCCAACCGTTGGAGCAACCTCCTCGACGGGTTCTTTGGTGAGACGCGCCACAAGGGTCGTCTTGCCGCTGTTGCTCAGGCCAACGACGAGGAGCCCTACCTTCGTCTGAAGCGACACGATGGGGCCGCGGGGGAACGGTCCGGGTCAACAACTTGCCCCAAAGACATACCAACGCTGTGTCAATCCGATCAGCAATTTACCTGAACGAGCCCCAGCATCTTGAGAAGGCTCCGAATGAAACCCATCGTGCTCGACTTGCAGGAGCAATTCCAAAGAGCTTGCCGCTTCAGCCAATGTGCAGAGCCAAGGACCTCTCCAATACTCAGCTACGTCGTCAGAGGACCGTAAGCTGACGTTCTGCCCCCGACTTTGCAGTACAGTTTCTGCCTTGCCGGATGGCAGGCCGTCACCGCACCAGAGGGAACAGTTTAACAATTTATTATTCTGCATTCAGATCAGGCGCGTTGCGCACTTTGCGACCCACGGACCATTCCGACCTCGAGTGTCATGTTCCGCCGGCACCAGAACCCCGCGGCGCCGGCAGCAGCACCACAGTCATCAGCCGAGTCCCCTGACACAGCCAGCTTGCGCCGCGTGAGTCGTCGGATTTGACACGCTGGGTATCTGAGACGTCGGGCTGGGCTTACAACGCCTACTTGAAGTTGAACGGGCGCGCGCCCTTGCTCCAGCTATCCTATTGCCACTGTAGACAGGCCGCGCGTAGCCCAGAGACCCGCGGCAACACCTTTCACACAGCACAGCCACGCGTGCCCCTTGCAACGCACCTGCAAGGGTTGCTCATTTTGGCATTCATCATGCACATCTTATTAGCGCCCCTCCTGCCTGTACTCCTTGTGCACAGTGGTTTGCCAAGGTGGATACGGACGGCAGCGGTTACATCAGCCCCACTGAGCTGCAGGCGGCGCTGGAGGAGGGGGGGCTGCGCTTCAGCCTGAGCACCGTGGCGGCGATCATTCGGTACGGTGGGTTTGCTGCGCCTTTCCTGGAAGCCCATGGCTTTGGCCGGCGTTGGCGACAAAGGGGCCTGTCGGAAACCTGAAGAGGCTGGGAAGGGAAGGAGCTGAGAGCTCCACGGGGGGGCTTCTTGGTGTCCATCCTCTGCGCACCGCTCCTTGCGCGCAGCCGTCTCCCAACTGCAATCAGATCATGGCGTATGTTCACAACCATGCGGAGGCGCACGACCGCCCCTACCGCCCAATTCGTACGGCAGGCAGTGCGACGCCACCGGCTCCGGGACCATTACCTTTGGAGAGTTTGAGAGGCTCCACGTCTTCCTGGCGACGTACGTTGATTGATTGCTGCATTTGCTGGGGAGTCGCTCTGCAACGTCATTGTAGACGTGGGGGCGTCGCCAACCATGCGTTGCTCATGGATGGTCGCTGCCGTGCGTAGCTCGCCCCTCGCCGTGCCCAACAGCACAACCCGGTCCCTAACTGTGTGACGCGGCCGCCCCTGGACGATCTGCAGCGTGCAGGAGGCGTTTGGCCGGCTGCGGAGCGACGCTGCCGGGCGGGCCCCCATGAGCGAGGTCGCCGCCGCGCTGGCCGGCATGGGTACGTGACACGTGGGCTGCGGCTGCGGCCTGCAGGCTGCGGACAGCAAAGGGCAGAAGGGCAAAGGGCAGTATGCGTTGCGAATGCAGCAGGCTCAAGATCTGTGACTAGCATGCACAAGAGCCCTGGGCTCTACCATGTGTCATGTGTCAACCTGCTCGAGTGTCGGCTGCGGAATGCTGTCCACACCTGCCCACGTATCTTGATTCTTTGTCGCTGAATCCGCTTTAGAGCCCGTCCACCCGCTCGGCGCCCCGTCCGCCGACCCTTGGCCACCTGCGCCGTACCGTAACATCAGCGCGCACCCTTCGCACGCAGGCTATGAGCTGGAGCCGGCTGTGCAGCGCGCGCTGTTCAAGAGGTTCGACCCTCTGTCCACGGGCAGCATGGGCCTCCAGGTCAGTTCAGGCTGTCATTTCGCGGGCGAGCCCGTGCGCCGCATGGGGATGCGGCTGAGTCTGTGCCGGCAGTGGAGACTGGGGAGCATGGCCGCTCCAGAGTAAGGATACTGGGCCGTCATGCGCGCCTGCTGCTGTCGCCTTCGGCGCTGGTCGGTAGAAAGCCCGCTTCCAACCCACCTGAGCATGCGGGTGCTGCATCCCGCGTGCCGCGCCCTGCCTGTCAAGGTACCTGAGGGGGTGATCATGAGGGGCCTTAGCGACCACCCTGGCTTGACCACCAGGCACCCGTGGCCCCGCGGCCACCACGCGTCGCGCACCCACTGCAGGAGTTCCTGGCGCTGATCATCTTCCTGCGCTCCTCCGCCACCACCTTCAAGGCCTTTGACCCCGCCGCCACCGGAGTGGTGCACCTGAACTTCCAGCAGTTCCTGTACGCCGTCGTCAACTCGAGTTGAGGATGTCGCCAGCGCGTCGGTCGCTGGCCGTGCCGCCGGTCTGAGGCGTTGACTGGTGCGGCTGTTAGATCCAGCCCAAGAAACTCGCTGGGCAGGGACATGCAGGATGTCGCAATCGGTGGGCTGCTTGGCCATGCGCTGTAATCGCACGGGCCATGGAATGAGAAAAGAGAAACCTGCACAGAAAGAATGAGCACACGTTAAAGGTTGTATGTTGGGAGATTGCTCAGCTGTACTTTCGTTGCAGTGACATAGGATTGCTGTGGTCGGACTGGTGTAGCAGGTTTCTTGCGGGGTCGAGGTGACCCAGGCCTGTTCGGTGTCGGGCAGGGCGCCCATCCCGGCCACTGGCGGGCGGTTGGATCTCCGCAACTGTGCCGGCCACAGATCATGCGCATACTTGCGCAGTATGAAAAAGTGACTGGGCACGGTCTGCCCTGGCTGTAGCAACCCACACCTTGCGCCAACAGCCGGGAAGCCTGCCATCCCATGCGTACGCCCTAGCAGCGATATCCGTTGACACTGCGTTCCTACTTCAGAAGCAAAGTGCGGCGGCATGGATCGAGCCGCGCATGCTCACGGGCATGCCCTGGCTGTGCCCCTCCCAGCCGTACGACCAAACACCATATGGTACGACAAATACAAGATGCCACCGCGCTTTCGAGCAGGCTCCCCAGTGGCCGCGAGCACAGGGCTTCACCACGCATGCCGCTCGCTGCGCCCCGCCCGGCATTGCGGCAGAGGGGGGCTTCACGGCCAGTTCTCGAGGTGCACGTCCAGCACGTCCAGCTGCACAATCTCAACATGCACGTACGGCACGTCCTTGCCCGCCTCGCCTCCCGCTGCCACGCCTGCTCCCGCTGCCGCGGCCCCGTTGCGGGTCTCCACAGCGCCCGCTTCCGCCGCCTCCACGGCCGCCGTCCCGGCCGCGGTCGCGGAGCTCCGCATCTGCATTCGCGCCAACAGATCACCGAGGCACGGCCGGCAGCGGCCCAGGTCCCCATGGCAGAACTCCTTAACGTAGGCGCCCGCCTGCAGACAGACGACAGACGGAGGGAGCGACCAGGTAAAAAGCAGTCCACGCGGGCGGGGGGCGGAGACAAGGCAACGATGCTTGGAACAGGTGATGGGCGAGGGCGGCGGAGGGTGCCCCGGGGTGCATCCATGCGCGCTACGTGTGGCGTGCTGCACGCGTCCAGTCGTGGAGCCGGTCCGTGGCCTGGTGCCTCACGCACAGATAACAACCGCCGCCAGTGGCCATACCCTGCCCCTCTCCCCGGGAACGCGAGCCCCGGGCGCATCTGCGCTGCGGCCGGACCCGGCTGGACGCGTCGTGTGCGTCGCAAGTGTCCCGGAAGGTGGGCGGCGCCCCACCTGAGTACGCAGCTGCAGCACAAAGTAGCTGGGCTGGCCGGAGACCGCCTCCGCGCTCTCCACCTGAAGCCACTTGGGCCGAGTCTGGGGCGGAGCAGGGGGGACGAGGGTGGGGACACGTTGGGGCGAGTCGGCCGCGTGCGTGACGGCAGCCGGTGGTGAAGGGTACTCTGCAGCCGTGAAGCACCCATCATACAACGCACCGCACGCGACTTGCAGGCGGCGGCGCGTGAAGGAGTGGGAAAGTGTGCGAACGCACAGAGGTGTCTGTCAGCAGCACCGGCAGGAGCAACACACGCAACCCGTCGCCTACACGGCCTGCCAAGCCGCAGCCACGAGCCATCTAGCACGGCCGGCGGTCGGGATCGGGTCGGGAGACGTGCGGCACACGTACGGCACATTGAACCCTCCCGGCCTCTCGGGCTCCGGGTCTGCAGCTGGGCCGCGCAAGCGAGCACACCCCTACTGCACCACGTCGGTGCACGAGGCAGCGCGCCGCTCCCCCCCCGGCGTACCTTGGCCGCCCGGCGGTGCAGCACCCGCACCGGGGTGTCCTGCTGCGACTCCACCCGCCCCGCAGCCACCAGCGCCGCTAGCTCGGCGGCGCTGGGCGCCGGCGCCGCCCAGCACAGCGCGCGGTACGTCTTCTCCTTGCTCTCCTCCGCCGCCTTGATGCTGTCCAGCGCTGCCTTGCCGCAGGGCGTCAGGCAGTGCACAGTCACGCCCCTGCGCAGCGGGTCGGGTGGGTTGGCGTTGCAACCTTGCAAGGGTCGGGGGTACGGCACCGCGCGGACGCCAGGCGCATTCGAAGCGTGTGTTCAGGGTCTTGCGGTGCCATGGCAGCATCACGGGCGGGGGGAGCGGCACTGTACGCGACGGGACCCAATGGGAAGGAGCTGTAAGGGCAGCCCTCCAGCCCTCCGGCCCTCCAACGTCCTTCGCACCAGACGGGAGGCCCCGAGCCCAGAGCATTTGCGCAGTGGCACAGTCGGCCCCGGCCCCCGCCCCCCGCGTCGCACCTCCCGCTGGTCCGCAGCCTCTCCTCCGCGCGCCGCAGCATGTCGGGCGGCGGGTGGCCCCGCAGCGGCGCCTGTGGACCGGCGGAGGTGAGGGGCCAAGCCACATCCTCACGCCATCCGGGCAACATGCGACACTCCGCTAAACGGTTCCAGAAAGGCCCCAAACAACTACCGAAGCCGCACTGCTGAGTCCTCAATGCCCTTGCCAGCACCACGCCTGCCTCCAACCTAGCCCCGCCCCAACCCCTGCCTTTATCATTCCTGACAGCACCGACGCCCCAGCGCCCACACCCAGCCCCACAGCTCCCAACACCGGCATACGGCAGACGCCACACCTCAACACATGTGACCCCACTCCTTTCCCCGCCCCGCCCCGCCCCGCCCCACCTCCAGCTCGAACACGAACGGCCGGCCCGGCCCCAGCATCCGCACGTCTGCGTCCTCGCGGCCGCCCGTCACCATCTTGGCCGAGGCGCAGCCGTACAGCGACAGCAGCCCCGCCTCCAGCGCCTCCTGCACGCTCACGCCGCCGATGCGCGCCCCGGTGGCCAGCTCGAACCAGGGGCACTGCGGCATGTGGCGGCGCAGCTTGCAGTACCTGCCAGGCGGGTGGATGAATGCGGGCGGGGCACATGGGCGGGGAGCGGGAAGCGGGGCAACCCGGTCCTGTGTCGTTGCGACGATTGGGACTTGGCACACACTGCCTCCTCTGAGTGCCCCTCCCGCCAGCCCGCCATGGCCGAAGGCCCCCCCAAGCAACCCACCCGAGCGGGTGAACCCCCCTGCCCACCACACCCGCCCATCTCAAGTTGCCAGGACTCCAGCAATAAACAACACATCCCTCCTCGCCCACAACGCGCTTCCCCAGAGCTTCTCCAACGCTTCTCCAGCGCTTCTCCAGCGCTTCTCCAGCGCTTCTCCAGCGGAGTAATGCACATCCGCACCGCACAGCCTCCTCCCCAACGCCTACACCACTAACGTCCTGATTTCGCAGGGCCCCGCACCTGCCCGCAAGCAGCAACGGCGGCCGCGTCGCCCGCACATGCAGGGTAGGCCACCAAGCGCCCGCAGCCGCCCCAGCATCCGCCGCGCCATCGCCTCCGCCGGTGCCCGCCCCAGGCCCCGGATCCGGCCCGCCAGTTGAGGTCTCGCGTTCGGCGTTAACACTCAAACTGGTGGCGTCCGCGAAGGCGGCGTCGCCCGGTCCTCGCCCGGCCTCCAACCCTGCCTCCGTCCCCATCTCGACCTCCATCTCCACATCTGCCTCCTGCGAGGCTCCTGCCACCCCCAGCACCTCCGCTGCCGCGGGCGCTGCCGCCGCTGCCGCGGGCGCGGGCGTGGGCGCTGACGGCGGCCACGGGAAGAGGCGGCGCAGGACGTGCTTGGGCATGCCTGCCGCCGCTGAGCCCGCCTGCTCCGCCGTCATGGACCTGAGCCGGGCCTCGGACACCTGCGGCCGCCACGCGGGGTCGCTGAGTTGGGAGGCGTTCTCGCTGGAGAAAGCATGAGATGCGACCCCGTTCCAACGTGGCGTCTGGGTGGGGTGACGCGAGCAGGCGCTATTGCAGGAGCACATGCACAAGCGGGAACGATTGACCAAGTGGCTAGGGGGCTAGACAATGCCTGGGCCTTTGTACATCGGGATCCAAGCACAGCCCCTCGGGATCCAAGCACAGCCCCTGTCCTGGGGCCTCCCGCAACCCGCCATCCACGACACACCCTAAGAGCCTCCGCCCCGAGGCGTGACGCACCCCATCGTTCCTAGGCGTCATGGACGCCCGTCCCCACACAGACATGCCTTACGCCCCCCACCACACATATACGCATGCACACACCTGTGGGCGCGGCGCGGCCTGCTCTGGCTGCTCCTGTCCCGGCTGCAGCTGCTGCTGCTGCGGCTGCCCCCGGTGGCGCTTGCCTCCACGCTGGTGCTGCTGCTGGCGGCGGGCAGCGTGGTGGGCAGCCTGGTCTTCAGCCAGGACCTGGTTGAGGGGCGGTGGGGCCGGAGCGGGGGCGGGCCGACGTGGGGCAGGGGTGGGCTAGGAGGCGGGCAATGCACGAGCGGTGTGGCGCAGCATGACAGGAAGGGGGGGGCACCAGTCCGCGATCGGGTCGTGGGTGGGTTTGGGAGAGACGGTGGCATGCGCACTACAGGCCGCGCAGGCTGGGGGTGGTGGCGGTAGGCGGGAGACAAAGGGCTGGGAAGTAAATGGCGGCCGCCGGGGGTGGGATTAGCTGCAGCTGCCACCGTGCAGGGACATCCGATACCCCAACAACTACGGTACTGGTTCAACATGTAGGTTGGACATGGGGCGGCTACGGCCGACACGCGTAATGCAGAGGACTCCCCGGGTGCCCCAACGCTGGTTGATACAAACTCTGGCGGAGGGGTGGCGAGCCCCTGCTCCCTCTCCCAGGCACACACCATCGCTCGTGCCCCGAAGCAGGGGAGTCTGGGCCTACCCGCAGAACCGCCAGCCCCGCCTCGCCGTCCGTGAGCATCACCGACACGGTCATGTCGGCCGACTGGGGTGCCGCCGGGGGCAGCCCCAGCTGGGTGGATAGCACGGGCGGCAGGGAGCGGCTGCGGGCCGATTCCAAAGAGCGGTGGGGGCGGGAGGAGCGGTAAGGAGAGCAGAGGTCAGGGCACGGACAGCAAATGCTCCGCAAGCGTACCATGCAGCACCGTTTCGTTGGAGCATCGCGAGCACGCTGCTCCCACCCTTAACACAGCGTCATCAAGCAACCAAGACAGCGGAGACTCACACACGACACCAGCACGCACAGCCTGTCCACAAGCACGTACATTCGCATGACGTAACACAAGAGGCCAGGCAGCCCATCCGCGCTCGTCTCGCGCGGCGCGCTGCCTGTCGTCGCTCTGCCTGCCCATCACGCACCAAACACTGCGCGCCCTGGCCCGCCCATACCGCCCGTCAGCCCCGACCGCTCCCCCCAGCGCGCCTCCTCGCCCCGGCCGCACCGCAGCACGGTCGCAACGGGCACAATGTCCGCCGGCCGCCAGCCGCCGCTCGGCGCGCCCCTGGCCTCCAGCTGCGCCTGCAGCCAGGCGAGCGCCGCCACGTCGCGCACAGCCGTCGCCGCCGGCGCTCCGGGCACCTCCAAGCAGAAGGAGCGGAACGGCAGCGGCGGGCCGCATTCCTCCGGATCGTACAGGCCATGCCCTGGCGCATCCACCGCCGCCTCGGCGCCGCCGGCTGTCGCCGTGCAGCCGCCACCGCCGCCCTCCGGTGCTTCCGCCGGACCCGTTCCCGCTTGTGCTGGTCCCGCCGGCGACGCGGCGGTTGCCGCCGCCGCCGCCAGCGCGACTGCGTCCGGAGGGCCCGTCTCCGCCTGGCGGCGTACCGCCGCCGCCAGCGCCGCCACCGACGGCCAGCCCGGCAGCGGCTCGTGCCCCGCCGCCGGCCCTGTGCGGCAGCCAGCGGCGCCGGGCAGGGCTCGCTGCTGTATCCGCAGCCATGCCAAGTCTACGGGAGCACCTCTGGCGACGGTGCCGGCATCGGCGCCGACAGCTCCGGCAGCGCTGGTGCCGGCGGCGGCGCCGCCAGTTACCACAAAAGTTGACGATGGACCGGGACCATGAGCGACTCGACCTCCGCTGCCAGCTGCGCAGCTCCCATTCCCTTCCCCATCCCCGTCCCCCAGCCAGCTGGCGCCAGTGCGGGAGTCCGCCCCGTCGCACTGCCTCGGCTGTTGCGCAAGCGCCGGCACCGACTCTGCACCTGCGGGCGCCGCAACCTGTGGCGGCCCCTCTCCCCCCAGCAGTGCTGGCAGCACGCCAAAGCAAGTGAGGCAGGCCAGATGGCTGGAGCCAGACGCCACCGCCGCCACCGCCGCCTCTGCTGCCGCTGGTGCGACTGCCTCCGTTGGTTGGTTGGCGGTTGCCCCGTGAGCGCCTAGCACAGCCAGTAGCTGACTGGTGGAGGGGGCGGGCAGCGCATAGTCCTCGAAACCTGTGTGACCCGCAAGGCGGAGGAGGCAGCGGGGACAGACCTGGGAGGGAGGGAAGGAGGGGGTAGGGGCGAATGGATAGGGGCACAGGACGGGCATGGGCGGGAAGCGCAGGTAGCGGGCGGAGTGTAGAAGAGGGAGGCGAGGCAAAGAGGAGGGTGAGAGCTGAATTAGGGGGCGGCGCGCGGGAGCGTGACTCGTCTGGCGTCGCGTGCAGCTGGCATGCGAGGAGGGGAGGTCGGGTGCTGGTTTGAGTCAGCTCAGTCCGGCACTTTGGCAGTGTCCTGCCGACTGCCGGGGTGGGGGCTTGCCACACCCCATCGCTGCACCGCAAGCAGACTCGGCTGCAAGGGCGCGTTGCAGAAGATCAGTCCTGTTCGCGGTTCCCGCCCCGTCGCCCATGCGGCGGCTCGGAAGCGACGCGATTGGGCCCGGCGACGGTCAAGCTGCATATACATCGCGTCGCAATATTCCTGTGGCTTACCCCGTCGCGCGCCAGGGACGCCGCTGTCGCCAAGTATGGACCCGGGTCGGAAGCCCTGAACCTTGTCGCCTGCTTCCTTATGGCATTTGCAATGATGTCGACCTGCCTCCGATCATTTCGGCCATTGGCGGCCATTACAAAGGTCGACTTGCGCTTGATCGGAAAGAATGTTGTGCAAGAGATACTAGAATTACATCTCAATACAAGATTTTACACAGCTAATGCTTTTGAAAGCAGTTGCAAAATACCGTTAGTGCAGTTGCACACGCCCCGAAACCGCACCCGCCGTGTCGAGCCGAGCGTGGCAATCTTTGCGCACCTCCAGTCCGCAACCTCCAGTCTACGGCAATACCTAAAAGTGCCTCTCCCTACCGCTCAAGTCCCCGTTCGGCTTCACGGGCTGTTGGACACCGTCAAGCCGTCCACCACCTCCACCGCCTGCAACCGCCTGGCACCGCAGCCAGGTCCCAGGGCACCGACCTCCAACCGAGCCAAGGCCGGCAGCCGCAGCAGCACCGCAACGTCCGACGCCGATAGCTCGTGCCCGGGCAACCGCAGCACCGTCAGGCCACTGCCCGCGGGGCCTTGTGCGCCGCCCTTGCACACATCGAGCCTGGCTGTCTGCGACCCCACCACTGCTCCAGCTCCCCGGGGAGGCAAGCCCGGCCCCACCATCTGTCGTGATAGCCTCGACAACAGCAATGTCATGACGCTCCCCGACTCGCCATACCCCGCCCCGTCGTCGCCGCCAGCGCCAGGCCATGCACCAGCGGCTCCAGAACCCCGCCCGCCCTGCCCTCCGTCGGCCTCCTCGACCTCGGCCTCCTCCTCCCCTTCCGCCTCCTCCCCCGACTCTGCGCCCTCCACGCAGCATGCCACCCGCAGGCTGAGCTCCTCCAGCGCGGGCAGCCGGCCCAGCGAACGGCCCACCGCAGCCGCCACGAGCCGCACCTGCCGGGTGCAGGCACACCGCCGACAGGTGTCAGTTGCGTTTGCTGCTACGATGTTTGGAGCACATCCCAAGCAGTCCCACCACCCCCGCGGGCAGAGTAGACGCGAAGGCGGCTGGACGGCCGGCCGCGAGTAGCGCGCGGTGGGTATTCAGTACGCGCCCGGCAGGCGGGCAGACAGCGCGCTCAGTCGCATCGGACACCTTCACGTTTCCCGCCATCGAGGACGCCGGACACGGTGTCACGTGTCATCCGCGTGCGTCTGGGTATGTCGGGCTCGCGTCACGCAGCCCACCTCCTGCCCCGGCGTCATCACAAACCACAGCTCCAGCTCCAGCCGCCGCAGCTGCGTGACGGCGGCCAGGCAGCCGCACAGCGGGGCGGGCAGGTCGCTCAGCTCCAGCGCCAGGCTGCAGAGCTGCGGCATGGCCGCCAGGGCACACAGCCCGCCGCCATCACCGCCGCGTCCGGCGCTGCCGCCGCTGCCGAAGTCGCTCCCTACGGCCAGTGAGTTGGCGGCTGCCGCGGGGCCGTCCCATCCACTCGTTATAGGGCAGCAGGGGCACCCTGACGCCAAGCCAGCCTGCTCTCCAGCGCCAGCGCCCTCGCCGTCACAGGCGTGCTGGGTCAGCCCTAGGCCGCGCAGCTCTAGGGTGTGCAGGCGGGGAAAGAGCGTCCGCAGCGCAGGCAGCAGGTCCCCGCGGGGCACGTAGTGGTGCGGAAAAGCGCGGGTTCTGGGCAGGGGCGATGGGTGGCGGGGGCGGGGGCGGGAGGGGGGCCGGCTCATAGCGTGGGCAGGCGGTTTGGAGGTGGCGGAGCCAATGGAAAGGCCGCTGGGCGAACCTGTGGAAGCACGTAAGCCACGCCGACGGGTGATTGAGGAGTGCGGGCAGGGGGTAGACCACCTCGGCGGCGGGCGCCAAGGGAGTAAGGCTTTAAACGCAAGGCCCCGCTCCGATCTCGCCGGGCGCGGCACCCCTTCCCCCATCTGAGACCGGGCCTCCGGTCCGCGCCCCCTAGTATGCCTCCACCATCATCGCTGGTAGCCCCGGAGCCGTTCGCACCGGCAGCGGACGCTGAGGCTTTCGACCTGCGGGAAGGCCCCGGCCAGCATACGCAGATCCTCAGCCGACACGGACGGCCAATCGTGCAGCGACAGCTCCCTAAGGCGGCCGCCACCACTCCAGGCCGCCGGCGGCAGCGCCGGCACCCGTGCTGTTGCAGGGCCGTCATCACAACCGGAAGGGCTGAGTTGCGTATTACAGTGGCCGTTGATGGTATGACTGGTGTCCCTAGCAGCACCTCCCAGCAGGTCGAGGCAGGCGTGCACGACCTCGGGCGGCAGGGGCTTGCGGCCCGCGCATGCTTGACGGATTTGGAGTCGGCGGAGGCCCGGCAGGTGCTCCACTAGGCAACTTCCACTGCTTCCCAGGGCCTCTAGATAGCGGTGGCCTAACAGCACGCACGCGACGTTGGTGAGGCTGTGCCGCACCCAGGCGTCCGCCTCGCGGCACGACTGACGAAAGGCGCCCCGGGATGCCGCGGTAAGGGGGCCCCAGAAGCTGAAGTCTAAGACGTCAGGCGGCAGCGTGCGTAGGACGGCTAGGAGGGAGGGGCAAGGTGTGGTGGTGGAAAATGGGTGGGGCGTGGGGTTATGCGGTGATGATCCAGGGTCCGTGACAGGGTAGACCGCGGCAGCGGGCTCAAGTCGCGCCATCTCAATAAAGGAATGCGTAGGCTCTATCACGAGAGCCTATAGTTCAGAAGACGCTGCTTACGGCATTGCCGTGGAGTAAACCCTTTTTAGCCTCGTGAGCCCCACGAGGGTCTGCGCTTTCCTTGCCACGTTACTACCAAGCCTGCTCTTAAATGTCGCAGTCGGCCCCTTATGCGCTGCCCTTTCACCACCATGGAAAGAGCAAGGTCCGCGTGGGCCGGGTGTGGCGCGAGGGCAACGTCCACCACATGGTGGAGTGGAACGTCAACACGATGATCGACTCCGACATGGAGCATGCGTTCATCAAGGGAGAGAACACGGGCATGACGGCGACTGACACCCAGAAGAACACAGTAAGGCTCGCGCCCAGCCCTCAGCGCGCCCAATGGCCCTCTTTAACCAATTGTTTGGGTTGCAGGTCTACGTCGTCGCCCAGCGCATGTCGCAGCGCTGCACGGTGGAGCAGTTTGCCATCGCGCTTGCGCAGCACTTCGTGCGCACTTACCCGCTGGTAAGTGGCAATCCTTTACGCACCGCCCTTCATTGTCTTCACTTGAGTTTGCGGGCGGCCAGGTGAGCAAGGCCAAGATTTACGTCGAGCAGAAGCCATGGGCCCGCGTGCAGCAGGGCGGCCTGCCCCACGACCACGGTGAGGATGAAGGGATGGCAGATGCAATTGTGCATTGTGTGGCGGTGCGGTTCAAATGTGGTTTTATGGTACACCTGTTGCATACGGGCTGCGGTCAACTGGCGGTGTGCTCATGTGACGCGTAGACTTTAAAAGTCTCTGTACCCTTGTACCCTTGTCCCCATGTGACCATTGCTCGCAGGCTACGCGCTGCAGGGCACCGAGGTGCGCACCGTGTACGTCACGTACGACAAGGCCGGCAAGCTGGACGTCACCGCCGGTGCGCAGCGGCCCCTCTCCGACGTCCCGGCCTTTCGCCATGCCGAGCAACCCTTGCCTTCACAGCCCCCGGGACCCCTCCACGACCTCCCCCCCCACCACATCACTCCGGTTCCAACCCAAGCCCTCGTCCAGCACGCTTTCCATCCGTGATGCGCCTGCCCTTCGCAGCCCGTCCCCGCAAGGCCCACCGCCCCTTGCTCCCTCCTCCCGGCCCCACCTCCATCCCCGCCCACAGGCATCAAGGAGCTGTCCGTCCTGAAGACCACGCAGTCGGGCTACGAGGGCTTCCTGCGCGACCAGTACACGCTACTGCCCGAGGTCAACGACCGCATCATGGCCTCTACCGTCACCAGCACCTGGAAGTACACCTCCCAGCCGCCCTGCTACGACGCCGCCTTCAACGCCGCGCGCGGCGCGCTGCTGGAGGGCTTCCTGGGCCCCGCCAAGGGCGGCATCTACTCGCCCAGCGTGCAGTTCACCCTGTACGACATGGCCAAGATCCTGCTGGACCGCGTGCCGCAGGCCGAGTCGGTCTTCCTCAACATGCCCAACCTGCACTTCCTCCCCTGCGCGCCCGTGGGCAGCACGTTCAAGAACGACGTGTACGTGGCCACCAGCGAGCCGCACGGCAACATCGAGGCGGTCGTCACGCGCCGCACCGCCGCGCCCCACGTCTCCAAGCTGTGAGAGCGTCGGGGCGAGGGCCGGTCGGTGCGTCGGCGCGTGAGCTGAGGGCCCACGGCCGCGCCGAGGGGGAATCTGGGCAGGGCGCTGTCGGGCGCGGCAGTTGCCTGAGGTTCGCCGTGATGGCGCGCGTATCCGCGGGACTCGTATGTTGGCCTCATCATATGGCGAGGATGGGCGTCAAACAGCGCGGTAACGGCTGGGAGCTGTTGCTATGACTGGGGGCCATGGGTGGCCAGGCAACTGGGTTTAGCTTGCAGACATTTTCCGTACAGGGCCTCGGTTTCGTGTGCGACGAAATGTTGCGTAGGAAGAGCGAACACCGCTTGTACTGGGTAAGGGCGCCCGGCAGATTGAGGCTCCGTCGAGCCGGGGCTTTGTGGCCGCAGCAGCTGCACGATTTCGTAACGGCAAGCAAGTGTTTTGCTGCATGGCAAGGCAGGGCCTTCCTGCGTCTGTGGCTGCTCGCGCTTGTCCTCGTGACGGCATCCGCGGGCCCTTTGTACTATTGCCTGTGTGTGTTCGCCTCCTCGTTAGGCCTGTGACCCTGACTCGTTCGCCTGTCGCTTGGTCGACCGCTAGACAATCCATGTGTATGCCAGGCACATGGCTGGAGGATAAGCCTAGCCTCGCATGCGCTCTCGCAGCTGAGCTCCGGACCCCGCGCGCTATTGCTGTGGTGAACATCGGATGCGCTCGTGGTCGCTTGCGTGCGCTGTGAGGCGCCAGCGCTGCTGTTGCCGTGCCACCATCCCCTTGTTTGGGCCCAACGTCGGAATCCATGGAATGCCTCTGCTGCCGGGTTACAAGCTGTCCCAGCATGTCGGTGAATGCCTGCGACGGGTAGCCAGGGCAGGGCGCAGCCGTCTGCTTGTACCAGGCGTATGGGAGACGACCTCGAGGTGCACTGTGAAAGCATTGTGACACGCGCTGGGCTTTCGGTAGCAACGCTACGTTAGGCACATGTGTTACTTTGTCTCGTTTCTCGGTCAATCACCACGGCCCGTACCAGCTACCCGGCCTGCCACGTCAGCACCTAGTCTCTCCTCTCCAGACTGCCTGGAAGGCGCACACTCAACATCTCCTCCCCTGCCTGAGCGCCTCCGCTTGACAGTCACAACAGCTGAGTTTGCAGTGTCGAACCTCATCACACCGGGCAAGTACGCGGCAGGGTTCGTCAGCAACACGGGACGTATCACAGGAACCACTGGAGTCGGACACACAGCCACACGCGAACAGGAGTAACGGCCGGTCCGAGCTCTCCGTTACCGGTCCACGCATGGCCGCCGAACTGCGGTAGGTCCGCTCCAGCTCGCACCACAGCGCCAAGCACGTATTTGTGGCGCCATGAACCTGCCATGAACGCACCTTTCCTCTCCAGTTCACTCTCAAACTGTGCGCGCAACCCGGGCGCCAGGCTTGGCACTGTCAAGCGTGTCCCTCACAGTGCGTCACCACTATCCTCCCCAGCTGCGGCGCGCGCTCCGGGTCCTCCGCCACCCACGCTTCAATCGTCGCCCTCGCGGCAGCGGCCGCCTCCTCGCTCTCCACCGCCAACATAAGCTCCCGAAGCTCAGGCAGCCGCCAGCGCCGGGGCCGGACCGCACCAGCACCCGCCCAGCACACCCCGCCCCTGCCGCTGCCTGCACCGCCACTAAGCGTCAGGCCCTTGAATCCCCTCAGGCTGAGCCTCTCCAGCGCCCCGGGCGCCCACTGGTCGAGCAGGAACGCCGGGCCAGTGACCAGCTCCTCGCGGAGGAGCAGCGACCGCAGCCGGAGCAGCTGCGCGAAGGACAGCTCGTGCAGCGGCCGAGACATGTATTCCCATAGCCTGGCTGTGGGAGGAGCCGCCGCCTCTCCCGCTGCCGCCGCTGTTGCACCGTCGCCAGGGCCGCCAGTGCTCGGGTCTACGGGGAGGAGCACCCAGAGGGGCAGCCTCGGCCTGTCGCCGCCAGGAGGCGCGCCGTCGTCCACCTCTGCCTCGCCGGCAGGCTCCGGCTCACCCCGCGCTGCACCGACGGTGTCACCTACGACCTGGGGCTCCTGTGCCGCGGGAACCCCCTCCTGCGGCAGATCCGCATGCTCCTCGCCTTCCTCCCAATTGGCCGCCGCAGACCTCTCCTCTGCAGCCGCAGCGAGCAACTCCACGGTATCCGCGGCCTCCGCCTCCTCCGCCTCCTCAGCGGCCTCAGCGGCCTCCGCCACCTCCGCCGCCTCAGCGGCGGCAACAGCGGCAATGGCTGCCTGGGTAGCAGCGGCAGCGGCCTCCTCCGCCACAGCCGCCAGCGCGAGGGCGGCCGCCTCCGCAGCCCCCGCAGCCGCCGGGTCACCAGCCTCCGCGGCGCCTGCTGCCTGGGCGGCAGCCGCTTCCGCTGCGTCGGCCGCCTCGACGGCATCCGCATCCGCAGCAACCGCCTGCACGAGAGCCGCCTCCGCAGCCGCAGCTGCCTCCCCCGCGCCCCCGGCGACGGCCTGTGCGGCGGCAGCAGGCGCCGCCGCTGCCTCCGCTGCCTCCGCCGCTGCCTGGGCATCGTTGACAAGGGCCTGACGCACCTCCTCCACATCTACCAGGGCGACGAACACCTCCTGAAGCGATACCAGGATCGGCAGCGCGCCGCCAACCGCCGCCGCCGCCGCCGCCGCCGAAGCCCCACCTCCCGCACCCCCCGCATCGCCGCCGTCGCCGGCGCCGCCGATGCCGCCGATGCCCTCCCGCTGCGCGATGCGCAGCAGCCGGCCGCGCAGCTCAGTACGAGTGTACGGCACATACCGTACCCACGAGTACGCCACGAGCTCCAGCTGCCGCAGTTCGGGCAGCAGCTCTAGCGCCGCCAGCACGGGCGGCGCGAACAGGTCGGCTTGGAGGTAGAGCGTGAGGCAGGTGAGGCGCCGGCAGCTGGTGAGTATCCCCCACAGGCCGTTCCGCGGATCCCACAGCTGGCAAGCGGGCGCGAAGCGCAGGGCCAGCGTGGTCAGGGCCGTCAGCTGGCTCAACCTGCGGCGGCGATGCGAGGGGCGGTAGAGGGGGGCGCACGTTGGCTCCAGGATCCGGCTGGCGGGGCTCCATGACGCACGAGGGAACGTGGGGCTTGGCCTGCAGCTGCCCTCCCTCGCCCCTGAACGCCCCGCGTCGCGCAGCCCGCCATCCGTCGCCCAGCCCGGCGCCAGCGACCTTGTGTCGCTCAACCGGGGCAACCCTGGCCCCCTGGCATGCCGAGCCGACACCTGAGAGCCGCAACCATGCAAGCCACCACAGACATTGCAGACACCCCAGAGGCCACAAGGACACCCCAGCACACGCACGCCACGCACCTGCCCAGGTCCCCGCCGTCGCCAGACGTTGCGATCAGGTCGAGGTGGGTGAGGCCTACGACTCCAGACAGCTCCTCGAGCAGCTCCTCCGTCAGCTCCAGCTCGGAAGCGTTCGACGTGTCGGTGACGCCCTGCCACGGCGGCGATGCCCGGACCTGGATGCGGATCTCCGCCGTGCCGGCGGGCTCGCCGCCATCGCCGGTGTCTAGGGACGCCGCGGCGGGCGATGGGGAGGCCGGTGCAGCAAGCTGCGGCCTGCGGCGCTGCTTTCGGCGACGCCTGGCGGGGCTGTGTTGGCCGGGGCCTTCGGCGTCGCGCACGGCCCCTGCGGCGGCCAGCTGCTGCAGCTGGGCTTGCGTCAGCCGCCTGAGCGCCCCAAGCAGGGTGGTGAAGGCCCTGCACGGCAGGACAGGGAGGCGATGTCTTGGTGGGCAGCACCAAGGTGGGCAAGCGGGCCCCGACCGGCGGCTTCGCGCTCTGTCGCCGCTCTGCGCTCCAGGGCCCTTCCGGGCTTGCGGTCGATCCCGTAAGTATGAGGCCCGAAGTGTAGCGTCCTGCACTGCGTTTCACGCCCTCCTTGATGGGCTTTGACCTCCCATTGTCCTGCGTCCCGGGCTTGTTAGCACGCCGTACACCCACCGCCTCCTCTCTCGGCGCACGAGCGATATTGTCCAACACGGAGCCATACACCTCGAATCTCCCCCCCCCCCAGTTGCAACCGCGGCACTCTGGGTGGACTCAAGTACCCGCCACCGCTCAGCGGCTCACCAGGCGCCTTCGTTGGCGTTGTCTGCGATGTAGCAGTTGAGCTGGAGAGTGCGCAAGCCCTGGCGGGCAGCAGGCAGGGGGCAGCGGTCAGTTGGCCAGGGCAACTCAGGGGAAGTACAGCCATCGGGCGGCGCGACCGGCGTGGGGCGAGGGACTTGGACCGCCCAGGCACGGACCTGGCAGGGCACGGCTGTGGCGTGGTCAGGCCATGACAGGACAGTGATCTGTGATAGGCATCATGCATGGACGTTACTGCTCGCTTTCTCGCTTCTACCGTACGTTTGCGCTTTGGCTGACGGGACCAGCCCGCCCTTGGCACGCTCCTGCGCGTGCCGTCACCCGTCACCCGTCGCTGGCCCCGCGGCCCGCCCCTCTGCCCCCGCGGCCCAATGACTCCCGCCCTCCTTGCCCCCCCGCCTATGAACTGTCACACAGATTTAGGCATCCACGAGTATCCCCTCAAATAGCCCCACGTTGTCCCGCCTCCCAGCCCCCACGCTCGGCCCCGCCTCCGCCAGCCACCCCGCCTCACGAGCAAGCGCTCCAACGCCTTGCCGATGTTGTCCATGTCGAAAAAGTTGTGGCCGCCATCGGCATCTGGACCGCCGCGGCTAACACCCTGCAGCTCCAGCCGCTCTATGACGAGCTGCGTAAGGCCATCTCTGGGCAGCGCCTCCAGCAGCGGGGGCGACAGCAGCTCGGCGTCAGCGCGGAGGCAGCGGAGGCGGGTGAGCGCCGCCAGCTCGCCGTCGCGCCGGCTCCAGGGCTTCAGGAGGGGCAGGACCGGGTGCGGGCGTGGGAGGATTGTGATCTGTGATGGGCGCTGAACCATGGGTTTAGGTTGTGGAGCGAACGGCAGCTGTGCCGGGTTCGGGGCGATGAGTGGCATCCGGACGGTAGGCGGGACGCACGCAGCAGCTGCGCCTCTGACCCGCTGCCCGGGTCTGCGCACGGCCCATTTGCCTCCCATAACACACACAGTCAGAGCCACATTCGCCTCACCTCGCCCCCCCCAGCGCTCCCTATCACTCCCCTCTCCTCGACTCCTCCCATCCCCTGCTCCAGCCCAGCCCGCACTTCACCCACCAGGCGAGGCTCCCCGTCCATACGAACACAGTGCCACTTGGCCACCCCCGCATCGGGCGGCCCAGCCAGCGGCGGTGCCCGCAGGAGCTCCAGTCTGGTGAGTCCCTCCAGGGAGGATAGCCCCCGGAGTCCCGTCTCCAGGCCCTTGTCTTCGAACCTGGCGGTGAGCGAGAGCGTCTGGAGCCCGGTCAGCAGCCCCAGGAGGCCGAGGCACGTCGGCGACATGATCGTGGGCGGCGCCGGAGCGGGAGGGGGAGGGGCCCGGGGGGCATAGCGCCGCCGCAGGCGGAAGGGCTGCCGCGACGGCGGCCGCCCCTCCTTGGGTGGCGGTGGCGGCGGCAACGGCACGGGTGTCACCTCCTGCAAGCGGGAGGGGGGGGGGCGGGGGAGAAGGTTGCGTGGGACGGATACACGGCGGAGGGCAGAGATGAGGGGACCCTGGCAGGATTCGACGCATCGTGAGCCCCTGTCCAAGTTCACCCCACCTGACAGTTGAATATGCAACACGCCCTTACGGTTTGAGCAAGCTAGCTCCAACAGAACAAGTAGTGTCCTGGCGTTTACCCCCCGCCCCCTCCGATCCCCTCACTCCAGACGGCCCGCGGTGCCCTGCCCCCCTCCGCTACCCGCTCTCCAGCCGCCCCACTGGTGGGCCCCCCACTACCCCATCCCACGCCCCTCACCCAGTCCACCGTCAGCTCCCGCAGCTGCGACCAGTGCCCCAGGGCCAGCAGGTGCCGGCGGAGCAGGTCGGGGTGGTGGCAGCGGTCGGCTACCGTGAGGCGCAGGCTGCAGAGCTGCGGGCCGGGTGGGACAGGTTTGGGATGCAGGGCCGAGAAGGGGCGCCGGGTGTGGGGGCGGCGGGGCACTCGGCGCAGGTGCGGCCTTGAGTGCACGGCTGTTGATGCGCACATACCCCACTGAACGGGGCGCAGCAGCCAAGTGCAGCAGCAGAAGGCGGCACCCAGGAGCGAGTTTGTGAGCACAAGCGACGGCGCAGGAGCTATGCGAGTGTACGGCACCGTACGGTACGCGCCGCTGCCGCGGCTGCACGGAGTGCTCTGTACATGCGCACCTGAGGCAGCAGAGTGCGCCCACTGTCCAGAACGCGGACGGTGTCCTCCGCGCCCTCACGCGCTGCGCCTTGGCGGTCGGCCGCGGCCCCACCCTCATCCGCGCCCGCGGCCCCATTCTCGTGTCCCTCAGTGTCGCCGTCCTCGTGGCCCCTCGGGTCGACGCTCCGGGTTTGCTCACGAGGCAGGTCGCAGATGCGCAGCTCGCCATGGGTGACGCCTGGCAGAGTTGGGTTTCGGAGAGCGGTCGGGACTATGGC
Organism: Gonium pectorale; assembly: GCA_001584585.1. Taxonomy (NCBI): domain Eukaryota; kingdom Viridiplantae; phylum Chlorophyta; class Chlorophyceae; order Chlamydomonadales; family Volvocaceae; genus Gonium; species Gonium pectorale. The sequence goes on from LSYV01000003.1 coordinate 3,656,643, forward strand.
GCGGAAGGCGGTACAGGCTCACAGGTGACTGATTGGCCACAGGTCCGCGGCCATTGGCTGACAGCGAGCGACCCACTTCACGGGGCAGAGGTACCAGTCAACGCAAGTCCAGGTTGCAGGCGACTACTCGTCCCGCACGCTTCTGCGCGCCATCTGCGCTGCACAGCTCCACACACACAGTAACGCAGTAAACCCCATCGGTTTGCGGCTAGTGCGCGCCGCCTCCCCCTCTCCTCCCCTCACCCCACGGGAGCCTTCATGTGGATGCCTGTGCGTTCACGTTCAACCGTTTGCTCCTTTAACCCCCCTCACCCCTCGTCATCTGCGTGCGCCAGTGCTTGCAGGTGAGGGCGGCCGCCAGGCGGTCGCGCAGCGGCATCCGGGACCCCAGCGCCGCCAGCACGTCACCCGACAGGCTGCCCCAGCCGCACTCGGGCTCGATGGCGGCGGAGCCGGCGGGGGGGATCTGGGGGGCCGGGGAGCCAGTCTCATGCTGGTTACGCCGAGCCCGGCCATGTCACAAGCAGGGCATCGTGTCTCCAGGCGTGAGTCCTACCTTCACGGCTGCCCTTGCGTCAGGGCGTGACTAACTCCGTTTCTGGTATGAGTTGCAGCTTGCAGCTTGCAGGAGTGCACGGACATGCATTTGCGTGGAGTGGCATCATGCGGCCCCTGTCCAACCCCTGCCAAGACATGCGGCGCATGCCCCATCACCCTGGGGGCCCTCCATGCACGGGCCAGGCCCAGTGCTTTCGATTCCGTCTGACCGCCGTCAGCAAATTGTTATACCCAGGATTAAATCCTCCTGTCCCCGTCTCCAAAATATTCCTGGGGGTTCTGGAAGCTTTGGCCTCCCAGCCTTCCCAGCCGGGGATCCGAGGGCGGGAGCCTGGCCTGGCCTTGCGACCGTCCAGGGCCTGGCTTTGCGACCGCCCACCTTGCATTTGCCGGAGCACGGCTTGCCGCTGGCCAGCGCATCACGCCGGCGCTGTGCACGAACGACACAGCGCTTGTTGCAGCATATTTCGGCCTGCAATGGGCGAGCGATGGGACGTGTCGGTAAGGCTTTACGTACCCCCATGCGGCTTCGAACGGCTCATGGTCTTACCTGCCCGGGTACTGGACACCATAGCAGCCCCGAATCAATCTCGATCTCGCAGCCGCACCCCGCGCACTGCTGGAGCGGCATTCCGTCGAAGCAGACGCCCACGCGGGCTTTGTTTCAAGCCAATATATATTTCCTACCAACCTATACTTATAAGACGATAGTGTTGTACATGTTATGGCCTGGTGGAAACTGCGCAGTGCTGGGCAAGCAACGCAGCAAGCAGTTAAAGCATCTAATCTAGATTCATATAGTCATGTTCATGTCGTAGTGGCACAAATGAACGCATCACTCGAACTTGCTTGGGCCGTTGCCACTCGGGCACGTGGCGAACGGGCGACATCCAACGGTCAACCACCTGAGGCTGCTGTGAATGTGAATCGCCAGTGGGCGATGTGCAAAACAAGATGGACGGGACGCGCTGCCGCCACGGAATGAAACGCGCGCCCAAGTGCGCGCCGTCCCTGACTATCCCTGGCCACGCACATGACGCCTTGTAAGAGGACGCAAGCGGGCTACACCCTGCGAGAGCAAGCAAGGAACAGCCCATCTCCAGTGCACACGGTAGGGATGAGCCCTAGGGCAAGTGGGGAGGGTCAGCCTAGCCCAACGCAGTCCTCGTGCGGGCGTGCCGGAGACGGTGCGGGGACAGTGGGGGGCACGCGGCATCGTCTGAGCCCCGAGCCGTCCGAGCCTTTAGTATATTGTAAGAAAGTGCTACCTTATAGCCTAAGCCAATTCGAATAAATGACCAAAGCACCAAAGGCCAAACCGTGTCGGTGCTGGCGGTTGACAACAACTGCACAACCGCTTTTTTTGCTAGCCCTCATAGCACTGCCCTGCTGTTGCCATGGCTGAATACCCTACTTCGAAACATTTGTGATATGACCTTGGCCCGCGAGCCTGCTTTGCCAGGACCTGGTTTCGGGGAGCTTCGCATGGCCTGCGCTTTTGGGCCTGCGCTTCGCCCGTGACATGCACAAACAGAATCGAAGCAGATAACAATACTAATAAAGAGTCGGCTTAGGGGTCAAGTTAAACGAGCGCAGCTCACAGGAAGGGGGAGCCGGACAACCCTTGTACTCAGCACTCGGGACTTTTTCACCGTCCGTTGTATGCCTATGCACCATTGCCCGGGTTGCGGCTGCCAGATTGAGTCGGGACTTCTTTGGTGGCCGACGCCCGAGCAGGTCGGTCATGTGCTAACCCGTAACCGCACCATGTCTCGGGCCACTTGCCACGTTCGCAAGCGCCCACGTCTCTGCGTGCTTAACACGCACTTGAGTGTCGTCTTCTACATCCTTGAATGCAGGCGGAGGTATGTTGCAACAAGCGCTGTGCGCTCAAAGCGCGGCGTCGGCACGAGGCACTGAGCACGGGGAGGCCATGCCGAGGCAGGCTCAAGGTGTGTCGGGGGATGTCCTGACGCTATAGCCGCCTGCCCTCAGGACCCCTAGACTCCACGGTTCTCAGGACCGGCAGGCTACCGGCATGTTACGACCCGTCCTGTCCCCTGCGCGTCCGCCCGCGTCCCCTTCTGGCTCCCCGCCCCCCAGATCCCCCCCGCCGGCTCCGCCGCCATCGAGCCCGAGTGCGGCTGGGGCAGCCTGTCGGGTGACGTGCTGGCGGCGCTGGGGTCCTGGCTGCCGCTCCGCGACCGCCTGGCGGCCGCCCTCACCTGCAAGCACTGGCGCACGCAGATGACGAGGGGTGAGGGGGGGGGAGAGGGGGAGAGGGGGAGGCGGCGCCGTTGAACGTACACACACTCGCAGACATGCGTAACTCACGGACCTTTGTCTGCCCTCCACTCCCACAAGTGCGCCGCGGGTCGCGTGCCATGATCTGTCCTTTCCGCTTGACCCAGCACGAGCAACCACGGTCGGCCGCAGCTGGGTGTCCGCCCCTTTCGAAGTTGCCCCGCTGACAGTTCCCCGTCTCCAGCCGCGCCCATGCCGCCTGTGGCCCCCGGCCCCCCCCCCCGCCCTCGCCGCCCTCGCCGCCCTCGCC
>LSYV01000003.1:3662484-3704856 GCA_001584585.1 Gonium pectorale
GCCGCCCGGCCGCCGGGCGGACGGCACCGCAGGTCGCCACCCTCGCGGCCGCCGCAGGCGGCGCCCGCTGCCTCCGCCGTCGCTGTCGCCGCCGCCGCCGCGCGAGCGGCAGAGGCGGATCCGCTCACTGGGCCGGTGGAGGTGCATCTGGACTTCATGGGCGGCACGTACGGCAGGGACCCGCGGTTCGTTGCGCAGCTGGCGCTGCGGGACGACCTGCTGGAGGCGCTGAGCGGCGTAGAGGGGCTGACCAAGCTGGACCTGCAGTTCTGCCACGGCGGGGCGGGCAACCTCAAGAGGTGCGCACTCTCTGGCTCAAGCCCGGCGTTATTGGGTTGTGGGTTGTCGGTTGTAAGCAGTCTTAGCAGAACGGCACCGGCGCGGTGAGGTGAGGTGCGGTGCCGTAACGGCGTTCGCTGGTGCGGGTGCTGGTTCGAGGCCCTGCCACTGACCCAAACCCAACTTCCAACATCGCCCATGGGCCCAGGCTGAGCCAGCTGACGGCGCTGACGGCGCTGGGCCTCCGCTGTTCGCCCGCCTGCCACGTCAGCCTTGACCCATGGGACATGGGCGCCATCGCCGGCAGCTGCCGCGCCCTTACCTCCCTCGCCCTGCACCTGCCCGCCGAGTGCCTCACGCCCGCCGCCCTGGCGGCGCTGGAGCTAGCGCCCGCGCTGCGACAGCTGGAGCTCGTGGCGCACACGCATGTACGACAGGTGCCGTACAGCCGGTGGGACGTGCGCGGCCGGCTGTTGCGGATCGTGCAGCGGGAGCGCGTGTGCTGCGCTGCGGCGGGCGAGGATGAGGACGAGGATGAAGGCGGTGACGGCGAGGAGGGCAGCGGAGAGCCCTCGCGGACGTGGGCGCATGCGGCGGGGTCGGCGGCAGCGGCTACGGCGGCGTCTGAGTTGGTCGGGTCGCTGCTGCAGCCGCTGCTGTTCCTGCAAGAGCTCTTCGTGGCGCTGAGTGAGGTGGACGAAGTACGGCATGCGCTGAAGAGCGAGGCCGAGTGGCGGGCGCGTCAGTCAGCGGCTGCGGGCGGCGGAGCTGCCGCCGCCCTGCCGGCGCTGCCGCCGTGGGTGCTGCTGCCGTCAGACGTCCCTCCGGAGGACGAGCCAGACCACGCCGCCGCGGCCGCGGCCGCCTTCTTCGCCGCCGCCACCGCCCGAGGCCGCCGCGCCGCACCGCGGGCGCTGCCGCAGCCGCCGCCCATCTCCCTTGATGCCTTTGACCGGGACCAGCTGCTCCGGCTGCGGTCGCTGCTCCTCCGCGAGGATCTGGTCACTGGCCCGGCGTTCCTGCTCGACCAGTGGGCGCCCGGGGCGCTGGAGAGGCTCAGCCTGAGGGGATTCAAGGGCCTCGCCTTTGGCGCGGGCAACGGAGGCGGAGGCGGCCGCTGTGTTGTGACGGGCGTCCCTCTGCGGCCGCGGTGCAGGCGGCTGCCACAGCTGCGGGAAATTGAGGTGGCGGCGGAGAGCGAGGAGGCGGCAGTCGCCTTGCAATCGGCCATTGAGGCGTGGGTGGCGGAGGACCCGGAGCGCGCGCCGCAGCTGGAGAAAGTCGACGTTATTCTTTGACGCGGGGCCCCTCGGGATCCCCTGGCGGCCGCTCGGGACCCCCTGGCGGCCGCTCTGCGAGTATCACGTCACGGCCCACGCCGCCCGCATACGAGGGGATGCGGCTGGCGTCCAGCCCGTTTCTGTCAGGAAAGTCTGTTTCCTGACCTCCCTGCATTTTGCCTTCTGGCTGCGACGCCGCCTGCTACGTTTCCATGCCTTGTGCCGCACTATGGACAGGACCATGTCCCGTGGGAGGGGGGGCACAGGCGCAGGACGATTATGTCTGGTGCTTGGGCAGGGCTGCAGATGCCTTGCACCTGTTACCCAGGTCTCCTGGTACCTGTTGTCGTGGTAAGGACCCTGCGATGTCGCGATGCTAGCGTCTATCTACCACATGCTGTACATGGTACACCGTTACCGGCAGTTCCGGTACGGCACGATGTGGCACTCAGCGGATCTCCTCGAAGGACATTGTATACTGTATATGACACATACACCGTACATACGGGCCGCGCTTTGATGAATAATAGGACGGCACGGTGGATGCGGCTGCGTCAGTACAATGTCGTCGTTTGTACCCCTATGACCTTGTACGCTTGTGTGTGAGCCAGTAGTGTGGTAACCAGACTGGCGTGGTCGTGGTTGGGCCGGCGGTCCATGGCTGTAAGCCCGATAGCCGATCCCGCGGGCCCCGGGGCGTGCACCGGCAGGATTGTTTTCTGCGGGAAAGGCTACAGGTAAGACTGGCGAAGAAGGGCGAGGGTGCAATGATGGTAGCGTACAATGGTTGTTGGTTTTTCGTGCATATCCAAGTGCATCTCCCATCACCACCAGGGGCCCGGAGGGGGTTGTCTACGGGGCTGCGGCAACCAGTCCGTGCTGTCCGCGGACTGGGCTGTATTCTCCTGCCTTGCCTTCAGGTTGGGTGTTTTATCCGCCTCAAAGCACCCCCTTTTGGGGCGGGCCCAAACCCGCTCCACTGTACCGCCGCGCCTTCTGTGTCCATGTCCACATAGGTGGCTGCGTGGCTCTCTCGGTGTTCTTTGTGTGCGGCCCATCGCCCAGGAACTAGGCAGATTGCTTCACAATATGGCAGACGACCAGAAGTTCAGACTGCAGCACCTCCAGCTCGCCAGTCAGTGGGTGTGTGAGGAGTTTACAAAGGACGCAGTGAAGGACGAGATGCGATAGGCGGTCCGGCACAGAGGGAAATCCACTGCTGTAAGACGAGAGGTTGAACGGTCAGGCATTGCTAGCTTGGCAGCAGTTCGTACATGTCAACGTAATCTGTCGAGGTACGTAGCAGCTCAAGGCGCTTGACAATCAAGGTGCTTGACTGCCATTGCGCATGTGTGCCAGAGGCTTCACTTCCAATACGTGCATTGCGCTTAGCTACAGTTCGGAGTGCTTCCTATTACGGGTCGCAACACCCTCAGCGCGTTCCTTTTGCCGTGCCGGCCTGCAGGGCACGATCAGCCTGCTAAACACCACGTCGGGAACGATCTGTGGCATGCGTTTTGATACGACCATGCACGAATTGCTACAGCAGGTCCGGTTTGGGCTTTGCCCGTCTGCCGGGCTCGCCGCGATGCGACTGACCCATGGGTCGTTATGAGCCGGCTTGGGTATGCGGCTACCAGGGGCCAGGGCAGCTCGCTTGCCTTGGGCACTGGTTGCCTGCGCCTGGGCTGCTGCTGCCATGGATGCAGGCTGGCTTGCGGCTGGCATGCATGCAAACGGCGCAGTTTACCTAGACGTCGTCCTTTCCGGGCCCTTCGGGTGTATATGACCGTGGAGGCGGGCTCCCTCCCTCTGTGCAGAGTTTCCTCTTTTGCCCGCCTTCTCGTGCTATTTGATGAACGCGTATTCCACCACAGAGAGGTTCCTTCACAGTGGCACCGTTGAGTCAGCGCACGCTTGACCGCAGCGATGAGGATGTGCTGGAGCTGGACTGCTGCAAGGGGGTGCAATTCTTTTTAGGCGAGCCTTGTGGTGATTTGGCATGTTGCGCCTTCGAAGAAGAATGCTGTATCCCTTGCATGCGACAAAGGCAAGCACTGACAACGCCCCTTCAGCGACATGGCCACGAGCTGCTCGGAGCTGGTGTACTACCGGCCAAGCGCAGCGAAAGTCGAGACGGTGGTATCTTTCCGGCGCACGGAGCGCACATGTAAGACTTCTTCTAGATGACTGCGGGCAGCTTGACGTGTGGATAATGGCTCTTCCTATCTGCGTCGTACTCTACTAACCGATGCTCATAACTTGCCTTTGTGTCTGACTGTCGTTGACTTCTCTGTCTCTGGTCACAGATGACGGGCAAAAACAGCGAGTTGCAATGTCTTTGGTCGGGAAACTTACCTTCGTGGTATATATTTATAAGGCTACCGGAGTCGGAAGCTTGCCATGTCAGGTGTTGTCGAAGTTGGGTTGGCCCCGCTGTTCCTATCCTGACACTGGGCTTGATGCAAGGCCAGGGGAGACCCCCTGTGCAAGGCCTTGCACTCCCCTGTGCAAGGCCGTAGACGGTCGCCCCGCTGTCAAGCTGCGGGACTGGTCCCACTTGTGCTGTCCGGTCGTTTCAGTGTTAAAACCTATGTCTGTTAACCGTCGCCTGTTCTTGGCGCTCTTGGTAGCCGGCATCTGGGGCGGGCATTGCACCTGCCCTGGTGAAGACGCTAGGTTGCACTGCTGGTGCTGCACTCGTTGCACACGATGATTGGGCTGTGCCGAGGTGCTAGCAAGCACGTATGGGCACTGATGTAACACACTCTCAACACTGTATACGACACATATGCACACATACGATTTGATAATAATGAAGACGGTTCGGGGGATGCGACTGTTGCCCGCGGACGGAAGCCCAGTATCGTCGCTTGTACCTCCATGATCATGTGCGCTGTTACGCAGTGCAGCAATGCGGTAACCAGACTGGAGTGGGGCGGCAGACATTGGGACTCGGTGGTCGTGTGTGGCAGTGTGGGCCGCTGACCCATGGCTTCTTCCCTAGGAGCCGGTCCCGTCGGCCCCGGGGCGTATGCAATCAGGATTCCTTTTGCAGCTTACAGGTAGGAGTGGCGAGGAAGGGCTAGGATGCAACAACGGAAACGTAGAATGGGTTTGGCTCATGCATGACCCACCAAAACCAGGGTGCGGAGGAGGTCGGCTACTCCGTCCAGTGCGTGATGGTGATGCACATGTATGCAGGGTGCTGGTATGTTCATATGATATAGAAGATCTATGCATGACAGTGTGAGAGTGCGAGACAGGCAGGCATGCAGAAGAAACATCCTAGCCGGCAGCCCAGGGTGCCTGTGTGTATGTGTGTGGAACGCTTGCCCGAGGCTGCAGCGGTGTACAGTATGCCGTGAAGCCGGCGGGTCCTTGTTGAACTGTCAGTCCTCTGCTGCCCCGCTACATGGTTGGTCTCTTCGCGCTGGGTGTTGGCGATCTACCAGCAATTGTTGCCCAGGTGGGTAGCCATTGGCATCCCAGCACTGCAGCGGCAGGCATGCAAAACGCGCGACTGGTGCTGTGAGCGGTCGGAGGCGGCGCTTGAGCCACGCCGCGGCATGGCGTGGCAGGCCCACGATGGCGGGTGCGCAACGCGGCCCCAGCCTACGAGAGGAGGCATTACGCGAGCGTGCTGCATAACAGTAGGCTATATGTAGTCAACAGTCCGGTTATGCGCGCGGGATTGCGCCTCATACGCCGGGTTTTTGCGTGGCTCGAAACCAGGCGAAGCGATCTTATGTCACTCAGCGCCGCACTAGGCGGCGGCATTCGTTCAAACACAAATTCACTGTCAATCGTTCTGCCTCTGTCAATTGTTCACCGTCATCGCAAGTCACTTTCCTTCACAGCTCCTCGCTCACTATACACGACACGCGCCCTACTGCCACCCAGCGCGACCAAAGGCGCCTCGCGACCCGCCTTCAACGCGTGGGCGAGCAGCTTCCTGAGCTCCAGCCACGGCCCCTCAATGATGGAGGTCGGGGCGCAGCAGCCCTCGCCGGCGACGCCGCAGGATCCAGGAAGGCAGGCTGCAGCGACCCACGGGTCAGCCGCGCCACTACTCTCTGCTCCGTCGACGGCGCCCTCGCCGCTCCCGGCAGCGCCAGCGTCTGACCCGCCAGCGCCAGCCACGGGTCGGCGGCCACAGCGTGGCAAGCGCCCGTTCTCCGTCCGCGCACCGGCCTCAGCCGCCCGAACGGAAGCGCAACCGGAGCACGCCAGTTCCGGAGCACACACGGAGGCGCCAACGGAGGGGGCTGTGTCATCACCAGCAGCAGCCTCTCGCTCTGCTGAGCTGCGGCGCAGTTGTCCCCGCAAGCGCACAACGGCCGTCGCGCCAGCAGCCGACACGGGGGACGCGGGGCCGCAGGCGGCGGTTCCACCGTCGCAGTCGCAGACGTCACACATCAAGCAGAGTGCGGGCCCCCGGCGTGCATCGGCACGCCTGCTCTCTGCCTCGGCCGCCGCTGTGCTGCACACAGCAAGCACCACTGATAGCGCTGCCTCGGCAGCCGCGGCCGCTGCATCGGCGGCGGCGGCGATGGTGGCTCCGGCGGCCGCCATGCCGCAAGATCAGCTGCCTGCGCCGCTGAGCGGTCCACCAGCGCGACCGGTCGTCGCCGCCGCACTGCTGCTGCAGGGTTCTCCGGCGGCACCCGCAGATGCGGGCGTGGAGCCGGCAGCGGGCGGCAGCGCCCGCAAGCGGCGGCGTGGTTCCGGCAGCGCCGGAGCAGACCCAGCTTCTGCTGCCGCCGCCGCCGTTGAGGCCCCGCCCAGCACCAGCGCCGGCGCCCGCAAGAAGCGTAAGAGCAGCAAGGAGTCCACGCTTGAGCCGGCACCGGTGCAGAAGGGCGCGGCCCCGGCGGCGGCGGAGCGCGACGGACGCGAGGACCCTGCCGCCAGAGGCGGCGGCACTGACAGCGTTGACAACGGTAGGACCAGGAAGCGCGCCGTCGCTACCACTCGGCGCCGCAGACGCGCGGCGACGGGCGCGGCGACGACCGACGCCGAGCCGGCAACAGCAGCTGGTGGCGATGACGCCGAGCCGACGGGCGACGCCGGGCGCGCAGTCGCCGCAAAGAAGCCTCCCCGCAGGACAAAGGCTGTCGTGCAGGAGGAGGTGCGGCAGGACGCGCTCTTGGGTGTCTTTGCGCCCCACGTGTCGCTCCACGAGCGCTACCCCCACTCGCGGGAGCATGCCCCCGGCGCCGTGGCGCTGACGCCGCAGGCCCTGGCGGTGGCGGAGGCGGAGAACGCACGGCTCGCGGCTTCGCCGGCGGTGGCGCTGTCGGCGCTGACTGGGAGGGCGGCGCTGGAGGCTGTTGGAGCGCTTTGCGGCATCGCGGCGGCGGCAGCGGGCGGCGGCAGCGAGGCTGTTGATGCCTCCGACGAGCAGGCGAGCGGAGAGGAGGCGGAGGCGACCGCACATCCGGCGGCGGCGGTGGCTGGGGAGGAGGATGACGAGGAGGCAGAGCCCTCTGAAAGCCGACGGGGTAAGCGGGGCGGCAAGGCGGGCGGCAAGGCTGCCAAGCCGGCCGCCGACCCGCCCGTGCCCGCCCTCCTGCGCCCCATCCCGCCGCTGGTGCCCAACCTGGGGTACGCCTGCCTGTGCGCCACGCTGCGCGCCCACGACATCTTCACCAGCAGGTGCGCCCTCGCTCAGTGGGGTATGGGGTACGGGGTCATGCGCGTGGAGCGGCCGCACCATCACTCGCAACGCTGCCTAAACGATTTCGTGGTTTCTGACATGATCGAGTCAGCCGAGTGCGAGGCCACGACGTGCGGGTCAGGAGGAGAACGGCTGCAGGGGCAGCGTGCCACCAACGCATATTTGCGGGATAATTAACTGTTGCACTCCCGACTTCTCAATCCAAAGCCTTGTAGCGCTTGGCAGGTGGGCGCTGTGCCCTCACCGTGCCCCGAACCCAACCCCCCCCACTCCCCGAACCCCACACCAGGGACACCAATAAGGCGGGCTTCCAGGCTAAAGGCCTAGCCCACGTCAGCCGTCTGGCGCTGGCCAACGCACGGGACCTGCTGCCCCAGATCCAATGGAACGAGGCGCACGGCATCCGCCTCTTCCGCCTCTCCTCTGGTACGGCACACGGGCACACGACCCGCGGGCGCGCAGATGTGTCGTGCGGGCCGCAGGCAGAAGGGATGGCATGGGTATCTAGGGCCATCACCTTGGCAGTTCCTTAGCAGTCGGGCTGGGCAGTACGCGCAGGATGATCCATTCGGCCGCAGGGCAGCCCGAGCGCATGAGAATGCCGGCCATACGTTATTAGCACCCGCCGTCGCCTACTGCCTGACACGGTCGCGCGCCTGTCCCCGCCAGGCATCTTCCCGTGGATGAGCTTCTACACGCTGGACGAGCTGCCCGACGCGGACGGCATCAAGCAGGTGGGCGGGTCTGGCGGGTGCGGTGGGTGGGCAGGGCTCCATACATGTGCCTGCATGTTTGCAGCTGGGGCGTAACTAAGGGGGGCGTAACTGGGGGGTACGTGGACTCTTATGACACCCGCGGTCCGCGCGCCCTGCCCCGCAGGCCCTGGCCGATGCGGGCGCAGTTGCCAAGCGTCTGGGCCACCGGTTGACGTTTCACCCCTCCGAGTTCACAAAGATCGCCAGCGACAAGTGAGTGCGGGCGGGCTCACACCGGGCCCATGCGGCAGCATGCGGTGGGGCAGTCGCTTGGCCGCAGGGCGCGGGGCTGTGGGCTTACAAGGCCTGGTTGCTCGCATCCTACGCATCCTACCGTAACCTGCTCATGGCACCGTGGGCCTATGGGACCACTATGGCCCTTGCACCCCACGCCATTGGGGAAAGCTTGTCGCGCTGCCGACCCCTCGCCCCTCGCCCCCACCCCTCAGACCCGAGGTGGTGGAAACGAGCGTCAAGGAGCTCGAGGTGCACTCGCTTATCTTTGACCTCATGTGAGTACGGCGCCGTATTGTACGGCAGCAGGACGCTGTGTGCCTGGAGCGTGGAGGTAGTAGGCCACACGGCACGCACGGCACGGCGCCTGTCCGCAAGCCCCATCCCATGCCGGCATGCCGCCTCGCACTGGAGCCCGGCAATCAGCCGCCGCCCGCCCACCTTCACCCCCAGGGGCTTCCTGCCCGCCACGGTGTACAACAAGATCAATATCCACGTGGGCGGAGTGTACGGCGATAAGATCGCGTCGATGGACCGGTTCGCCAAGGCGAGTGGGTGTTGAAGGCTGCCTTCCCCATTTCTGGTTCTCTTTTTTGAAATGCGTCGGCCGTCATCGTGCACTCATCCCCGTTCACGTGTTCACAGCAACGCTAGCTTTTTGCATGCATGCCCAAGCCCCAGCAGCTAGCACGATGTCTAGGACGCAGCAACGCCAGCTGTGATGCAAGATCCTGTGGCGTCCATCCACCCTCCTCCCCGACCTGACTCCGTCCCATCCGCTCGGCGTGTCCGTGACGGCCAGGTGGTAACGGAGCGGTTGAGTCCCAACTGCCGCTCGCGGTTGACGGTTGAGAACGACGACCGGCCGTCCATGTACTCGGTGCGCGACCTGGCGTACCTGGCGGACAAAGCGCGCATCCCCATCGTCTTCGACTTCCACCACCACCGTTTCTGCGCGGGTGAGCGCCTTTCCTGCCCGCCTGCAGCCGTGCAGCGCCCTCTTGGCGGTCACGATGACGCGGAGGCCCCGCGGTCGGTCGACTGGCCGCACGGTTAGTGTCCTGCACGGCATCGTGTCCGGTTTGCACATCAGCCATCATGACACCGGCAAACGAGCATGTTCCCTACCCGTCGCCCCTCTCCTATCTCACCTTACCCCAAAGGTGGCTTGAGCGAGGAGGCGGCGTTCCGCCTGGCCCTCCGCACCTGGCCCACCGGCGTGCGGCCCATCGTTCACTGGAGCGAGAGCCAGGAGGGCCGCCGCCCGCACGCGCACAGCGACTTCATCTCCGGCCCTATCAACCTGTACGGCATGGAGGGGGAGGTGAGTATGGCGGGAGGTGCTGCCCCCAGACATGAAGAGCTGTATTGTCCCACAAGTTTATGGCGTCACGGGCGTAGCCACTCCTGCATGCTCGTCCAAGGCAATGCGTAGCCATCCGACCCTCGGGTCGATTTGACCCGCGCCTGTGACACGTGCCCCACGGGGCCGCATCACCACAAGCCGCATACCCGCCCACCTCACAACCCAACACATCCCTCATTCCCATCCCGCCCGCTCCTAGCCACAGTTCCCATCCAGCGCCGCCCTCGCGCCCTCCCTCCCTCGCCAGGTGGACGTCATGATCGAGAGCAAGGCTAAGGAGCTGGCGCTGCTGCACTACCGTGAGGCCGCGCTGTCGGGGCGCGCGGCGGTGCGGCCGCAACTCAAGGGCGAGGAGGCTGACTTGCTAGGGCCGGAGTAGCCGATCTGTAGCGCGGTGGGGCCTTTTCCCAGGGTGGCATTGTTGTGGGGCCATTGTGCACGTGCGCTCCGTCCAGGGCCAAGCAAGAGTCCTGGAATGTCTGCGGGGGTGTGTGATGTTAGTTTCCTGAAGCGCAATTGTTAGGCGAGCGCCGGACATGCATGCGATTGCGGTCTGCGGGGGCTGCTCAGCACTTGGCCGGCGGCGTGAAACGACGTGAGGGCAAAGGAAGGTGTAAGAGGATACAGATGGGCACATCTGTGAGAGACGCGGGTATCAGGCTACAGGTTACACGTCCGTCAAAGCCGGGGGGGGGCCATGGACGAATTGCGAATATTGGGGTGGGGGAGCGGGTTATGGTCCTCATCTCTACCCCGCTTCAGCGCCTGACGCCGAAGAATGGCGTGTCTGGTACCGGTATCCCAGACAGCCTGTAGGTAGGCCCCTACCGCAGCTGGCGGGGCCTCCTTCATAATAGTAATCATGTTACGATGCTTAAAGCCCAAAGCAGTCTCGAATTGGTCGCGGAGTTGCTCATAGCATGGGCCGATGGGCGTTCGCAGAACACATGTAGTACCGGTATTCCGTCCCACGCCCATCGTATGGCCCGTACCGGCGACGCGTGAAGCCGCTTCTGATAGCCGGGACGTAAGGCAAGACAGTACAGCCTGTGTCGCGGCTGCCACACAACCCTACTGCATTGCACGCACGCAGCTGCGGCGGTTGAGATGGGTGTGTAAATGATGATGCCACGCAATCTGCCTTTGACGGCTTTGGGCTGTACTCTAACCTCACTTCAAGGCACGCAGATGCGGATAGCAGGCATACCGTGCAGCGCCATGGATAAAGGGTCCGCGTACGGCACATATGCTGCGGCAGAATAACGAACGGGCATGGCACGGCATGGAAAATGAGTTGCCACACAGAGCAGTCCGATTGGGAACTACCAGCCTGAAGGAATGCTGTTGTCTTCAGTAATTTGGGTCAAGGCCCGCCCGTACACGGGCATTCGCCAAGCACAGCTGCATCGCCGCCGACTCTTAAGCATGTCCAGGCATGCGTGTCCCGGCATGCACAACAGTGCGCAGGTTCACATGCGGAGTTACGTGTCCATGGATGCTGCGCTGTTTCTTCACACTTCAAAATGACGGACCGTGACGGTCGGGTGTCACATTTGTTTGTACAGGACATGATAATCCCTGTAGAATTCCATGAAAATGTACGCCGCGACAGCACTGTGGGTACGTGCCGCCGTTGACTAGTAGGCACAAAGACACTTCTCTCATCCTGCTGCACGCCCTGGCACAAAAAGCGCTGCAGAGTGGGGTTGTAGATCACTCAGCCCCGCCCTATGTCCACGACCCGCAGCCGCTCCCGGTTAGTTCACTCCTCGCTCGGCCCTCAACTCTCCTCCCGCACTCATGGTCTGCTCCCGTTGCCTTACTGTCGCTTCCAAACTCGGGTTCCCTGTCCGACCCTGACTTTCCTCTTGGTTTGATCTCCGCCCGTGGATCTCGCCCGTCGCTTTGAACCCCGCCCTCACCCTTCCCGTCGCGTTAAAGCCTTTGCGCCCCCGGGCATCATGCGCAGGATCGCGGCCCACTCCCCCACGTGCTCGCGGTACGGCTCCAGGTCCCCGTCCTGCAGCGGCTGAGATACAAAGAAACCCGCGCGCCCCGGCTGCGCCTCCGCCATGACTCTACCGTCCTCTCTGCGCGCGCCATCGCTCCGCCCCTCCCCTGACGCACTCGGACCGGCCTGCCCCGCCCGGTCGTCGTCACCAGCGACAGCAGCCGCGGGGCCGGCGGGGCTCTCGTTGCCTCCAGCATTGGGCCCCGCGCCAGAGCCGCCTCTGCTGCCGCAGCAGCCAGAGCCGCCAGTCCCTGCCGCGGCCGCCAACCCAACCCCCTTCGCCGAGGTGGCGGCGGGCTGCAAGTGCTTGGCCAGGAAGTGCGATATGCACCACATGTTGATGCGGTGGGCCTGCACGATTGGTGCAACCGACCCGCGGGTCAGCCGCGTCAAGGCCTTAGCTTGCACCGACCTACCAAACGTGACTGCTGGACACGCCCTGCTTCGCAACATGCTATATAAACACAGTTTAAGGCAAGGTAATAACATGCCCCGGCGGAACTGTGGGGCATTCGTGGCCGCGCCAGCCCCCACGGGCAGCGCGGGAGCGCCTTCACGCAGTGCAATCCGCACTCTGCTCGTGCAGCCGGCGCACCCGCAGCCTGCACCCCTGGGGACCTCGCGCTCACCGTGGTGGGCTCTAGGCTGGTCCGCATGTTGAAGAAACGCAGGACGCCGCTGAGCATCTTGCCAAACAGGAGCAGCACGTCGTCGAAGTTGCCGTGAGTGCTGCCGCGGGGGACGAGCAGCACTGCGCCGCCGCCGCCCGCCGCCGCAGCCGCCAGAGCGCGCTCCTGGTTTGCGCCGCCGCACTTCATCCGGCCTGGTGTAAGCCGTCAAAGCAAGGGTTGAAGGCCGTCAGAAATGCTGGAAGATGGAATGGTAAAATAGGTGGGTCGCGCCCCGAACAGCCGTAAGAATACTACGGAAGAACGGAACAATCTTGGGTATTATGCCCGGCCAGCAGAGACGGGATGACAGCCTCCGAATGGGCTGAAATGGGAACATGAGACGGACCTCTCATCTCTAAATCAGAGTCCGGATGGATGCGCCAGGCAAGGAGGCACGCGGGGACCAGGCTCCTAACCTTCGGCGTTGGGCGTGTTCCAGTCCTCGCTCCCGATGACCAGCAGCGGCGGCCCGCGCGGGTTGCTGAAGCCCGCCAGCACCGGCCAGCTGTCCTCGAAGCAGTCCCTGGCGCAGCACACGCCGTGCATGTGTGTCGGTCGGGTCGTCGAGGGCAGGACGAGGCAGCAGGACAGCGGCAAGGCGGGTAGGGCAGCGCGCGGGGTACCCGCAAGCACACGCCGCTGCAGAGTGCTCACGGCGGGGCAAGCAGGCGAGTGCGCAGCACAGAGCTGGACTGAGAGGTTTGGATGTGTAGAGTTTCGGGTCTAGGATCTAGGGTATGGGATGTAGGGTTCTGAGTATGGGTTGATTGGGTTTCTCACCACCAGGGGTCAAGGCTGACTGCGGCCGCGAAGCACGGCAGCTGCGCCGCCGCCGCTGCCGCCGTGGCGCCGCCGTAGCTGTGGCCGATCACCGCCGCGCGCGATAGGTCCAGCCGGCCGCGCAGCCCCTCAGCCCACCCCGCCGGCAACTCCTGCACGCCGGTGGCGCGTCCTGAATGGACAGGGCATGGTCGGGTGGGCAAAGGGAGCTTGCAATCACGCCAACAGGCCGGCAGGCCGCTGATCCGGTCGAGCCCGACAGAGCCCGTTGTGGTCTGGGACTCAGCGGGACTCAGTGCCTCAGAGCCACCCTAGATGAAACAGCGGCCCCCTCCGCCTTCCCCTCTCCACCTTTCGCCCACAGACCCCTCACCCTCGTGCAGGCTCGCCAGCAGCTGGTACGCCGCCTCCACCTCCGCCACTCGGTGCCGCGTCTTCCGTAGCTGCTCCATCTTGTCGCCCAGCCCGCCGTAAAACCGCCATTCACTGCCGTGCCTGCTGCCGTACACGCGTCCAGCCCCGCCTCCACCGTCGTCAGGCGTGGTGCCATCCACGGCCCTGCCGCCGCGGCTACCGGCGGCAGCTGCGGTGCTGGCGGCCCCGTCTGCTTCCGTCGCCGCCGCGGTCTGTGCCACTTTGTCGCCCGCTCCCCCGAGTCCTCCCTGGGAGGCTGGCCCCGCGGATGACGCGGCCGCCGTTGCTGCGGCAGCAGCGGGCAGGTCCGGGGGCGGTCGCGGCAGGCGCGCGACGCTAGCGCTGCCGTCGCTGTGCTCCAGGGCCATCACCACATAGCCCTGGGGGCGGCGACGCCGCGGGCCCGACGGACGGCGAAGGAGTGGTTGGCAAGGCACAGGGGTTGGAGCTTGCACCAACAAGGCTGGGAGCGCAAGCCTCCAGCCCGGGCCGCCACCATACAAGCCAATGACAGAAGAGATTGTTGGCGTTCCCCTGATCAACTACAAGCCTACAGCCCCCAACCTAACCGGTCGTGCCCACAAGACGCTGCTAATCACTATTCCTCAGCTTCACAAGCCTCCCCGCCCCGCCCCTGGCGCACCCGTGAAGCCAGGTCGATGCATATGCTGCTGTAGGCGTTGCGTGTGCCGGCCAGGCTGTGGGACGGACGGGCGTTTCAGACGAGGGTTTCAGTTCTGCGCAGGCGCAGGCGCAGGCGCAGGCGCGGGCAGTGGGTTCATCGTGGGATTGGTGACCGCCCACACGGTGCTGGCGCAGCCTGTTGCGGGTAGCAGGACACACGCCTTTGTCAGCGCCGGGCTCCACAGGTGTCGGCTTTCTGCTGCCTGACAGTTGAGATTTGGCGGAGGGTGGAGGACGCGCGGAGTTGAGACCGTGACCATACCCGCTCGCGGGAAGTTCCGGGCTGGATGCTGGTGACAGAGGGCGCGGCTATTGCCAAACGGGCACAGCTACACTTGATACCGGAGCTGCCGCTGCTTTGCACCGCACGCCAGCCCGCGTCCTCTGCAGCAGTGTCGTCGAGCCGGTACGTACCCATGACCTGACACCCAGCAATGCCGCGTGTGGGCACCCAACCCGAGAGGCAGCGCTCGTGCCGTTGCATGAACAGCGACATGACGCCCCGTAGCCCTTGCCGCACCCGTGGGAGAAGATGACGACGGGCATCAGCTTCGAGCCGGCCCCCCCGGCATGCGCGACTGGTGCCTGGTAGTAGACCGGAAGCACCCGGCTGGCCCCTGCATGAGAGCGACAGGCGGGGGCGGCGGCAAGAGCGCTGACACACCAGATGCCTATCATGTCCCATCGCACGGGAGGGTGCAACGGACAGCTGATGTGGGTCTGGGGGTGGGGCACTGCCCACATCTGTCACGGTACGATATGTCCATGCGTCCATAGCCCACAGACAACTGCCGTGGGTCCGCACCTGCTGCAAAACCCGCACGCTGATCCTCGCACGCATTCCCCCGCCCTTACCCAGGGCCCAAGCAGCAGCAGTCAGCGCCACTTTGGTAACCTCCATCTTGACGGACTTCTGAGCCACGAACTTGAACAGGTACCCTGACCGGCATCACCCGATGAGGTCACGGCATCGGCCGAACGGTACGCACCTGCCATAGCGGCAGTAATTCATCAAGCTTTACGCACCTATGTATCCTCTGCAGGGCAGTTTGACAAGAGGTCATCAGCCAAGGAACACGGGAAGCCAGAGCGACACTGCGACCTCCACGTAGCGCACCTCGCATAATTATAGTGCGGGATCCAGGTACAAGGAAGCGTCCATGCACGAGAACAAGGATAAAAAATGCGCGCTGTTAAGGGTTGTCCTTGTGCGATGGCCGCAACATCAACGGCACCAACTGTGTGTGGCCCCGTGGGCTGCATGTCGCTCAACAGTGAATTGCATCCAAGCTCAACATCAAGTTGTGGCTGACCCCGCTCTTATGCGCAAAAGGGCTGCACCAAAGGTGATGATGCCAGGAGGGACATCCTGCCGTACGTGTACGTGCAGGGTTCATGGACGCAATGCTCAGGAAGGCACGTGGGATGCCGGGAGCAGCTGAGGAACAACGCACAAAGTGTTCACTCACATTTCCCCCGTTTCCACCATCACTGCTGCTTTCTTTGTCGGTTTGAGCTGCTTCCGCCGTGCCCATGCAACTATGTGCAGAGGACACAGCCTTCCGAGCCAATGTTACAGAAGCATTGCCTTTGTGCGCAACTTCGCAGCTGCGGGCCGGCCAGGCTTCGTTACATGCACGTCAGTATGTAAAAGTGTGCACTCGCAAACTACAAACTCGCAAAAAACGAGGCATTGGTCGCGTGGTCATGGCGGTTTGCGGCACGTTATGCCACACACACCAAGTCCCAAGTACAGGACGCGCAAGTTCCAGCGGTTGCTGCTTGATCCGCCAATGCCACCCCCCTGGTGGACGACCAGGCGCTCTGCACTCTGGGTGGGCCGTTGGTCTGGGTCCGCGCCCTTCAATACCATATACACTGCCACCAACAATATTCTTGTGTAATCATTCGTTGTTGCTTGGCACGTTATAACGCGACACGCATGCATACATCACTAAGCACCACTTCCACCACCGCATGCGCGCACACATCCGCCAAGGGGCCCACACAAGCCGCTCACCATGCGCCCTTCAGCCTGGGGCCACCTTGAATTCCCTTCGTACGAGTTGCCTCACAGCCCAGCACCTTCCACCGCAACGCACCACTAGCCCTGCAGACCATCCGGCTGCCTCGCAGTTTTCCTGCGCCTGTGTCCCGTTGTGCCGCTCCCCTTCGCAAGGGACGCGGGCCAGCTCCCCCCTGCCAGTCCTCGGGCCCATGCCTGTGGGCCAGAGTGTCCAAACGCGTGAACTCAACCTATTACCAGCATTATCGAGGGCTCCGGGTCGCTTCTTTCGACTAACGGCAGCGCCAAAGCAGGGAGCTTGGCATGTCGTGGCAAGGCGCGGGATGGAGACCCAGATCATGGCGGGTGCGTGCGGAGTCCTCGTGCTCGGGCCCGCCCTGATCGCATCGACCCCACTCTCAACCAAGCAATCCGGTCCGACCGTGAGTCCAAGCCACAAACCATAGCAGCTCAATGTTGGGTTCGACAGCATCTGACCCCATCCACCAATCTCAAAAGCACACACACCATAATAGACACACCATAATAGACAACAAATGAACGGAACAGTCCCGGGGAACCCCGATGCCTTCCCTCAACGCCAACCACAACTGCACACGGGCAGCAGCCACAGCGGCGCTCGAGCCTACCAAGCGGGCGCCAGCAGCGCGCCGACTTCTCGCTTATTGTTTGGCCCCCTCGCAGCTATGGCCGTACGATACACGGGCCAATCTTATGGGAAGTGACGGGACGCACACCAGACGACCCGTCCTGAGACGCCGATCCCCCAGATGTTGGGCAGAAGGCAGCCCCGCCTGCCCCTGGTCTCGTCAAACGCGGTGCAGACAGCCCTGGCCCCCGTGTGCCCGCTTCGGATACAGCCGCGAAACGCCTCCACCTCGTGCGCAACCCGAACAGGCGCCCCGCCAATACAGCGCAGGCCGCCATATGACCCTTCCACCACACCCCGGTGGCTCCGGCGGCGACTAGCTGCCTCACACCTGCCCCTCTCCTGCCCCAACTTCACCGCTCGCTCCCCACACCGTCGCACCGACTCCTGATGGCTGCCCAGCACTTAAGCGCACACGCCAGCCAACGCACACGCGGGTGACCGCACACAGGCAGCGCGGCGGCTATCGCGCATCAGTCATGCGGGCTCATCTCCCGTACGCGTTGCTCCCCGAGATGCTCCGCGCCCCATGCGGGCCGCCGCCGCTCACGCTGCGGCCGCTGATGCTCCGGCCGTTGCCCGCCGAGCGGTGGCCCGGCTTGCCGGACAGCGCTCGGCCGGTCGAGGCGTGCACGCGAGTGCCGCGGAGGCAGGTCTCGGGCAGGTTCTTAGTGACGAAGCGTGTGAGGAGTGAGAGCGGGATAGCGCCCGCCCCAATGGCAACGGTGATGAGCCACTCCTGCCATGTGAGGGGCTGGACCTTGAAGAACCTGCTGTTGACAAACGGCACGTTGATGATAATGACCTGGAAGCAGACTGTGATGATGATGACACCGACAAAGATGGGATTGGTGAAGAGGCCGGCGAAGATGCTGTACTCGTCGTTGATTCGGCGGGCGTTGATTTCGTTAAAAATCTGGCAGAAGATAAATGCGTTGAAGAGGACCGACAGCGCGGGGCGGTACTCTATGTCCTCATGGGAAATGTAGTTGTCCTTGAGTGTGACCTCGGCGCTCTTCCACGCCTTGTACACGTCGCATTCGCCGCCGCTGCCAATCGTCGCCACGTTGGCGTCGCACATAGCGGAGCGCGCGTCGGCCGGTACCTGCTTGATTGTGTTGGTGCCATTGGCCCACTGAGCGTACAGTCCGCAGGCAGCTGAGTTGCGAGAGGTGTAGTCTGGGGTGTAGTAGGGGAAGCCGCAATAGTTCATCCAGTTGCAGAGTTCCCTGGCGTATGTGCCAGTGAGCTGGTTGACGCACTCGCGCCCCCACCACGTCCACTTGGGCTCGATCTCGTAGCGACCGTTAAACTTATCGGCCTTGAAGAAGGACGGCACGCCGTAGAGGATGAAGAACATCCAAAAGATCTGGTAGCAGCCCTGCACCAGGATGTGCTTCCACATAATGCGCGTGATGAGGTTCTCCTCGCGGCCGTACGGCTTCATCAAGAGCAGCTCTGGGTTGGGGTCCTCCGTGGCCAAGGCCAACGCGCCCATCGTGTCCTGCAGAACGATACGGCGGTGCGGGGCAGGAGGTGACCGCCGAGGTCGCGCATTGCACAGGGGACGGCGGAACGTACGACAACATGGGAACGCCAAGCGAGCATAGATGGTAAGCAGAATCCGCTGGGCAGCGGGGATGCTGACGAAGAGGCGACGCCGCCCCGAGACGCCGTCCCCGCTGCTGTTCCACTGTCCGCAGCCCCCGCACGCACGCACCATGATGAGGTTGACCCACAGCAGCTGCAGCACATTGAGCGGCTCGTGCCCGTCAATGACGGCGCCGAAGAAGGCAATGACCAGCGCCACAAAGTTGACGGTGAGCTGGAACATAAGGAACTTGCGGATGTTGGTAAACACGGAGCGGCCCCACAGCACCGATTTAACGATCGAGGAGAAGTTGTCATCCATAATCACAATATCCGCCGCCTCCTTAGCTACCTCAGTGCCTGAGGTTGAGGAGTTGTGAAAATCAAGGGGTTGGGGACAGTTCGGGATTAGGTGCTCATTGGGCAGAGGACATATGCACCCTGCATGATGTTTTGGTACCACGCATCCCGATATGGCGACCATGGAGGTATGCAGCATGCTCAGAGGTGAGGGACTTAAAGCTTCCATAAGCACCGCAGGTCGAGGTGGAAGTTTGATGTATGGGGACAGGTGCCGCTCTGCCCAGTACCCAAGCCTTCATCTCGGCATCTCGACAAGCTTCGGTCCGAGCTTTCGGGACGCTCCTGCTCTACCACAACAGACGCTTCGCCTACCTCTTCCCGTCCCCTCAAGCCGACCCTTCGCAACCGACCCGGCTCCGCCCTCCCACAATGCCCGGCCCAGCTCCGGGCTACTCACCCGCAATGCCCATGGCCAGCCCCACGTCGCTCTCCTTGAGCGCGGGCGCGTCGTTGGTGCCGTCACCCGTCACCGCGACCACGTCGCCCTGCTGCTTGAGCATCGACACTAGCGTCAGCTTGTCCTCTGGGGAGGAGCGCGCCAGCACGCGTAGCTTGGGCAGCAGCGGCAGCAGCTCCTGCGCCGCCATCTTGCGGAAGTCGGGGCCCTCCAGCGCGATGCCGTCGTCCGTCAGGATGCCGCACTCGCGGGCAATGTGCTGCGCAGTGTGGATGTTGTCGCCCGTCACCATGCGGACCGTGATGCCCGCGCGCTGGCACACGCGGACGGCCTCGGGCACCTCCTTGCGGACGGGGTCCTTGATGCCCACGATCGCCAGGCACACCAGGTTGCGGTCCAGGTTATCGCTATCCTCGAAGAAGTCCGCGGGCCGGCTGTCGTCGACGAGCGGGTAGTCGGTATAGGTGAGGCAGATGCACCGCAGGCCGCGCTTGGCCATGCCGGTGACCACCTCGGCCAGCTTGGAGCGGTCGGCGTCCGTCATCTCCACCACACGGCCGCCGTCGTACATGGAGGTGCAGCGCTTGAGCACCCACTCGGCGGCGCCCTTGTTGTAGTGGCGGAACTTGTCGGCGAACTTGATGGTGGTTGAGGCCATCTTCTTTGCGGACGAGAAGCCAAACACCTGGGGGCGGCAAGGGGATAGAGACGTGAGGGTGAGGAAAAGGGCAGAAAATGAGCGCGCTCTGGGGCAGGCGGGCGGTGACAGGCGGTGAGGTCAGCAGGGAACGGGGGCTGTGGGCCGATGATCAGGAACAGGAGACAGATAACGCCCGGTCCCTGGCGCGAAGCCTGAGGAAAATTACAGTACAGTGCCGTACCTTGTAGGTGCTGGCATCGTACTCGTCACGCACGCTGGCGTAGTCGCAGCCCCAGTTCTTGATCAACATGAGCAACGCGCACTCGGTGCGGTTGCCCACAAAGTCGATCTTGTTACCGTTCTCCAGCACGTGCGCCTTGCTGTTGAGCGCACAGTTGAGCTTGAGCTCGTCGCACACCTCCTGCGGCAGCTCCTCCGGCGTGGGGCAGTGCTCGAACTGCTTGCCTGAGAACCAGCCCTCCACTACCGTCATGCGGTTCTCCGTCAGAGTGCCCGTCTTGTCGGAGCAGATGGCGGTGGCGCCGCCCATGGTCTCGCAGGCGGCCAGCACGCGTACGAAGTTGTTGTCTGGGAGGTGGTGGGTGAGTGGCCGGGTGGTAGGGCGGGGAAGGCACGGGGAACGGGGCTGGTCAGGCGAGATGAGGTGATCCGTGCGAGGCGGGAGGCGCACCGTGAGTCGGTAGGGTGGGGTCCATGGTAAAGAGGTAGGGATGCGTTTTCTATATCGTGCTACATGTAATGGCCGCATTTCCGGTTGCGGCCCGTCACAGTGTTCTTCCAGCTTCGGAGGTGGGAGGAGAAACCGAGCTGCGCCTCGGCAAAACATGGCCGTTGCTGGTTGCTTGAGCACACGCCCGGCGCGACCTCCAGCCACAGAAGCGGCTGATGCCGCTCAAGGCGCAGGTAGCAAGGCTGGGCGCCGCATGCACACTCCGAACCCCTCTCACGCCTCCCTGGAGCTGTGCCTGCTCCACACAAGTGCCGCCGGCAGCCGTGCTCTTGCTGGTTGACCGCCCTCATCGGACGCCCGCCATTAGCGCAGCCACTGCTGCGGTGCCGACGCCGCTGCTATGTCTGGAGCAGCGCGGCGCCACAAGAAACGCCCGGGTGCGTAGACGCATTCAGCCAGCGCAATCTGGCGCCTACGTGTGTCAATCTGCCATCCCGGTCGCACTCCCGCTGTACAGTAACCCAACCCCAGCCCCGTGTGAGCCCCATATAGACCCGCTCTGCTCTCGAGGGACGGTAAAGTGCACCTCCCCTGGTCATTCCCTGTCAATCCCCAAACAGAAGATTCCCCTTTGCTTGCCCTCGAACACCCTGTCAATCAGAAGGGAATGGCAACCCCATGTCAAGTATTCCCACCTCCCCGCGCCGCTCCGCATGCTCAATCCTCACCTTTCATCATCTTCTTCATACTGTACGCTAGCGAGATGGTCACGGCCAGCGGCAGGCCTTCGGGCACCGCCACCACGATGATAGTCACCGAGTACAGGAAGAACTGGATGGGGCCATTCTGGTTGATCTTCTTTATGGGGAAGCCGTTGTTCACGACGCACCACCTGAAGGAATGTTGAAGGGTTTGTCAAGCAACTGCTGCATTGAGCCGCAAGTGCGGGTCACGGCGGCTAATGCTTTCCATGTCAGGCTTGCTACTGGCGCACGGATGCTACCGGGCTACGGCTTGGCGCGTTTATTACGGCAGGCGTTGCTGCGCTCCTTTCGGTCCTCCAGACACTCCCCCTCACGCACACAAGTCTAGAACCCAACAACTGGCTTGGAATGTACACACGCTGTAAAATGAGCAGCCAGCTAGGCTGCTTTGCTTTGCTCGTTGTACTCTTGCAGAAGAGTTTGAGCACACCGTTACGCACACAGAACAAGTTCGTGCACCAATGCCTTTGCTTGTTGTCGCTTCTTAGGCATTTTCTCAGCACTCGGTCACGCATTCAAAACATACGCATGCGCGTTTGTTCCCAACTCCGCCCAGGTGAGCTTCTTTGCGACAGCTACGAACTAGGCAACGCCCCTTGCCACGTTGCTCGCCACAGAACTCCGCACAGCTCTTGCCTCCTCCCTCTATGCCCTTGCTACGTCGCATTGGTACCCCGCCCCGTCACATTCCCAGCGCCTCCTCCTGCCCGCCCGTCCTGATCCTTGCTCGTAGTACTCGCGCGTTCCCCGCAGAGAGCCACTCACTTGATAAGCAGCGCGCTGAAGCAGCAGATGGCCACGCCGAAGCCGACCTTGCCGACCGTGCTGGCCACCCAGGTGAGCTTCACCTGCAGCGGCGTCTCGTCGTCACCCGCCTCGCCCACCAGCGCCATGGTCTTGCCCCACTCCGAGTTGTCGCCCACCGCCACCACTAGCAGCTTGCCGCTGCCCTCCACTACCTACGTCGGGGAAGCCATCCAATGTGGTGTATACGAATTTGTGATGTGGTGCAGATTTGGAGGCGTCAGGACGCCTGTCGGGGTCACGAGGTCACAGGTACGGTATTCGCTATGAGGCATACCACGGGCCGGACCTGCCACCGCCTCTGCTTGAACATCCTAGCTAGTTTGGGGCGGATCTCTGGGAAAGCTACAACGCGAAAGGCTTTGGTGGCTTCCTGGATGCGAGGTTCACCGTCCGAAGACACCGCAGGATCATTGGGTTGGAGGTACTCGCGGTAGTGAAGCCAGGGGCGCATGACATCCCGGCCCATGGAATGCTGAAGGTTTCCAGCGTCCCGCCTCACATCGCAGGGTGGGGGCGGACGTTGGCAGCCCACTAGCATCCCAGCATGCAGCGATCGACAGGAGGCAACCAGGTCGTTGCCCTAATGCCTAGTTCCTTCCGTGCCACCAGAGTCAGGGCGCACCTGCGTGCCTGACCGCACCCAGCAGTCCTCGTCGGGGTTCTTCTTGATGGGGTCAGACTCGCCCGTGAGGGACGCCTCGTCCACCACGAGTCCCTGGCTGTCAAAGCATATGCCGTCCGCGACCACCTTGTCGCCCGTGTCAAGGATGTATACATCCCCAACCACTAGCTCAGTGTTCTCCACGAGGGTGGTATGCCCACCGCGGACCACCTTCACCATGATCTTGTCCTTTTGCGCATTGAGTTTGCGGAACTGGATGTCCTTCTGGTAGTCATTCCCAGCGCCTGCAGTGGATGCGTGTGAAGAACAAACCCCTTGCCACTACCCGAAAGAGCAGTTGGCTAAGTGCGTTCGTGACCTGGAAGCGCCACGCCAAACACAGTTGGCCCCCTTCTTGCATAAATTATGTCCCCTGAACGAGCCCCCGCGACTCACTGACACTGACGACGATGATGATGGCAACCCAAATGGCCACCCCCTCAATCCATTCTCCGTGCGATCGCTGCTCCTTGATAGCTGCTCCTAGGATTGTTGATACCTGAGAAGATAGCGTCGCACTGAGTCAGACACACCAAACCGTAAAAAGGCAGAGGGCTTCGCAAGCGTACCGCCGCAGCGATGATGAGAATTATAATGACAGGGTCATGAAGGTTGCTCCAGACTAATGCGAAGAACTGCGAGAGCGAAACAGGGGGCCTGAGGGGCGAGCGGAACACGCGAAGAGGTGCCAAAGCAGTTTACCGATTTCGGCGGGGTCTGCTTGAACCTGTTGAGCCCGTATGCCTCTCCATGAGACTGAATGGACGCTAACCCTTGCCCGGCAGGGTCCAGGCCTTTGTGCAGGTCCGTGTAGAGCTTCTTTGCGAGCCCTTGCGCCCCGCCCAATTCTTTGAGAGCTGCTGTATCCTTGGCCTGTTTATGCAGCCACGCTTGAGGTCAGCACCCCTAAGCGAGGTGAGCGGCACAACAGCTGAATGAGCCTAGCAGTCACCTCGTTCATAGCCAGCAGCTGTTCGGACGGAACATCGTAAGGGCAAGGCGCGGGCAGGGGCGCCTCTATATCCCCCTTGCCCACTGCCGCCATGGCACCGCGTTAAGACCTCCTAACTAAGTTCACTGTTTGGCAAGTATCGGAATATATCACAAGCACATATATTTCCAAGGCTGCATAAGGCATGCACGTAGGTTATTGCGAAGCGAGTAAGCAAACGTGTAAACCGCACTTCTTCTAAGCACGGCGTACGGCGCTGGCATGGTATGGCATCTAAATGGCAACCTAATGGCCTCAGTACCTCCATGCTGAACATCAGTAACAGTGGTTTATTGAACGCTGAGTGTATCGAGCCCCCTGAAGGCCCAGAGGCCAACGGGCAAGCAAAACGCTGCGCCGGCCATCGGCCTCAAGCCCCCCGGTCCCGCGTGCTTCAAACCAAACGCTGTCGCATTGCGCCGGAAGCGTTCGGTGTTTGAGTGTGCCCCCGTTGCGGACATAACCGTTGGGGCATGCAGCCGTTACACCCGAGCCGAAACGGGTCTACAGCTCATGCATTGAGCCACGGGGCGGGCCGGTGGCAAAGTTTGGCAAATGCTCTGGCCCAGTTCCCTGCAGTAATAAGGGCAAACCATTGACTTATGGGGCACGTCTACGGGGCTAACGTCACAGTATTAAGCGCCTTCAAGTAACGGGAGGTCAGACACAGAGCGCGAGCACCGGAGCTGTGTTGGGCCTCAGCTGGTTCTCATCATCTCCGCGGCTAGAAGTCTGGAAGTAGGCCCCATTCCATCCGAGGGGCGAGATTTGCCTTGCGTCCCATGGATTTTGCCCTCATCATCTGTTGTGGGCGGACTCCACGAGGGCCCCCGAAGGACGGTAGGAGCCGGTCGGATTACAATTCTCCATATGCAAGCAGCGCAACCCGTGCCGTCCGACATACACATCCACCCGCAATCGGAGAACTGATATCCTGGCCCACTCTGGCCAACGGAACGCCAACAAGCCATGTGCGCTTACAGCAACCGAACGGCAATACGCCATTCTTGCGCATATGATATTGTGCACTGGCAGCGGACCCAATGCGCAATCCCACTTATGAACTCACACTAGCCAACGAGGCGCGCCCCTAGCACCATCGCTCCACCCACAAATATGGCACAACCACATCTGGGCATCGCCGTGTCACACCCACTCCGAACTCCTCACCATGCCATTGCCCTTCCCTTGGCCACAACGCATGACTGCTCTCTGGCATGCGCACAACGCTGGCGCCTGCCTTGTCGGCCGCCCGCTCGAGCACCTGTTGTCACTTACCAGTCGGCCACTCACTTCACAGAGCGCCCTACACAGACTTCACGTCCATGGTCGGCGAGGTGAACAGGGGGTTGTCGAACACACGACCGACGCCGTGCCCGCCACCCGAAGGCAGCGGCAGGGGCGTCCGGTTGAAGGAGCCCGTGTCCGAGGACGACCTGTCCGCCCCCGCGACCTGGGCCTGGGCGGCATCGCTGGGCACGTGCAGCGTGGCGCTCATGGTGAAGCACAGCGCAGACAGGTAGCTGGCGCTGGGGGTTAGCTTGCTCAGAACGGTGCCGTGCAGCGCCTCGCAGTACTGCTGCTGCATCTCCGCCGGATCCAGGCTGTGCATCTGCACCTGCAGCTCGGGCGCTACCGAGTCGCTCAGCAGGGCGGCCTGCCAGGGGATGCGAATGGAGACCTTGGTCACGGTGTCGGCATTGAGGAACTGCAGAAGGAGTACCGGCCTGCCTGCCGGCGACTGCTGCTCCACCAAGGGCTTTTGCATGCAGCTGTGCTTGAGCCAGCACGTTTCCAGCTGATGCGAAAGGCGCCAAAGGCGGTGCAGCTGCCGCATAACGGCCTCCATGCGGATGGCGAGCTGGATGCTCGGGATGCAGCACCCCAGGCCCGAAGCCGATGCCCCTGCGAGCAGCGAAGGAAGAGGGCGACGTGTTAGTTGACGATGTTGGCGGGGATGGGCGGAGGTGCACGAAACAAGTGTTCCAGCATACAAGTGCCGGCAGCTAGGGAGAACATCAGTGCGACAGAGCGGTGTGAACGTCACACGACTCACTGAGCTGAGCAGTGATGCTGGGGTCGAGGCTGCTGTACTGCGCGCAGGCGTGGGGCCCCTCGACCGTTATTGCGCAGGAGCTGCCCGAGGCGGCGCAGGCCATCTGATAGATGCCCTTGTATGTCACGCTGAACCGGCCTGTGTGCTCCATACCCACCAGGTCGATCCGCAGCGCCTGGACAGCAAGGGGGTAACGGATGCGGCATGTGCTCTCAGCACCGCATGCCGCCAAGAGCAAAGACGGGCGAGTGGCGCACAAGGCTGCTAGCGCGTTCCAGACCTGGCACAGCTTTTCTTGTCCTTCGGCAGGAGCCCAAGCATTGTGCTTGCAAGGTCGCCATTAGGTTTCCTTACGTGCAGTGCGAGAAGCGCCTCAACCTCTTCACGCCGAGCTGCAACGCTACGTGCCATCTGGGACTCCCGGCCAGGCGTCAACGCAGAAGTACTGGCGCGGGTCACCAGGGCCGCACTCCGCGCCTCCAGGTTCCCGCGCTCCTGAATCAGTAGCTCCTTGGGGACCTGCAAGCATAGTTCATAGAGCAGAGACCCATGGGTCAGCACTGCGACTAAAGCATGCCAAAGGTTAGGGTGTCTGCAGTCGCCGCGTAGCAACCTCTAGCTGTGGGTCCGGCGGCGCCGCGTGCTTGTACAACCACGCACCCGGTTCTGCTCAACGGCCTGCCGTTCAGCCTGCGCAGCCTGCAGACGCTGCAGGCGCTGCACGTTCTGGGCGCGAAGCGCTTCCAACCGTTGCAGATGCCCCTCCACCGTCTTCCGCCGCTGGATGCCCTCCTGCACACGCGACGATGAGGCGCAGAATTGCTCAACCAAGTGAACACTCTATGCATTTTTCATCCAATGCCCCAGGCTGGCGGAGTATGGAACTGCCGGTGCTCCAGGCTGGCAGCTCCGATACGCACCTGTAACCGGTCCTCGTCCTCCTGGCATCGCCGTGTGATGGCTGCGGTCAGTGCATTCTTGTCCTGAACGCATTGCTTGAAGCGCTCGGCGTCCGCCTGCACGTGCGGGGGATACGGAGTCAGACAACGAGGTCGCTCATCAATAAGTCATGATGCTCCTATAAAGTTGCTTCATGTTCCATTTGCTACGGTGTTTCCTCTGGTATGGTGACAGCGATGTCCCCCACCCAACGACCCGGCCCTGCCCACAAATTTACATGTGTGACATACATATCTGTATCTATAATGGTGCCATACGCGAGGGGGAGTGGTTGGACGCGTCTGTATTGTAATCACACGCACCGTCATTGCAGCCATTTCCGCCTGCAGCTGTGCCTTGCCGGTGTCCAGCTGTGCCAGCAGGTCGTCCAGCGCGTTGAGATGCGTCTGTTTAATGGCCTTGACGGTGCGGATGCGGCACAGCTTCTTGAGGCTGATGAACTGCTCCTTGATGGTCTCCAGCTGAGCCGACGGCAACAACTGGAAGCAAATGGGGACGAGCGGGCGTGGGTACGAACAGTGTGGTGTCAGACACGTTCAGCTGCATCCCTCGGCAGGCAGTGTCCTGCCAAGGGAGCATCCCCAGCTAACATGTTAGCCGCCGACGCGCTACCCAAGGCCGCGCGATGCTGCAGCTCCCTGCTGATAACTTTATATGGTCGTGTGATTATGCACTGCCAGCAGCGTTGTTCCAACGCACGTTGCAGGAGCAACCCGCCCGCACTCCAGCCGCACCTGTACTGCGGCGAACAGCTCAGAATTTGTGGCGGTGAGTTCTCCCTCCAGCTGCTGCACGCGGGACTGCATACTGGCCAGCCGTCCCGACACCTCAATCATCATGGCCTGGTAGGTGTCCACGTGCGGTGCCGTCAGGATGGCCGCCTCGTACACTTCGGCCACTGTCTTCGGCGGCGGGTCCGACTGCGGCAGGTACGACATTCGGCAGACCTTGTCGTTGAAGCTGACGTCAATGATGCCCAGGAACTCCTGCGCGGGAAGCCCGACATATAAAGGTGCAAAGAAGTCAGAACAGTTAGGGGTCGGCGGTGAGGCAATGGCGTGCGACGATGGCAATGAACGCATGGATGAGAAGGCAGCAATATTCTGCAGCGTGAAGGCAATTTCCGTGCGCGCACAGGCTTCACCAGTACGCCATGCAGCTGAGCGACCGAGGCACCAACCGTGCAAACCCCCGATCTTACACTCCGATGCTTCAACAGCTGCTCACCTGGCATGTGAGTTTACTGACAGGCGGCCGCGACGACACCGGCGCGGCAATACCTGCGCCGTGCGCGAGCCCCGCACGTCCAAGCGTCAGCCCCTCCCCAGCCGCATCCCGCTGGGGGTACTCCGGCCCCTGCAGGTGCGAGGCGACCTGTGCGCCCGGCTCCGGCGGCAGCGCGAACGCCTCCAGCGACAGGCCACCGCTATCGCCTAGCAGGTCGTTGCTGGTGCCGTTGCCCTCCAGGCCCGGCAGCTCCATGGACATGTTGGTCGAGTCCTGGGCAGCTAGTCGGCGCAGCTCCGCAGCGCTGCTAGACACGGCCGTGGCGTCCCCTAAACCCCCGTGCAGACCGGGCCTGCAGTACAAAATAGGACAGAATGCACGGCGCCGATGAATTGTCTGTGGTGAACAACTGCTTGTGGAATGAGCGAGTCGCAGGCTTAGGCACAAGCCTTGTGTGAGAGCAGCCGTCCGTCTGGCTTGTTGCCTCTATCCGTCGCTGGGTTTTGCCCCAGTTGAGGCACTGTGCGTGACACAGAAAGTGGGCGCTCAGTTACGCCTAACGCCACAGCAGGATGCAGTCGCACGCACCTCGCTGGTGGCGCTACAGATGGCGGCGGGTGGCGGCACGGTATGTTGCGCATGAAGCGATCGTATGCTGCCTTGTGGTTGGTGGTGTCCGCCAGCAGCTGCAGTGTGTTTCCGTTGGCCGTGGCCAGGAGCTGGGTGGTCGGGCCGAGCAGCGACGTCGTCTCCCCGCCACCGGCGCCGCTGGCGCCGCCAGCAGGGGGCCCCCGGCGGTAGCCGGGCGCTAATACCTTATTGCTCGCCACGCTCAAGCGCCCTCTATCGTAGTTGTTGGCATGGCCGGGGAGCCGCCAAGCATCCGTCTGATCGTCCTCGAGCAATTTGGTGGTGTTGTCAAGGAACGGGGTGTTGTGCGGCATAGCTACCGGGACCGGCAGCGAGTGTGGTGCTAGCCCCAGGGGCACCTGGAGGGCTTGCGTTTTGGGCTGCGCCGCCATTGATTGGGATGGGAACGCCGGCTGCTGCACAGGCGCCTGGCGCGCTGGCTGCGGAGCTGCATACGGCATGCTGTACCCCGCGCCAACCTCGGCTTCCATGGGTCTATGCTGCGCAGGGGCGGCCTGCAGCCCATCTGGCTTGCTGGGGCCAGGCCCTGCTCCGCTTGCGCCTGCAGCTACAGACCCATCAGCAGCTCCCCGCGGCGGGGACCCGTCACCACCACCGCCGCGAGCCGCAGCCATTGTCGCAAGAGCCCGCGTCACTGCTCCGGGGTGCCCAAACTGAGCGCCTGGAAAACAATGGAAAGGCATGGAAGCGGCGGCTAAGAAAAAGTCCGAGGGTGGTGCCGCTGATTTTCGTGGAGACAATCCTCACCGCCAGTCTGGCCATCTTTAATGGCCCGGGTGATGTCGCCAGTCGAAGCACCGCCGTAAACGTGGTTGTATGTCGTCTCGCCCATGACCGCCCGGCCTGCAAGCGGGAGCATACCGCTTCAGTAGGAGCGCACACCCGTCTCCTATAATGGCCTTCGCGTCAACTGGGCCGTAGCTCACCAAAGCTGACCTCCAGCGTGTCGTCTGCGCCAGGGTTGAAGCCCCACCGGTTTCGGACCTCGTCGTCCTCGCCGCCGCTGGCGCGGCCCCGCTGCATCTCCCGCAAGACAAAGGGGCTAATGGGCGACATCGGAGGCAGATGGCCCTGTCCTGCACCGCCTGGATGCATCGCAGGCCCCATGCCCGGGGAGTCTGGCCCTTTTGGCGAGCCGCTGGTCCCTGTGTCCGCGTTGGCGCCTCCGGCGCCGTCTGCTGCCGCGTATTCCTCCTCATCCTCCTCTACCAGCGTCGAAAGGTTGGGCACGTTCATGGTTATGTTGCGGGTGTATTCGGCTTGCTGATGCCTATGCTGCCCCTGCGGTAACACGGCGCCTGCCAGACCTGCATGACCGCGCCCAAGGTGGAAGCCGGCCCCTGGCAGCACAGCAGCTGCCTGCTGGTCTATGCTGTTGTTGGTCAAGTCCATGGACAGCGGTGAGAGTGCGCTGGGGCTTGGCGGCACGCCCTGTGGTGGCTGCAGGAGAAACTGTGGAGGTGGGTGCATGAGCTCCTGCGAGTCCAACACCGTGGCTGCGCCAGCGGGGACTGTTGTGAGCCCATCGACAGGGCTGCCCAGGCCGCCCAAACCCGGGGAGGGCCGGTCGTCGCGCGAGTCCTGGAGGGCACAAAATGGCGCTGCCTGAGCAGCTGCGGCCACAAGTAATGCTGATGCCAGGGAGACCCCACCAACCTCCTTGAAGATGTGCTTAGTCTCCAGCTCCTCATCGGGCGCAAAGCTCACTCGTCGGTTGGCTAGCTTATTGCGCTTGTTGAGCTTTGCGCCGTAAGTATCATCATTCTCCTTGTTCAGTCGTTTCCGAAGAATCTGCAGCGGGCGCATGGGCGTCAGCGCTGGCTGTCGTAGAGCCCTGCGCGCGGAACGCACCGAGTTCGGGGTGCGAGCGGCAGCTTGCATCGTCTGGGTTGTTCGCCTAGCGGGTCAACGGTAGGTCGACGGTGGCGAGCAGCAGCTCGCAGGAGCAGTGCATTTGTCGCGGAATGTCAATATCTCAGTAATGCTTTGTGCATTCAGCATCCGCCAAGCTGCAGTGCCTCTAGGGCAGAAGGCCGGAATCCAAAGGTGGATCCATATTTTACATTCGTCCTTACGTTGCTATATTTATAAGCCGCTATATGCTATCAAAGAAACCCATTTCGTACGATCGGCTGTGAATAGAGGTCTGGGATACATGGTGCGGCAGTTGGCACGGCGTCGCGCACGGCGTGCGTTCCTCGCCTGCGTGCCAGCGCCACGCCTGTTCCCGCGACTGCAGCATCTTGCGTGCATGTCAAGTAATTCGAATGTACGCGGCATATGAAACAGGCACTGATACACTCTAACTCTGCGTGAGTGCACGAATCCTGACTGACCGCTGCAAAGCGAACATTTACGCCCATGCCTGCCGCGTAAGAGCTGGACAGCCATCTCACGCGGATGCGGGCCTGCCGGGGCACAGGCACAGGGCGCATCCGCCGCACCCAGCACTGCGCCCGCATCCACGGGTGTCACACACTTCCCCAGTGGGCACCGTGTCCAACGCCCTGAGTGAAATGTTAAGGTATTGTTGCCATCCAGGACCTTGCAAATGGGCAAACCAAGCGCTGGCGTACACAAACGGCTATCCGAACATGTGCCCAAAGCCACACGCGGCTTTCTATAGTGGGGGGCGGACTAACAGCAAAACGCGTCGAGCATTCGCTTGAGGACTGCTTTCAGTCGATACTCCATCATCCACCGCTCGCCAGCCCCAGATTGAGCGTTTCAGCCGCAATCAGCCGCCTCCTATCATGGAACGACCATGCAGTGTTGCAGTATCGAGGTTAATTGTAAAGCTTGCACAGCTCACCTACAAAGGAGACAGGCGGTCAGCTGCCGCCACTGATGACAAGCAAACAGGAAAACCATTGCACCCTTGACCCCCGCACGCTGCGGACACCAACCCCGTAGCACTCAAACAATA
The DNA here is from genome assembly GCA_001584585.1 of Gonium pectorale. Taxonomy (NCBI): domain Eukaryota; kingdom Viridiplantae; phylum Chlorophyta; class Chlorophyceae; order Chlamydomonadales; family Volvocaceae; genus Gonium; species Gonium pectorale. The sequence continues at coordinate 3,694,038 of LSYV01000003.1, forward strand.
CTCCTGATACGTGCATGAGCCGGACCTCGCACCCCTGTCATGCAGCAATGGAGCCTGTGCCCCACCCGTGCCCCACCCGCAATGAAGTATACAAAGCGACGTTTAGCCGCTTGCAACTAGATGAAGAGCGCGCCGACCCCACCGCGAGCACCTGTGTCGCGGCAACTCGTGCATGCGCCCTGCGCGCGATGTCGTCCTCCACCTAGCATGTGGAGCGAACAGTGCCCGGCGCCCCAGCCCTGGGGGAATGACCGCTTTAGGGACTACAGGCCCATGTAACACTGCTGGCTAGGTTTGGTCCCCACCAGCTCCCGCGCACCTGGCCCGTTCAAGTGCTGCCGTGCCATGCGAGGTACCCTTAACAGACCTCGGCTTCATCTGTCAAGGCCGTGCGGTTATTCGTGTGCAAATACCTCCACCAGCCCATGAAGCCCCGCGCACGGGCCTCGCACGGGCACATTGCCCCTCCGCGCAGGCACTGCTGCCCTGCCCCACCACAAGGCCAGGGCGTGTGCCTGCCCACCTCTCAGACGCGTTGCCACGCCAACTGCACGAACCTCCATGCGCTCCTTGCACGCATGTCGCAGCACCGGCCGCACGCCAGGCAACCTTGCTTAGCACATTCGCCGACTTCGTCAGGAGGCCACGAGTCCCATCGATCGGAAGCGCGCCCCCCCCCGTCATCCGGCATTGCCGGCTCGTGGCTGGGCGCAGTGGCCGGAAAACCAGTCCCTCCACCCTTATAGCTCCTAAGCGCCTGCAAGGTCTGCCATGGACGCTGCTGCCGCATACCGGACCAACGCGCATGAGGGCGTAGCCGCCCAGTGGATGGCAAGTTGGTCCCGTAGTGCTGCTGTGACGCCGCGGTTAGTTCCCGCGTGCGGGCGGGAACATGGTGCGCTCAAACTCGTAGTACTGCACACGCCCGTTGCTGTCCCTGTCAAATATCTGCAGTGCACGGTGCGCGGGGGGGGGGCGCCAACAGTGGGGAGTGGGGCTCGCGATCAGAAGGTCTTCTCGCCAGCGAAGCTTTGTTGCCCGATGCTGCCGTGGTTTTTGTGTTGAATTCACACTTTGGATCCCTTGGTCCCGTCCGCCACACTCACCGGCATTATTGTATCCGCCAAGACGCCCCAAGCCGCAGCGGCCCTCCCCTCCCACCCCCCTGCCTTGCTCCCCATCTCCCACGCTGCACCTCGCGCCGGCCCGCCACCCACGCCTTGCCCGGGCGAGCCCAGCTTCTCGCGGTGGCGGGGATCCATCGCCCCACCTTCATGATCTGTTCCACCACCTCGGGGCTGAGGTGCACCCCCAGGGCGAAGAACGCGTCACGAATCTCGTCCTTGCTCAGGGTGCCGCTGAGGGAGGCGAAGAGGGGAGGGGGGGAGGCCGTTGACCACGAGGGGCAGGCGGGGCAGGCGGAGGGTGCAGGGGGGTTGCGACGCGGCGGGCTAGGGCCGTGCAGTCATGACCTTTCGCCCTACCCCATCCCCCTTCCCCTCCGGCTGCGCTTGAAAGGGGAATCGCATGCAACAGACTGGGCACCGGAAGTCACGTTTCGAACCCTTTCGCACACCCCCATGGTCCAATCTGTAAACGAGCGCGGCAAAGGAGGCTTCTCAATGGAAGCATCTCGACTTTGCTTCACGCCCCTCCGCCAGTACCTGCCCCAGGGCCCTGCCCACCCCACCCCCCCGGGCCCACCTTCCGTCTGCGTCCATGAAGCGGAATGTATCGTAGATGGGGTTGCCCGAGGCGCCCGCCGTCTGCATGCCGCGCGACACGGCGTTGGCTCGGACCATGTTGATGGCGGCCGCCAGGGACTTGACCTGCCGCATCTCCTGGTTCCGCAGGTACTTGCGGACCTAGCAGGATGGGGCAGAGGGGCAAGGGGGTTCAGTGGGTTGGAGGGCGTTCCCCGTGGGGGCTGGGGCAGGGCGGGACGGAGTTGGCTGCCAGCTTTGTGAGCTTTGGAGGCACATGCTCCGATGAGCCGTGGGGCAGGTGAAGGGAGGGACGTGCGCCCGCGAGGCTGGAGGGTTGTTGCTGGGCGGTACTGCAAGCTCCTTCAAGCGTCACCGTCCGCCAGCCGTCCGCCACAAACTTTGACCACTAACCTTGAAGCCCCAAGCTCACCCTAGTGCCCCCGCAGTCCATCTCCCGTCGCCCTCTTGCTGCCTGCGTTCACCCCCTCCACCCTCCGCCCTCCACCACGCCCGCTGCAGCCCTGGCCCCCCCCCCCAAACATCTCCCGATCGCCCCGAAACACGTCGTCGACCCCCCCCCGGCCACTCCCCCCTCTCGCGCACCTGCTCCGGCGTAGACGACACGTCCGGCACGCCCATGTACTTTTGAAGGTAGCGGGTGGCGAAGAGCTGAATGTTGGCGAACACGTCCCGGTTGCCCCAGTCGGACGACTCCAGGAAGCCGCGGCCGCGCTTGTCCAGCCTGGGGCGGGAGGTGGAGGCAGGTCCGGGTGGCACGGCGCCCGCATGTGGAGGCGCGTAACAACAGAGCGACCTCACCAGTCACCTTCCCCATACGCAGACCCGGCTGCTTCCGGAAGCGCGGGAGCTGCTCGCCCCTAGCTCCAGGCCGGACGTCGCTACGGCCCGCGTGAACCAAACCCTGATCCGTGTAGACCCCGAACACACCTGACCCCCCGCCTCTCCAGCTGAACCACGACCAGCCGCTCACTGTATCCACCAGACGCAAAGACGCACCCCGCAGTCCGATTTGGCTTCTCCACCGGCTTCCGTGCCCCCTCACGGGACACACGCTGCTGACGCCCTGATCGTCGTTATCATGCCCTTTCTCCTTCAGCCCCCTCACGCGACTCTGACACCCCCCAGTGCCATCGGCACGCACCTGTCCCACAGCCGCTGCACCTGCTCGAGGGAGAAGCCCAGAGACAGCGCCGCAGCCTCCAGCTCACTGCGGGTCACCTGAAGGTGGGAACGGGGGGAGGCAGGCACCTAATCGCCGGAGGAACACCGCCTCGGTGTCACAGAGCCGCATAAGCGCCCCCACTATTACCTTAACCGCCCCGCCCACACCCGCCCACACCCGCGCGCTGTCCCCAACGCCCCACGCTTGACACCCCCCGCCCACCGCTCCGCGCGCGCACCTTTCCGTTCATGTCACTGTCAATCTCGTTGAACACCATCAGAGCCTGGCCGCGACTGGCCTTGAAGGCGGTGCCCTGGGAGGACTGGGACAGCGCGGGGGGCACGCCCAGGGGCACCTGCGCGACGGGGGCAGGCTTTACAGCGTGAAGGATAGAGGGCCGTGCGCAGCAGCGACGGCACGCCGGGCACGGCACACTATAGATGCTGCACAATTGGTTCAGCACCCGGAGGCCGATTGACCGGGTAACAGGTAGGCCCATGCCGCTGCGCGGGTCGTAAGCTCGTGACCGCCCTTCATCGCAGGCCATCGTCATCCTCAGCTGCACCCACCCCCAAATTCTTGCCCCGTTGCCCTCTCCCGCTTCAGCTTGGCAGCAGTCCCGCCACTGCCACCCCAGCATGCGCCCCGCCCCGTCGATCCCCTCCACAGCCACGCCAACCTAGCCATGTGTCGGCGGTCCGCGGCCCCGACGCGCGCACACCTGTACGATGCCCCCGCTGCTGCTGGCGGCGGTCGGCATCCCCGTTCCCGGGCGCTCAACGTCCCGTAGGTTGGCGGGCGGTATGGCGATACCCATTGTGCTCGCCACCTTTGCGGAGCTGGGTAGTGAAGGAGGCGGTGGCGGCGTTGCGACACCGGAGCCGCGGCTGTGCGGCGGTGGCGACGGCAGCGGCGGCGGCGCTGGAGACGGCGTGTGCGGGTTCGGCGGTGAAATCGAATGGTTGTGGAGGACTGAGCTGTCCGATATGCTGCGGCCACCGTTGGGCGTTAGCGACTGGTAGTGACCGTTGACGGTTGGGCCGGTTGTCAGGTACCGCGGGGCGCCGGCGGAGTCGACGGAGGAGGAGACGCGCGCAAAGCGCTGTCGGAGGCCGCCACCGGGGGTGGGCGGTGACGGCGGCGCGGGGCCACCGGCAGGTGTGGGCGGTGCCGTGAGGGAGCCGGAGCCAGAGGCTGTGGTGTGCGGCCGCGAGTGGGGATGGGCGTCCTGGGATATGGATGGGGTGCGGGACGAAAGGCGCGGGGAGGTGCACGGTGAGGTGCGAAAGAGAGCAGAGCAGATTGAACCGCGTGCGGTTGGGATGAGATGCTGGGTGCAGGCGTGAGAGGGGCAATGAGGGGTACACAGCCCAACGCGGGGCGCCCGAGTCCCGTGGGGAGGGGTGCTACCAGCCACGCAACCGCGCCAGGGTCCTGCCGACCAGCCATGCCTCCGACCGCTAGGCATCGTACCCGGGCTTTGCTGAACGTCAGGATGCCCGATGTGCGCGGCCGGTAGCCGGGCTTTGAGGGGGAGTCCAGAGTGGGGGAGCCCACGGCCGGCGAGCCGCCAACCTGGAGGCTGCCTTCACTCCTACAAACGGGCCCGGGCACGGGCGAGGGCCGAGTCAGCGTGTCTGCACGAGCGCAGGGGTGACTGCCAGATGGCGGGAATGAATTGTAAGGGCTCGGGGCCAGCGTGGGCGAGGGGGTGCGGTCGGCCGTGGGAAGCGGGCGTTGGAGGGGAGGGAGCGAGGAGGCAGGGGGGCTGAGGGGCCGCCCGCGTGCTTACCAGCCCACGGCGAACCCGTTCTTTTCCAATACATCCACCACCGGCCCAAACGATGTGGGCTGCAGCTTCCGGCGTTCTAGGAGGAGCACAGGGAGGACAGGACCGGCGTGAGGCGTTCGGGCAGCAGACTTGCGACGGTTACAGCGTTTCCGCACCTGTCAGAGTGGAAATAGGTGGCAGTATAGGTGGAGACCCATCTAGCTTCCGGGAAAGGCTCCCGCTGAGAACGGGCGAGCTCTCCATGCGAATTGGCGCTAGTCCTTAGTCGGGAGTACCTAGTGGCCCTCAAATACTAACATTGCTGATTGGGAATGTCGTGTACAGACTGTGACAAGGTTTCGGCAAAAGCTACGTTTCTCGGGGCTCTCGACGCTTGAGGCAGGCGCGACATGATTTACAGGACCAGAGCAACTTATGCGCAAAATGTTGATGAAATATGCACCAATTGCAAGCTGTTTTGCAACGCCATGTAGTACGTCAGTCGTCCGCATGGGTTAAGGGGCGGCCCCTCAGCCCACCTCGTGAGACTTTATATTGCTTCTACGTGGTGATATCAAGCTTCTAGCTCCTACCTCTGAGATGCAGAGTCGAGGTGGATAGGTGCTTCGAGAGGGGTGGCATGCCGCCCAAGCAGCCAATCAAAGCGCCTGGGAAATACAAAAGGTTTAGATATGACGTCTCTATGGATGATGCATGTGGGCTTGCTTCCACTGGTCTCGTGTGTTTCACACGCAGCGGCATGGAGGAGGCCTCCGCCCATGTCACCTCCCTTGGTCCAATGCCATGAGACCTGATGTTTAACTGTGGAAACCAAATCATGGATGACATGTGGAGCAAGCCCCAACTGGTGCAGCCTTCTTGCCCGGCGGCTGACGCGGACTAAGGTGCCCTGACACGCGTCTGCGCAGGCAGTGGGTACTTAATGTGCACGATTTATGCACTGCCCTGGGCATTGTGAGGGCGAGCGCGGGCCGCTCAGCATTGGAACCAAGGAGTTGGTGGTCCTGTCGAAATGGCGATTTACCGGTCCCCGGGCGCCGAGCCGCACGCCTCATGGCAACAAAGAGAACCAGAAACGGGGAAGGCGTTCTGGACACTGCGCCTGTGCCAACGCGGTGCAGTTCAGACGGCTATGTCCCGCCACAGCCGGGAGGTGGTGGCCGAGGCCTGCCGAGGAAACGTCGCGCTTTCGGGCGTGTATGGCCGTAGAGGCGGGCTCCCTCTTTCTGTGCAGGTTTCTCTTTGCTCCGGGGACGACCGTAGCAGGAAATGCTGGCTACATACATTACGTTCTTCCGGCGCATGCTGTCGCGCTCGTTCAGTCCGCTCTGGCCACTGGCGGGGCCATTCCGGCATGATGAAGGGCACTGCGCTCCAGCAAAGAACCACAGTATGTATGGCCCGTCTTGCCCCGTGTTACCATTCCGGCCGACTGCAAGTTTCGTGTCTCGAGCAGACGAGCATGCAGAGCATGCACATCCGAGGAGGTGGCTCCCCCTTCTGTTTGGATGTCACTTGCGTGGCTCTCCTAAGACATGCGTCTGCTGCCCTCTCATCTAGGCACCGAGCAGCACCGAGTCGCCCAGAACGGTTGTTCCGTGTTATTCCAGGGAAGCCCGTACGGAAGCCGTGCGCGTTGGTGCCTTGGGTGCAGTCAAAAAAGAGAAACCTGCACAGAAGGAGGGAGCCAGGCTCAACGGCCATACAGGCCCGAAGGCGCGACGTGTCCGTGTAGTGGTACGGCATGTCATGCACGGCACGCATTAGCTCAGTGCTAGCCCTCATAGTCATGTTCAGCTAAGGTTGGTGCACATTGCTAATCCATCTACTGATACACGGGCTGCACAGCCCGGCCCCCGCCCTCCCCAAAACCACCGGTCGCGAGAGCCATGCAGCTGCACAGGTCTGCGGCCTGCGGGCAGATTAGGCAGGTCAAGGCTAAGACGGTGCTTCGGGCGGCACCGGTAGTCCGCTCGCTGGTGTGCCAGGCCAAGTGGCAGGGCGATGGCGAGGAGAAGCTCCAGCCCAAGTGGGTAGCACCGCAAATGTAGTCGTTGCCTTGATGAATATCGGATTGGTTCCAGGGATGATTATCGGTGGTCGTCATGTGTGGTGGTAGTTTACTTGCGCGACGGATGGAGCCTAGAGAGTCTGGCCCCCGAGTCGTCCTTTATTCCTAATTCCATATCGCCAGCTCTACAGTTGTGGATCTAGAGGTGCGAATATCGCCCGAATGGCTCCTGCGCAGGGAGATCATCCTCCGCTCGGTGAACGTGGCCGTTCTGGGCGCCCTGCTTACTATCGGTGCCGCGCCGCGTCCCGGCAACATCGGCATTCAGGACTACGGTGGCGGCATCCAGACGCTGTCGCTGTGCCCTCGCACCCCTAACTGCATCGCCACGTCGGAGGAGGGCAACGACCGCGAGCACTACGCCCCGCCGCTGTGAGTGCCACGTCGCTGGGGCGGAATGTGCGCGGGGGTGACCCGGGGTGGCACAGAGGCATCTACTGACGGGGTTGGGGCCGCCGGTGGCCAAACGGTGCTAATGTCTGGTGTCAGTTGGCGGCCAAGCGAGAACACAGCGTGGACATTTGGGCCCGTGCGGGGACCCCTACTCAGGCCTCGTCAGGGCGTCCATTGGCAGCCCTATTTGATCTGACAGTTGCAGCTGGCCAGCTCATACAGAGATGCACCCATCTGCTCCCTTAACAACAGCACGTCGTCACTGAGGTTTGTCACGAATGCCCCCCGGGCGGGCACGACCCGCAGACGAACGGCGCATCTTTGCGCTTGGAACTCATCGACCCATCGCGGCCCCCCTTTCGCTCCCTCCTCCGTGTCCGCTGCTGCCAGGACCTACAACCCGCAGGACGGCCGCGGCATGAAGAACCCGGCCAGCCAGGAGCAGGCCATGGCCGAGCTGGTGGCGGCGGTGAGGAGTCCTGGGTGCCGGGCGCCGGGCTGCGTCGGGAGGGGAGGGCTAGGTGGTATGGCGCAGGTCTGTGGGGAGGGAAGAGACGGTAAAGAGAACGCGAAGAGCGCAAAAGAACGCTCCGGGGTTCAGGTGGCTGGCAGCTGGGGCTGAAGGCGCCGGCTGAGTGGCGCGAGGGCGCCCAGACTCACTCGGTCTGTCCCCGGGCTGCTGCTGTCCGGTCGAGCTTGTGCTGGGGTGACGGGGCGGGCGGCCGGGGCCGTGCGGAGGCCCGAGGCGACGGGGGCGTTAAACGCCCGGCGTATACCAGCATGCTGGCGGCTGGACTGGGACCGGAAGAGTGGCACGGGAGGCTCGGGTTTGGTATACGGTGGGGACGCAGGAGCGGACGGCAACGGCCGGAGTATTGATGGTGACGGTGATGATGTTGGCTGATGCACCGAATCGTGCTCGCCTGTTTGTTGTGCGGGGCTGGACGCCGGCTCCGGGCTCCGTTCCGGCCATGCGCCAGGCTCTTCCCGCCCCGCCCGGGCCTGACGCCGCCCCCATGCCTGTCTCTGCCCCTGCAGGTCCAGAAGCTCAAGCCGGACGGCTTCACGCCCAAGATCATCAAGCAGACCAAGGACTACCTTTACGTCGAGTATGAGAGCCCGCTGATGGGGGTGAGTAGCACGCACGCACGCGCCGCCACCCGTGTTCCTGTGGCCAGGCGGGTGGTGGAAAGGGGTTGGCTCTGGGAGGTGGACGCACCGAGGCTGCGTTGGGCGTGGGCGCCCAGCACGGCCGACGGTGCCCAGGCGATGTCGGGGGACTAGCTGGGAGGGCGGCCTATGGCACGCGCCAGCAGGCATGCGCTGCACTGCGCTGCACCCTGCGCTTCTCCTTCACAGCCAGGCTTGTCCGCGCGTTGGCGCCAACCAACTCACACGCCCATCAGGCATCGCCCTGGCAGCTACACTCGCGCACAGACGCGCACAAAGGGCACACGGCTCTCGCAGGCCTCGGCGCCCCGCCCTGCTTCGGCACCCCTGTCCCGCGTCCTTCCCTTACAAGAGCGCCCTCCAACCCACTGCCCCGCACCCCCTTCCGCCACGGCTCGCCCCTCCGCCGCAGTTCATTGACGACGTTGAGTTCTGGTTCAAGCCGGGCCCCAACGCCCGCGTGGAGTACCGCTCCGCCTCGCGCGTGGGAGAGAGCGACGGCAACATCAACCGCAAGCGCATCCGGGCCATCCGCCAGGAGCTGGAGACCAAGGGCTGGCGCAGCACCGGCCTGTGAGCCAGCGGCCTGGGAGCGGCCTGGGAGCGGCCTGGAAGCGGCCTGGGCGGGGCCTGGCCTCGCCCGGAGAGGAGTATGGCCTTCTGGAGGAGCGGCCAAGGGCGGGCGGGCGGGCCTGCGGGCTGTAGCGGCAAGCGGCCGACCCTTGTCACCGAGCCACCGGGCGTCCTGGGCCCGGCGGGCGTGGAGTGGGGGAACTCCCCCGGGATCTTGAGGGCTCCAGGCTGGCCTTGTCTTTGGGACTGCCGTGCCGTTACTAAATGACCCGCGGGCCAGTGTACGGACCAGTGTACGGATATCGGGATGAAGCGGGGACCAGCGGGCGGGCGGCTTTTGGGTTGGACATCCCAACGCAAGGTTGTTGCCTGTTTCGCTCGAGGGAGCATCGTTGCTCGCCAATTTTGTAACTGTGCATGCACGTGCGAAGCATGTGTGGTGTTGTGTTTACATCCGTACGTGCCGCCGTACATGGGCGGCGTAGCAGGTGTGCGCGGGCGGCGCCGCCGCAAAGAGGCGGAAACGTGCTGAGACGCCAGGTATTCTTGTTCTGTAACGCTGCAATTAGCTGCACGGAACCGCGCCGTTGGATGCGCGTTCGGAGGTCGGGTGTGGAGGCCGCGCCGTTTGGCGCGTTAGTGCGGAGGGCGTGTCCCCGGGTTGGGCAGTCGCTCACGGGACACGGTCGAGAGACGAAGGCGGGTCGTAACAGCTCTGGGAGAACTGCCAGCCCCAGGTCCAGGTCCATGCGGAGCTCCGCCCCGCATGATCCAGCCCGCGGAAAGCCCAGCGCGCCCGCACTCCGAAGGCCTGGCAGTACTCAACCTCGTGAATCCCCGACACGGCCGCCGGTCAAGTTAGGCTCACAGGGCGTTGTGCTGGGATTGCACTCTCGCCAGCGACGGCCATCGGAGGAGCGGTAGCGGGAAGCCGGGTGCAAGCAGACCCGCTCGTGTGTGTCCCGGTGTCAGCCCCAGATACCGCTCCGCACCAGCAAACCAACAGCCCTGCAGCAGCCCAGTGTGGCACCCGCGACCAGCCGCAAGCGGCGGTGTGTGTGTGGGGGGGGGGGGCCAAGCTCCCCTAAAACGTCACAACAAATCCGACCGCACGTCACCCTCGGTCCGTCGGGAGCACACACTCAACCGGGCCCCTCGCCCGCCGTCACCCCAACCATGCAACAATTTTATCGTCGCCGCCGCAAGCATCTCGCTCACCAATCAGTAGTATCCGTTTCTCCATGGGGGCCATGGGGTAGAGCAGGGGGGCGGCTCCCCCCGGGATGCCCCCAGAGACCCGGTCGGGTCACTCCAACCCTTCCCAAACACACACCCTCCCACTCAGTACCATGCACCCCGCCTCGCTTCCCCTTACCGCCCGGAGGTGTCACGGCAGCTCGCCAGGGCCAAGATGGAGGCCCGGAGCGTCTCCACACCAAAGACGCACACACGCACGCCGGGCAGCAGCGCGCGCACAACGGACGCACGCCGCCAGCAGACCGGCTGCCGAGCCACCGCCTACCCTAGCCCAGACCGCCGGCAGCTGCTCACCGCCCGGACCCGCCGCTGACATGTGTGGCCGGGGCTTCGAGAGCGTGGGGCCAAGAGCGGCCACCATGGCCCTCCTGTGAAGGGCGAAACTCGTTCCAGAGGAGGCGCCCAAGCCCGGACCAGACGGGTGAACAAGCATTGTGCCACAAGCAAATGCAAACGCAGGCTCTAGATCACACACCCTCCGCAAACATTGCTGCATCATGCAACGCTATCTATCCGCGGCGGACGCCTGCGGCGAGCGCCGAAACCGCGGCCCCTTAACTATAAAGGCTCACCCGAGCCCCAGCTTCTTCCTATACCCCTAATCCCCCGAAACCTGACGCGCATCCGCCCTAATACTTCTTGCCCCTCATGGGTCCCCCGATCCGCGGCTTCTT
>LSYV01000003.1:3722577-3745546 GCA_001584585.1 Gonium pectorale
GCCCCGGCACGGTGGCGCTGCGCGAGATCCGCAAGTACCAGAAAAGTACCGAGCTGCTCATTCGCAAGCTGCCGTTCCAGCGTCTGGTGCGCGAGATTGCGCAGGACTTCAAGACCGACCTGCGCTTCCAGAGCCAGGCCGTGCTGGCGCTGCAGGAGGCTGCTGAGGCTTACCTGGTGGGCCTGTTTGAGGACACCAACCTGTGCGCCATCCACGCCAAGCGCGTCACCATCATGCCCAAGGACATCCAGCTGGCCCGCCGCATCCGTGGCGAACGCGCCTAAGCCTCGCCTGTGGGCTGCGCTCAGTGGGGCCGTGCCACTAAAACCCGGTGTTTCTCAACACCACCTTTCAGGGTCTTTACTCGATGCAGACACATTGCTGCGAGTCAGCTTTCTGGATTCGGGGACCAACATTGCGGGGAAGTACGGGGTTACACGGCCGTTTACCGCATGTTGTTTGACAGTACTCGGGCATAATCATTTCTTACAGTGTTAACCTCCAAATCCGAGCACCTGCCCCCTGTCCTTCTGGCCACTCGAACACCGCAACGCACTGCGCCAAACACTCAACAGCGTGCCCGACGGCCAAACACATAAGGCCTCATGATGCTCATGCAGACCTCCATGTCCATGCGAGTCACGAACGTTGAAAGCCGCAGGTTGGGGCCACAGCGCGCCCAGTCATGAGTGGCTGTGAGCTAGGATTGTCATTGGTCCATCCGCCGTCGCAGACGCTGGTGGTACAGGTCCCGTCCTCCCCCGTAGCCGTTGTCGTAGCCGTCCTCCTCGTCACCCTCATCTGCGGGGCGCAGGGAGCGGCGAGGGAGAGTTACGGACCAGTGCACGTTGGATGTTGGATGTCCGCAACGTCGTCGATATGTGATGCCGCTAAGTCTTCACCAGAGCTTCTCGTCATGACGAGCACTAGCAAGAGCTTTTGGCGACAGGGAGGCGGACTCACTGTGATCATAGCCGTACTGGAATCGCCGTTTCCCGTAGTCATCTGGGGGCATCGGCCCACCGTCGCCGTACGGCTCTCCAGGCCCGTGATACCCGCGAGGTGACCCGGGACCGTACCCGTACGGCCCCGGCGGGCCACCGTACGGCGGGCCGGCCGGTTCTGACCTGCAAAGGTAAACCGAGGAAAGAAGGCAAGGCTCAGTGACTCAGGACACGTATGGCCAATTTGGCCTCCTTGCTCTGTTCCGCATGGAGTACCAGCAACACTATGATACATGTATAACTATTGCAGCTCTTGTTTTGGCCACTTCCCGGCCCGTATGGACTTGTTACTTGTAGGTAGCGCGCCTACAACGTGTTATATAATACCAACAACACAATGCCTGCCCAGCGACACTTGCTGTTGTTGTCGAATGTTCATGCTGACCTGGTCTCGACCTCACCCCTTCCAAGTCTAGCCCCCTATCCCATCCGCCATTGCGCAAACACGGACAGGGGCTACCGTGTCTGAGGCACCCAAGGCCGTGCGCACCTGCCGTAGTGCGGCGGCGGCTCCTGCATGGGGTGGTGCGGAGGCTGGTGCGAGTGCGGGTAGGGCGGCTGGTCCATGGGCGGCGGCGGCCCCTGCGGCTGCGACATGGCCGCCAGGGTCTTGCCAGACTCCAAATCCAGGCACACCTGCTCAGCGGCAGAGGGCGGCAAGGTTGAAGCGCAGTGATGGAAGGCCGCGGGTGGGCTCTTGGCACATGAACCGCCCACCTACGGGGGGCGGCGCTGCCCCTCGCTCTAGTACTGCCGGTCACACCCACAGGCACACACTCGACAAAGCAGTGGACTCGGCACTCGCCAGAGCAACACATGGCGCGGGGCAGTAGCGTTAAGCAGCTAGCGGTTAGCGTCTGCAGCACAAGACGCACGCGCCCGCCTGCAACCTTCGCCAAGCCGCACCTGCAGCACGGTCCCCGCGGTGAGGTCCATTGTGAGGAGCGCCTCGATTACCTGGTCCACGTCCGGCACGATGCCCTCCACCGCCTGGGCATTTCGGGACGTCAGGGTACAGCAGGGTACAGCGACTGAAGCGGTGTTGGGTCAGAAACGCGTGTGGCCGGCTCTCAAGCCGTAATTACTTCTCGCATGTTTGTAGGTTCTTCCCACCTGCCGGAAAGGAACCCATACAAGGAATGCAACACAGCAAGTCCCAACGCCACGAACACAGCCCCGCGGTGCAAGGGCAGGCAAGCCCCCACGCGTGCCCCACCTGAGGCGGTGGCAACGAGTTGATGAAGAGCCCAAGCTGCGGCGGTAGCTGCTTGAGGGGCTGCGGCTCCTGCCCGCCCGAGGCGCCCGCGGGGTTGGTGTAGGCAGAGGGCGGCCGGATTGAGGAGCCGGGCGGGCCGCCGGGGCCGCCGACTGACTCGCTGCTGGTCCCGGCGGGCAGCCCCAGCAGGCGCCGCAGGTCGGTTGGCGAGCGGAGCAGGTTGAAGTCACGCCTGCAGCACAAGCGGCAGTGGGGCAGGCGCACGGACGCGGATGGGTGTGGGCGGGGGCCAGGGAGGCACCACAGACCGCTGCCGTGTGGGGCAACACCGCAGTAAAGTGCCTGGCCCCGACGGCGCAGAATACTTCGACAATAAACAGCAAAATACCGCAGTGCTGTGCAGCGACGCAACTGCGCCCACTCCTGGGTCAGTGCACATGAGCTGCAACTCGCACCGGTTCGATACAACCTCCCCCATCTCCACCCACCGTATGAGCGGCAAGGCTGCCCTCAGCTGGTCCGCCTCCTCGCCTTTCAGGGCCGCCAGCGCCCTCCGCTCCACCTCGAGTACCGATGCCAAGTCGCCAGCCTGCAGGACTCCGCAACCCATCAATAAAAGGTAACTCGGGCTCCAAAAAAGAAATCGATCGCATGCACCACCACTACCACCACCACCGGCATGGTTGAGAGCACAGAATCATGTTTGGTCTTACGCGCTACACAGTGGTGCACATGCTGACCGCATACGACGTTGGGGCCGCGGTGTGGTGGGATGCGAAGGCGAAAGGGTCCAGGAGGGGCAACGCCAGTGCATCCAAGGCCGCCCCGGCCCGCCTCACCGTTCCCTCGAATGCGAGGTACCGCTGCCACAGCGCCACGCAGCGCGCGTTGGCCTCATCCGCCAGCACACGGGCCAGCAGCGCCCGGGCGTTGTCCACGTCGCCCAGCCCTGCACACCGACACGCGCGGACGCCGACGGGGCTCACGAGAGTCCCAGGGAAGTGAGAAGACTGGAAGGCGTCCTCAGTAGAGAAGCCGGAGGCACATGTCAGCCCTATCCGTCGAAGGCTGAGCGGCGAAAGACCCCCACCATCCAAAGAAGGGGGCCCCACGCACCCAACCGTACGCGCCCAGCCACAAGCCGGCACCGGAGCTCGCCCAGTTCTTCCTGCGAGCTCCCTCACCGGATTCTAGTGCACCAGCTGCGCACCCTGCTTTCGCGCCCCTAACTCAGAATGTCATAGCATTGCCCCGCCGGCCCTCGCCCTCGCCTGCGGCTCCCTCCTCACCGCACAAGAGATCCAGGTAGGCCATGATGTAGTGCGGCTCCCGGAAGATGCGCGGGTCCTCAAGACCCTTCTCGAACACGTTGCGGGCAGCCGCCGCGTCGCGCCCGCGCCGCCACTCCAGCAGCGCCGCATCCGAGTACAGCCGCCAGCAGCCGTAGTCGGTGGAGGGCAGCGCCTGCTGCCACTTGCGGGCGCGGAGGAAGAGCTGGCGGCGCGACGAAGAGTGGGGAGGGGCAGGGTGTTAGGGGCGTGGGTGCGTGTCCGCTGGGTGTAAGTCGTAACCTGGCAGGTAGGAAGCGAGGAAGAAGGGCCACTGGACAAACGCAGCCAGTGCAGGAGTCGCACTGCGCGCGTCCGAATGTGCGTGGTCGGAATGGCCTTCCGTCGCGCGACACTTGGCACCCCACACATCCCCGCAGACCGGCCTCGCCCCGACGCGGCAGCCCCGTACGAAAACCCGTCCCTCGCCACCATACTTCCCTCGACCTCCTCCCCCGCACGCCGGCTTCACCCCGAGATCAAAGCCTGCCACCCATACTCCATCACAACGAACCTGAGTGCACCGCCACCAACTCTGCCACCGCCGCTGCCTCCCTGACACCCATGGCCCGCCCCCAGGGCTGTCGTAGGCCCCATTACACGCCTCACCTTTCTGCTGTGGAAGTCCCCCTCCACCCGCCGGAGCAGCTGGATGTACTGCGTCCACACCAGCTCCCCCTGCTCGGCGCTCAGCGGCAGCAGGGGCCCCACCTCCGAGGCGGGCAGCGACCCGCGGCTCACAGCCGTTTGCTGCTCAAGGTTGATGGCAAGGCCCTCGTAGATGGCCACCGCCTGAGGCGCAATGTCGGAGCCAGGTATTGCTGTTTTCATCTCCCAAACACCACACCGCCTCCTTTTGTGATGGGGCTACTGCAAGGTCTCGGGCCGCGCTAGGCACACGCGGTGCACAACCGTAGACACTAGGAGCCGAGGTGGTGTACATGCCGAGCACCGATTACGCCGGCCCTTGCCACATCTCGCCTGTGCCCATGCCTCGACCCCACGGTTTACTGAACCCGTCACCCGTGCCTTGCCTGCTCAGGCCGCCCGGTGCGCTCGTGCATGTCCGCGGCCAGGAAGCGCAGTTGCAAGCACTGGGGCAGCGCCGCCTGGCCCTTGGTGAGCGTGCTGGAGGCGGCTTCGGGGCGGCCGCAGGCGACGTGCCACTCCGCAAACTCCAGCCAGAACTGTGGGGCAGGGCGCGGCGGTTCACGGTTCCCGGGAAAGCGCCACTCCCGCATGCTGAATCACACCAAGGGACACGCAGCGCAACGAATCTCCGCCCCACCTCCCCTGTCCCCTGTCGGCCCCACAATGCCCCGCATCCTCACCACGTTGCTGTGTCCCCTCTTCCCCGCCTTGTCGATTTTCCCACGATTTCCCCGGAGATGCACGCCCAACCAACCTCCGGGAAGTGAAGGAAGCATATGAGCGCCTGATCGAAGGCCAGCGACACGCGAGACTGGAGCACGGCGGGTTCCAAGCCCTGTGGACAGAACCGTGGGACGGGGCGAACCCCAGTTGCCGCGTCCGCAGGCGTGCTTAAGAGCACGGAAAAAATGGATGGTCGGCAGCTCTAAGGACAAGCTTCGTATGATACACGAGGTACGTTGTCGCAGATTTAACAGCAATGCCTACTAGCCATGGCCAGGGTGGAAGACTTTCGCACAGCAGGCCCTAGCAGACGACTGCCCGTACGCAGTTCGCAGAGCCTGTTCCGCATTCAACGTGATCAGCAGGCCGTTGTAACAACTCCGCATGACCCCGCCCGAAATTCCACATGAAAGGACAATCGGCCCTGCCCACGACGCGGCTGCCACTGCGACCCCCTCGGGCCGGTGTCTGCCACCCCTTGCCGGCACCTCCCAGCTGTGCCTGCAAAGCCGGGCGACAACGCCAGCCGCCTACTCGCGCGCAGGTCCGCACCTGCGGGTTGGTCCGCTCGTACACCAGGTACTCGCGCCACAGCTGCGCCTGCTGCTCCTGCAGGAGGCCGCCTTTGCCGGCGGGGAGCGGCCACAGCGCGTAGCTCAGGGCCTGGTGGGGGAGGAGCGGGGAAGGAGCTGTAAAAGGACTCGTGCATTTGCAGGTTTGCGCGAAGCCCCTGAACGCAATCCTTCCCATCCCCACCCTGCAAGGATGCCCCATGTAACCCAGCGACCAAGCACCTCACCGCTGCGCGCTTACGCCGCTCCCGGTACACTGCCTTGGCTGACTGATAGCGCGGAGACCACTCGTCTAGTACCTGCGGGGCGGTTTGCAGTGGGAGCTGAGGTTGGCCAGCAACAACGCGAAGGCGCATACGGGTAACTGCTGCACACGTTACAGCCTGGACATCATCTCGAGGCTGCGAAAGGCTGACCGCGCGTGAGCTGCAATTCCACGAGCGGGACATTGGTGGTGTGGCATGGCGTTTTAACCCCAGAGCGGCGCTGTGCGGCCACATAAGAGGCAGATAAACATGCGGGACTCACTATGCGGTGGGAATCAGCCGATGTGCGCACGGGATGGAAAGGGGCGCATGCCGGATAGTTGCCCACCGTTATGCTGGGTAAAAGGGGCAGCCCCCCAAAACGTACTCATTGTCGCACGGCGTTTTAACCCCTGGGCGGTTCCGGATTGCCGCATGGAGGTAGATAAAACGTGCCAAATACGCTCTTGGGTGGGAATCAGCCGATGTGCGCACGGGTGAAAATGGCGCACGCCGGATAGTTGCCCACCCGCAAAGCTGGATGGACGGAGAAGCCCTCCTAAGCTAGTACATTGTCGCACGGCGTTTTAACCCCGGTGCGGTTTCGTGTTGCCGCATGGAGGTAGATAAAACGTGCCGAATACGCTCTTGGGTGGGAATCAGCCGATGTGCGCACGGGTGAAAATGGCGCACGCCGGATAGTTGCCCACCCCGCCGCAAAGAGACTCAGTGACACAGGCAGTGCGTTGAGTACTTGTCACAAGCCGTTTTAGCCCCGGGGCGGTTTCATTATGCCGCGCAGGAGGCAGATAAATCTTGCGGAATTCACTCTCCGGTGGGAATCAGCCGAGGCGCCGACGAATTGGGCAGCGCGCCGGATAGTTGCCACACCGGTGCGGCTCTCGGCGGAGGGCCAGCCGACGAGACAGGCCTGCAAACTTTGCAGTTGGCAAAAGCAAGCGTGTCGCACGGCCTTGGCACCCCGGTGCGGGGCGGTGTTGGTACACCACCCTTATCGCTGAGCTGGCCAGCTCCCAGCCTTGCATGCCCTGCCTTGCCCGCCCCAAACCCTGCGCCATGGCCCATTACCCGCACCTTCTTGGCAAACTGCTTGCTGGGCCCGTCGTTTTCAAACCGCTGGTAGTCACGCCACAGCCCGTCCAGGTGGTGGTGAGGCACCGTCACGGCCCGCTGGTACACGCGCCGCACCGCCGCCATGCGCGCCTGGTCCTCCTGCCCAGCGACCGCCTGCGGAAGCGCGAAGGGGGGGGAATAGGTTAAAGGCGTGGGCAGCGGAAGGCCGAGGGCGTCGGGAGCGAAGCGAGGGGGCGCCGTGCCGCAAAGCCGTCGCGAGATCCAGTGACGCCCGACAGGTCTCCCCTGAAGCTCATCATAATGGAACAACACCATGATGGCGACAACGGGTGTTTATGGCGGCGGCTCCCCGATGAGGCCCCTTGCACCCTTCTTTCCTCTCCTCCACTCCTTCCGGCACCGGCCGCCCGCCCGCCTTGCGCCCCCCCCCCCGCCCACCTGCGGGAACAGCGCGGCGAACTCGGGCGAGCCCGGCTTGGCCTGCTGCAGCAGCTGGATGGCGTCCTGCCAGAAGGGCCCCGAGTTGATGTCCTGCCCCACCACGTCCAGCGTGAAGTCCAGCGCGTTGCGGACCTCCACCACGCTCTCAGAACCCTTGCCTGTGGGTAGATGGGATGCAGTCACAAAGGTGAGTTGCCGGCCTGGTTGCTTGCATGCCGGACTGCATTGTTTGCTGCCTGGTGGTGATGCGATGCGCTCGCGGTGAGCGTCAGACCCGCAGACCAACAGAGGCAGCGATCCGACAGCATGGGTGCGGCTACGGAAGACGCATCCCTGGGGCCAGGAGACGGGGAGTGTATGCCATTCGTCGGCACACCAGTGCATTCGTTGAAACGCAACTGACTGCGGTGTAGAGACGAGGGTCCGGGCCACAGCCGCCGCCAGCCGCCGCCAGCCGCCAACCTATGGGCTTGTGTGGCAACACGCTGCCAACAAGTCCTGCTCCACGAATTCCAGGCCCCCAAGCCGCAGCGCACGCCAGGCGCCTCTCCCGCATGCCCAGATGCACTCACTCTTGTTTGACCGGCGTATGAATTTCATGTACAGCGACCAGAGCTCCAGCGAGGGCACTGACATGAGGCAGCGCTGAAAGACCACCTTGAGGCCCGCCAGGTTGCCAGCAGCCAGCTCCAGCTCGGCATACTTGCACCAGACGTCGGCCTGCCGGGGCCAGCCAGAGCGACGCTCATCGCAGTTTCCATGCCTCTCGTTGCTCGGGTCCCCGTGGGTGGGAAAGGCGCGCACCTTGGTAGGGAAGGCGGATACCAGCTCCTCGTATATTGCGCGCGATTCATCAGTCATAGGGAGCAACTTGAGCTCATCCCAGGCCTGGTCCCAGGCCGTCACGTCATACACATCCTGCGCTGCCTTGGCGCGGAGCTGCCGCACCTGCGAAAGGGTCCAGCATAGCGTGCCAAAACACACACGTGCCCTTAAGGGGAGGGCCACAGCAGCCAGCGCGGAGGCACAGCCCCGCCGCCTACTCATGCGAGAGCACTATAACCCTTACACCTCGGCAGCACGCCGACAGCCATCCCAAGGCACGACCTTCTGTGATCGGAAGTCACTCGCCAGCTGTCAGCCCTCCCAAGGCTCCCTGTGGCTCAAAACGCATACATGTACCGCAATCGCCAAACGCACCCTGTCCAGCAGCTGTCCAGGCGCGGGCGCGCTCGGCCTCCCGCCGCCCCGCCCCCGGTCCCGGTCTCTGTCTCTGTCACGATCCATGCCTACTATACGATCATATGCTACATCGGAATTGTTGCTGTGGCGCAGCGGGATGGTTAGGGAGAGGCGATGGCCACAGCCAGCAGAGGGTGTGCGTTGTTTCAGTCGATCAGGTGCCTAACATTGATGGACATGATCTTGTATAGGGAGTTTGGAGCGAGCAGCAAGGCCAACGACGTACGACATTTATGTTCCCCTTGTTACTCCTCTCTATGGTTCAATGTCTTTATCAGGCGTGGCACCTCATTCTGCTAGAATCGTCGATTCTCAGTTGCTTGTTCGCACTACCCATATAAGTCTTTGAAGAACACGTTCGTGAAAGCTCACATACAGCCATTAGTATCATGATGGACGGTCCCACTTAGTTTTACTGGACGTCCTGGAGCTGCATCGGTTTCGCTGGCAGGAGCTCGCGCAGCAGGTGGGTTCTCGCCCTTTGCCTTCTACAATGTGTTGAAGCAAGCGGACAGCCAATGTATTTAGGGCCACACGGGTGCATTACGGCCTGGGGGACGCGTCGTGCGGCATGTCGATGCCCGAGATGTCTAGCGCAACCCAGTGAGTGCCATCCCCAAGCCTGAGACTGCATTCTATCCCTCCCTTACGCAGAGCAACTACCGGAGTGTGCGGCCGTGTGCATTGGGGCCACGCCGTAGCTCCTCACTGTGAACGGGGCGCGTAACCCGCACACCACACGCCGTATACCGCGGCGCAGCCTAGGATAGCCTTCCAGCAACGGTGACAGCATGGAGATTTACCACCAGTACATCAAGCTGCGCAAGCAGTTTGGGAGATGGCCCAAGTTCACGGATGAGGGCAGCGAAATGTTGGCGGACATCCGGCCCAATGAGGACCACGGGAAGGAGTACATACCCCGCAATCCGGTCACAACCGTCACGCAGTGCGTGCCGGAGATGTCGGAGCACGACGCCAACACCAATGCTGTGATCCTGGTCAACAAGGCTATGAGTCACGTGGAGGGTGGGTGGCCCAAGGATGTGGATTACACGGAGGCCGAGCACACCATCCGCTATCGCAAGAAGGTGGAGAAGGACGAGGACTACATCAAGACCGTGGTGCAGCTAAGCGTTTCTGTGGAGGACCTCATAAAGCAGAACAACGCGGTGGACATTTACCAGGAGTACTTCACCAACGTCACGATGGACCATACGTCCGAGGCGCCGCATGTCAAGACCGTGACGGTGTTCAAGGACCCCAGCCACATTAAGCGCAGCGCCTCGTACGTCAACTGGCATCCCGACGGCTCGGTACCCAAGCTGGTGATCGCCTACTCCATCCTACAGTTCCAGCAGCAGCCCGCTGGCATGCCGCTGAGCAGCTACCTTTGGGACGTCAACAACCCCAACACGCCCGAGTACGAGATGATCCCCACCAGCCAGATCTGCTGCGCCAAGTTCAACTTAAAAGACAACAACGTCATCGGCGCCGGGCAGTACAATGGCCAGATGGCTTACTTTGACGTGCGCAAGGGCAATACGCCGGTGGAGGCGACGCCCATTGACTTCAGCCACCGCGATCCCATCTATGACTTCGCCTGGCTGCAGTCCAAGACCGGTACCGAGTGCATGACCGTCTCCACCGATGGCATGGTCTACTGGTGGGACATCCGCAAGCTGAGCGAGTCGGTGGAGAGCATGCCGCTGCGGGAGAAGAACAGCGAGACGACCGTTGGCGGTGTGGTGCTTGAATATGACACCAACGCTGGCCCCACCAACTTCATGGTGGGCACGGAGCAGGGCCAGATCTTCTCCTGCAACCGCAAGGCCAAGAACCCCGTTGATCGTGTCAAGTACGTGCTCAGCGGCCACCACGGGCCCATCTACGGCCTGCGGCGCAACCCCTTCAACAGCAAGTACTTCCTGAGCATTGGGGACTGGACGGCGCGCGTGTGGGTGGAGGACACGGCTGTCAAGACGCCCATCCTCACCACCAAGTACCATCCCACCTACCTCACCGGCGGCACCTGGTCTCCCTCGCGCCCCGGCGTCTTCTTCACCATCAAGATGGACGGCGCCATGGACGTATGGGACTTGTACTACAAGCACAACGAGCCGACGCTCTCGGTGCAGGTCTCCGACCTGCCGCTCACATCCTTCGCAGTGCAAGAGTCGGGCGGCACGGTGGCGGTGGGCACCAGCGACGGCTGCACGTCCATCCTGCACCTCAGCCAGGGTCTGTCGGAGCCGGCGCCCAACGAGAAGTCCGCCATCAGCGCCATGTTTGAGCGCGAGCAGACGCGGGAGAAGAACCTGGAGAAGGCGATCAAGGAGGCCAAGGTGAAGGCACGCAAGGAGCTGGCGCGCAAGGACGAGGTGGCGGACCACGTAACGGAGCAGCAGCTGCGGCAGCTGGAGGATGAGTTCTTCCGTGCCACCAACATGTCGGGGCCAGCGTCGGAGCGTGGGGCGGATGGGGAATGAGCGCGGTGTGAAGTGGGAGCCAGTGCGGGGTGAAAGGAAGGCAAAGGCATTGAAGGGTTGGCGAGCGGGCGTGGTCTTGTGGGCACCGGCAGAGCCCGTGGTTTCGCGGCGTTTGGGGCCGTTAGGTGCTCTGCAAGGAGTGCAGGGCATAGACGACGTGGGGGGCCGGAGCAGCTGGATCGGCAATTTGCAGGGAAGGGACTCGTGACACGCGTCGCATGACTTAACAATGGCTTGGGGCGCGTGAACAGCATAACGGCACATGTACAGTGCACTTGGACTGCGGAGGCGGACTGCGCGTGCCTGCCACAGTGCCCTTTTTGCGTGCGCTCGTGCTATGGCAAGCGGGCGGTTCAACTACAATTAACTCGCATGAGCCTGCGTGATCTGGGCCTCGTTGGCCGCATTAACATGCCGGTGCAATGGTCATGGCCTTGTGTAGGGATTGGGTAAGGCATACGCGCTGTGCCTTCAGCTGCGGGCATCACGCCTCTGCAGAGGTTGGCGCCAAGGCTGCATGTAGTGGTTGTGCAGCGGTGCGTGTCCAGTGTGCGCCAGCTGTCAGACAGTGAGTTTGGGACAGGTGCTGTAAAGCAAGGTTTGCTGGACCCGTCGGGCTCATATCTAGAGTGTATACATGTTTCAAATTCACGGCGAGCTTTCCCTGACTGCATAATCATTACGGCGGTGAGCGGCGCTGGCTTGGTATCGCTTTAGAATGCAAAGCAAGTAACTCGATACAAGGGTACACGAACACTGCTGACAGCACCGTTGATCACTGCAGTAGAGCATATAAGTGCTTGGAATGCGTGCGGCGGGGCAGTGGACAGTCAGCTCAGCCAGCTGCGCCTACAACCGACTTAGGTACCAAGAGCATGGTACAGTACATGGCACACAGCAATCATAGATCGAATCCGCCTTCATGTAGGGCAGCCACCAGACCAGGTGCGCGTGCGCCAGCTCGTGCATATTGAACCCAAGCATTTGCGTTCAACGTCGTAAATGGCCCTCGCGCTCAGGGTTACACCCCTGCCGAGGCCACAAAAAGGAGATAGCAGGCGTATAAGGCCGGAGCGTTTGAAACCCCCAAAGCCAACAAAAACCTGAGTTTGTAAGAGCGCGGCTCCGTTAGGCCTGCAAGGCGCATTGCACTAAGCCAACCAGTCCACAACCGCAGCTACATGTCCGTCCTTGTATCCTTAACATACCTGCTGCCCTGCCGAGCCTCCTGATATCGCAGAGCCTACTCCACAGCCCAGCTCGCTAACAAGGGCACGGAGCTCATGCGCTGACTGCCAGGCGCCATCAAACCTAGCACGCGTAACCCGATGTCATCTACGGCCCAACCCCACAACTCCTGCGCCCGCCCTTTCCCGGGTCTGCTCGCTCTCGCTACCGGGCGGGGCCCAGTAGACCCCGCTTGGCCTGCTTTTGGTGCGCCGCCGCCTCCTGGAGCCGCGCCTTGAAAGCCGTTGGAATGTCCTCCACACCGTCGTACGACTTAACAACGTCCCGCACGTCCCGTACCCTCCGCATGGCCAGGAACTGCAGGAACGGGATGAGGTCGATGAGGCCGGTGTCCCCTGCGTCGCCCTTCCATGGCCGCAACTTGAGCGTGTTCTCGGGCTGGAACTCCCATGCCTGCAGCAGAGAACACGGGACAATAAAAGCGTGTCAGGTAGACGCGATGAAAAGACGCAACAGCAGTTGTAAGGGTCGCAGTCTGTTTCTCGTTAGCGAAGCAAACTCCAGGGGCATTTCATGTCCGGCTGCCTGGGATGCAGCACATGATGGAAAGAACGGTGGCAGGTCATATGGTAGACCCAATCTGCAACAGCGTAAACATAGAACGCTAGAGCGCTCGCTGCAACCCACTGTCCGCCCGCCTATGGCCTAACCCCTACCCACCATTCCGTCGTCCGCACCCCCCCCTCGCCTCTCACCTCAGGCTTGGCCGAGATCATCAGCACGTGGCTGAGGTCACGGTTGAGCTTTGAGAGGTCGCGCACGTGCCGGCCGTCCTTGTACTGCGTGTCCGTGCGGTACAGCCGGTACGGCACGGCGCGGTGCGGGTCCAGCTTGTTGAGGATGGGGTCCGTGTAAGTCGCGGGCTCGTCCGTGTAAACTACAAGCTCAAAGTACTGGCCCAGCTCCAGCAGGAACTCCTGCACGCCGGCACGCTTGTAGATGGACCAGCCCTTCTGCCGCGTCCATTCCTTGAACACGAGAAGCTCGTCCAGGTCGAGCACCAGCGTGATGACGTTGCCGCGCAGTTGGGGCGGCAGGTCGGGCAATAGCTTGTCGGTGGCGGGGTCAGTGAACTCCTTGATGCGCGTCTCCAGGTTTTTCCTCGCGGCCAGGTACCGCTCCATCACGTCGCACCACGTCTGCAGCAGCGGCTGGTCCTTGCTGTCCGAGCGCGTGCGCTTAACCACCTCAGTGAGCTCCGGAGTGGTGTAGGCGTAGGTGTAATACGTGGCCGCCGCGCCCGCCCCAAGAGTGCCCAGGGCCAGCGTCCTCGTAACCAACCGCACGGCCTTCCAACCCGCCCCGCTGCGCGCCTCCACCGGGAGCTCCCCCGTGGCCTCCAGCTGGCTCTTAATCCTCTGCAGCCGCGCCTTGGCCACCTCGTCGAGCACGCTGCTGGCGGCCTTAGCGTCGGTCTGCACGCCGCGCGCACACCCTGCCTCGGCTGCAGCTGCTGCAGTGCATCTGCCAAATCTCAATAAGCGAGGAAGGCCCCGCAGCATCTTGGTGGAGCGCAACCGACACGCTTGGGACGGGTAGGAGATACCGAGAGGTCAGAGGTTGGCTAGCGGGCGTTTGCGCTGATTTGGATCAAGGTATGCCTAAATCACTGGTTGCCTATCAAGGGCCGAGGGTTCCGACGGGTGCGCGTGTCGCGATTGCCAGTTTGTGCCGACGCCAGTGACGCAGTTGTAGCGGGCTAACACGGTCAGAATCAACTTCAATCACATGGCAAGAGCGAGGCAAGCTGAGGCAAGCTGACCCACGGCGTACGGCGCGACAACAAAGGGAGTGTTTGCAACTGATCAGTGAACGCCATCCCTACTGCGACTGCATTTGTAACCCGTGCTTTCATATCACAAAGCCTTGCCGCTCGCCGCACTACAAGACAGCATCATGGCCGAACCGGGACAGCCCGGCCAGAAAGGGCTGGCGCTGCAGCTCATGGTCACATATGGGTCAGTGAACATGCCCCATCGCACATGCTGCGCTGCCCCAGCTACGGGCGCAGCTTGGTTTCAAACCGCTCTCGCTGCCCGCTCTCCGTCCCTGCGCCCCCCAAAACAGCTACATGTTCCTGTGGATCGGTCTGAGCGCAGCCGTGATTATGGTCAACAAATATGTGCTGTCAATGTCGGGCTTCCCATACCCGGTGGCCCTGACGTGTACGCACATGCTTTTCTGCTCCGTGCTGGCTTTTCTGCTGGTGCGGCTAGGCTTCGTGGAGGCGGTTAGCATAACCGCGGATACGTACTTGAGGTGGGGTGGCACTACTCCGCCTGTGCAAAGAAACCCCAAGCCGCTCCTGAATCTCGCCGTCTGACCATGGCCCCCAGCTGCATCCTGCCGATCGGCCTCCTCTTCGCTGGGACCTTGTGGCTGGGGAATGCCGCGTACCTTTACCTCAGCGTGTCCTTCATCCAAATGCTTAAGGTAACGTGCAGGGCCGCCCTGCGGTGACCTGCCGCTTGGCCCTTACCTCCGGTGGCCTTGTCTGACGCCGCTGCCCTGTGTCTGTGTGCAGGCCTCCATGCCTATGGTTGTGTTCATCGTCGGTGTGTTCTTTGCCACTGAGAAGTTCACGCTGAAGGCCGCCCTCAACATGCTTATCGTGGGAACAGGCATTGCCATCGCGTCATACGGTGCGCTAGCTCAAGCCTGAGGTGCAGTGTTGGTGGTGCCTCCGCAGACAAGGTCCTGAATGGCCGCCATCACCCAGCGCTTTAGGGTTTATTTGCCTCGTCCCGCATCCCGACCATGCAGAGCAATGCATGGCCTGATTCCACTGCGTGAGGACTGGTATCCAGTACCATCTCCCCGGCGAACATGCGGCTCTCTGTTCCACTACTACTGCATGAAACAACTTACTCAAAATTCCTCTTAGCGCCGCCATGCGCCGTACTTATCCCAACGCACCTGGTGCCGTCGACCCATGCGTCCCTCCACCAACCGATCCTCTACCCGCGTCCCGCCGCAGGCGAGATCCACTTTGTCGTCGTTGGCGTGATGCTGCAGGTCGGCTCCATCGCGACTGAGTCGGTTCGCCTGACGCTGGTGCAAATCCTGCTGCAAAAGCGCGGCATCAAGATGAACCCCGTGTCCACCCTCTACCACATCGCGCCGTGCTGCTTTGTCTTCCTGTTCTTGCCCTTTATCTACATTGAGCTGCCGAAGATGGTTAACGACCCGAACCTGCACATCAACATCCCGCTGCTGCTGCTCAGCGCCGCCTGTGCCTTCGGTGGGTGGTGTCGCGCTGTCGTGCAAGCCAGCTAATTTGGATGTAGCACGGGGATTGCGGGCCCGGGGATTCCTGACATGGAAACTCTTCATAGGGTCCCGCGCGAACCAGCGTCTGCTGGCGATGGGCCAGGCGCTACGTGTAGCTTGACTGCATCCGGCTACCGGTAGTTGCTGATGGGCAAGTGGTCTGGCACGTACGGGTGGCGGTCACTGAGGCATCCGGCTAGTTGCTGATGGGCAAGTGGCCTGGAACCACTTGGCGCACTCTGTTCTGTATTGTTGTATTCTGGTCCCATTTTCGCGCTCAGCATGATGCCCCACGTGCTCTTGTGCCTCCTGCTGACCCGATTGCCCGCTGCCCCACGGTGCGCGCACTCGCTCCGCGCCCCGCAGCCCTGAACATGTCGGTGTTTCTGCTTATCGGCAAGACGTCCGCGCTTACCATGAACGTGGCCGGCGTCATCAAGGACTGGCTCTTGATCCTGCTCTCGGTAGTCCTGTACGGGTGAGCGCACCGAGAGCTGACAGGCGCAGGTGGAGGTGTAGAGAATTTGTGCGCGCACGAGAGAGTCACTCAGAAGTCCGCATAGCAGTTTTGCTTGCTTTCTCTGCCGGAATTCCCTGAACCGGCCGCGGCGGCGGGCGCAATACGGTACCGTGCCAAGTGTAGATGCACACTGTCTGGCAGCGGCTGGCAAGCCCAATCACTTAACTCACGTCTAGTTCCCCTCCTTCCATCCGCGCAGCTCTCCCGTCACGAAGCTACAGCTGGGCGGTTACGGCCTGGCGTTCGCTGGTGTGATGTACTACAACTATCAGGCCAGTCTTTGGGGTCGGGCGTCAGAGAGGGAGACATACTAACTTCACGCATGATATGAGGTTAGATACGAGGTTAGAACTGAAGCATGAATTCCTTACGGGTTTATTGGTAACATTGAAGGGCGCCTGGACACGCGCAATTATTCGGCTAGCAGCTGGCCATCTAGGCATGGCAAGTAGCAACCCGCGGAGCTCTGCAGTGCATAGATATCCTATAAGATGCAAGCGGCGTTGGGGCACATTCTGGCATCCAAACCCGCTGACGTTCGCCTTCACTGCTTACCTACTTGCAGAAAGTGGAGCAGATGAAGCAGGCATCCTCTGGAGCCCAGAAGGCCCCAGAGAAGCAGCCCCTGATGCCCCAGGAAAGCAAGAACGACGCCTAAGATGCCCCCCTCGTTATACTGCCATAGAGGCTCTCGTGCCACACGCTCCTGGCACCGCAGCGCGGGCAGTCCTTCATCCCTAGGGCGTTGCAGGGTCGAGATTCTTGCGCTTTAGCAGATGGGAGATGGCCTGTCTCCCCGGTCATGACTGTTGCCAGGTAGGAGTGAGATAGGATGGTGTCGAGGGGCTATCTGGTGTGTAGTCCAGGTCCTGCACGACTAAGGGTATAGCAAACTTAAGCGGATCCTCTAAGGCCTGGCGTTCATGGGCCGCCTTTGCACTTACCTACAGTACATAAATCGTTGCCTCGGCCACGGACAGCTGAGCGCCAGCGTGCTGGGACTGAGCGTCATCTGAATGTGCTGTCATGATTGGCACGTGTACAGGCTTCGGAGGGGGTTTGGGTGGAGCGGGCTGCATTGGATTAGGGTGCTGCGGCCAGCGAGCCCTGTGGGGTACCTGCGGAGCGGGGGGCCGATCTCGCAATGCGGGGGCCGAAGTTACTTGCTGGGTTGGGGTGCGCATAGCTGCCGTGCATTATGCTCAAGCAAGCTGGTGCTGGTATGGGAGATGTCGTGACGCCGCTGAGCGGGCTTTGGTGATTACTCGCTCATACTGCGTTCGTATCCTGGGTTCAACACCCAGGCGATAATGGTGGTCTGTCACTTGCGCCAGCAGGTTCAAGGGGAGGTATGCGACTGCACTTCGCGGATAAGCATGGAGACTTGTTGACTAGGTCTACTCGTCCTTGCCTCCTGCTTGCCTTATGGTTTTGTGCATGGCTTCTTTGTGACTGAACTCTCTGGCGGTTGATACTGTTTGTCTCTTGCTGACATGACCTCAAAAGACCGCATGCAACGCTTTGGTGCCCTTCTATCGACGCAATGCGTATAGCATGATGCAAGAGGGAAAGCCGGGAGGGTACTGACGGCGTGTACGAGCAGATAGCCCATACCGGCTCCCCATCACAGCAGTGACAAGCGTTGTTTCAACACTCAAGTGTCCTGGATGCGGTGACGGCTGGTTGGCTACAGGGTACAGGGTACAAGTCCTTCAAAGCCGGGGGGGCCATGGACGAAATGCGAGTGGTGGGGTGGGGTAAAGGGTCATGATTGCCGTCTTTACCCCACTTCAGCGCCTGGCGCCGAAGCATGGCGTGCCTAGTATCCCAGACAGCCTGCAAATAGGCTGCCACCTCAGCAGGTGGGGCCTCCTTCATAACCGTAATCATGTCCCGGCGCCGTGCCCGGCGCCTGAACAACAATGCGCCTTCAAATTGGTCGCAAAGGTGCTCATAGCACGGGCACTCACAATATACATGCAGCTCGTCCTCGATCGCCGTGGCAACACCGCACACCTTGCATGCTTTCTCGCACCTAGCCCGCCCGTTGGAGTGGTTGACTTCCGTCTCCCAGCACCCCAACCTGACCGTGCTTGGCTGAGCACGAGTTGCATGGGAAGGGTCTGTCCAAGGCAGACCCCCTGGGTCTGTCCCCACGGTGGCGGAAGGGCAGCCCCCGCAGCCCATCCCCAGCTCCGTTGAGCAAATGCGCAAAATGACTAGTAAACTGGTCTGCATCATCAATCAAACACGCCGGCGCCTTCCCGCCCTTCACCCGCCTTCCACAGTCCCCTGGGGTTGGCTTCGGCATCCCTCAACCTTCTCTCCATCTCGGCTAATAACTCGGCCCGCTTAACAACCAATAACTAAATGCATTACCCTGAAACCTTAACTACTAATAAAGAAAACCCTAGCAACAACCCTTAAAACCCCAAGCAAGAGCAACCCTAGCAACAACCTGCAGTTGAACTTACCGTATGTTACACGTTGTAGGCAGCTAGGCACGCTACATACCAGCATCAAACCCATACGAGCCGCGGAGCCGGCACGAAGGGTGGCCAAATGGCTCGCAGAGCTGGAAGGCTCAGGCGAAGGTGGTGCGGCACGGGAAACAATGGAGCGGGGCTGGGAGGCTTAATTGAGGGTGAGGCCAGCGGGCTGGGCGGCGTGGGTGGCGGCGAGACGGGGCTGGAAGGCTCAGGCGAGGGTTGGGCCGGGTGGGGCGGCATAGGTGGCGGCGAGACGGGGTTGAAAGGACTTAAACGACGGTGCGGACGGGCGGGGCGGCATAGGTGGCGGCGAGACGGGGCTGGAAGGCTCGGGCGAGGGTGCGGACGGCGGGCGCGGCGGCATGAGTGGCGGGAACAGGGGCGTGGCGGGGGTTGGGGGGCCGGAGTTGCTGATGTGGTCGGGCGGGAATTTCACGCTGTGGGGTAAGGCGGGTGGCGGTCAGGGGCGCAGGTGGGGGGGGGACAGATGAATGGAAGTCTAATAGACGATTGTGGAGGATTGTGCAGAGGCCAGGTGGTGAGGGCAGTGCCACGGTGCACCTAGTCCATCCCTGCCTGCCCTTGTGGCGTCCCTAGAATGCTCTTTGCTCGCTTCGATGGGCCCGTGTGCCTGACCTACCAGACCACGGAAAGAAACGGACACCGACGCGCTCTGCTGGCGTGTTGCCGCAGACATCAACAATCCACCACACACAGCCCTTCCCTCGCACCTGCCAACTGCGCACCCCCTCCTGCAGCCCCGCCCTCCCCACCTCTCTCTCATCCACACCAGCGTCCAGCAAAAAAGAGAACCAGAAACGGGGAAGGCAGCCTCTAGGGACATACACACCCGAAGGTGTGATGTTTCCAGCAGGGCGCCGAGTACAGGGCATGCATGGCGGGCGAGGCATACGAGCAGACGCCCCCCAGCGCAAAGCGCCCGCCACCTCCCTCCTCACCTGACGGCGATTCGCCCATCCCCCTCCTTCGGGTCGTAGTGCCCGGGCCCCGGCTTCACGTCCTTGCTCCCGGGGTCCACCACTCACTCCGCGCACGAGTACAGCGGCACACTGACACGGACCAGCCCGTCCGCGGCGCCCGGCTCGTAGGACCCTGGCCCCGGCGGCCGCTCTTGCTCGCGCGTCTTGGTCTGAAGGGGGGAGGGACACCACGGAGGGACACCCTCCCGCCTTCAACCCCTCTCCCGATCAGCGATAATGGTGGGGAACACGAGTGCGATCCCCGGGAAGGGGGAAGGGACACCCTCCCCCCTTCAACCCTTCTCCCGAACAGTGGTGATGGCAGCAGGGTGAGAGGCTGGCCTTGCAGCAGTGCTATGCAATACACTGCACACAGCAGTGCACGCCGCCGCTGCTGCGCGGTTGATTGGCGCAAGGGCTAAGTTATCGCCCACAGTGGGCACCGCACCGACCACCATATCCAAATCACGCATCAGCCACAGCGCCTCCTTCGTAGCGTGGCCAGCGGCCATATACCCCGCTTCTGCAGCGGACACGGCAACGGTAGCAGGGGGAACGGCAGGCTGGAGACGACTGGACCAGGAAACAGCAACACGTAACCCATAGCCCACAAGCGGAACATCATCAGAATGCGGAATGCCGTAGCTGATGTAGCGCAACACGCTACGAACACGTGTACGAGCAGCCTGCCAATGCGCCATGCTCGGGCGCCATACGTGCCTCGCCAAAGCTCCCACAGAATAGGAAATGTCCGGACGTGAGTACGTGAGCAAACGGACAGGTAAAGCGAACTAAAGCGACCAACTCGCTGCAGCGTAACACTGAGAAAGCAATAGCTCTGCCCCATTCAGCAAAAAAGAGGACCAGAAACGGGGAAGGCAGCCTCTACGGACAGACACACCCGAGGGTGTGATGTTTCCAGCAGGGTGCCCAGTACAGGGCATGGCGGGCGAGGTATACGGCGGGCGAGGTATTCAGCAGCACAGTACCCCGATCCAAGGGCAATACCTCGTCAAGTACAGCACTTCGCCACTAGCGTAGCCGCATACCGCTTCTGCGATACCTTTGACATGATTAACGCGGTCACACTCAATCTCAAAGCCAAACTTCGGTATCAATCAGGTGCCTCCATGTAGCAGGTTCCGTCGCTGCTCCGTTTGTCCTACCCGGGTACGGCTAGCCGCGTCGGTTGGCTGGGTTGGTGGTTGGGGTTCTTCAAATCCTGCCAGTGTATGCATCTAGTGTACCTGGTGTGGCTCCCCAATGGCAGTGTTTCCTTCTTGGGGATCACGTGTCGTTGTGTTATAAGCCGTGTCCTTCCGCTTCGTGTTGGCCTGGGGCCTTTTGCTCTTATCACGCGCTAAAGCGGGGGATGGCGGGGGTTTAGACACTGCACCCCTTTATCCCACCCCACTATTCGCATTTGGTCCCCCCCCCCGATAACCTGTAGCATGTAATCTGCATGCATGTTCGGCTGGGGTGATAGCTTGGGGTGATAGCCTGGAGCGACGATGAGCTGATTCTCTCCTGCTTTAGGAGCTTGCCCAGCAGAACTCAGTCCCGCCGTTGAGGCGCCGTACCCCGGCCGTACCCCGGTCCTGCCTTACACACAGCACTCAATACGCTCAATACATACAAGTCATACCCATTCTCAATGCTGGTCATCGATCCTGTCTGAGAATGGAAGCAGATCCCGTTGCTTTGTTGCGAAACCTGCTCGTAACCCATGCGGGCTCTGACTTTGTCCTTCAGCTTGAGGAGGAGGAGCTTCAGGGCTTGATTGCGGATGGATGGACTTCGGTGACGAGTCTGCGTGAGGCAAGCGAGCAGGGCCTGCAGAAGGCCGGGCTGCGCCGTGGCTCCGCTCGTGTCTTGGTGCAAAAGTTTTCGGGTGAGCATTATGCCATTACACTAATGGTGTTCCCGCAATTAGCTGTTCCTTTTGGCTTCGCGTGCGTTTGCTCATCCTTGTCGACGCTTAGCTGACAGCGTCAACATCGTTGCTCTTGTGCAGGCGCGGCGGCCGGCCCAGGTCCGGGGAGCAGCGGTGAGGCAACGGCAAGCGCGCGATTGTGAAGCTGCAGCGCACAATGTCCAGAGGCTTTCTGACCTTATCGCCCGGTTGGCGCCTCGGACACGGGTTATCGGCACTTATCAGGGTCCTGATATATCCCATATCAGGACCCCGATAAGTGATGTATGCCTGATAAGTACGGCACATGACCCTGATAAGTACGGCACATGACCCTGATAAGTACGGCACATGACCCTGATAAGTACGGCACATGACCCTGATAAGTACGGCACGCGTTTTGTGGTGGTTATATCGCCGTTGGTCCCATTCTGCCGGGATGGCCGCACATTGCATGCCACACCACACACGCAACACACGCGCGCGCAGAAATCCGCTCAAGTTGACCAGTCAAACAATCAACATTCAACCAGCACCAAGTGCAGAGCACAACGTGCAAATGCGACACTACTGACCAACTTGATAACACCTGACAGTGTTAAGATCCGGCAGACAATCCCCTTGCTCGCCTCTCCACCACCAAGGACGTACTAAGCATTCCGCCAGTACCCAACCTATGACCCGACACTCCATCACATGGAAAGCCTGTGCCAATTACTCCACGGCCTACCACCCCCGCGCTGGGCGCTCTACTCGGATCTTCGACCTTGCCCGATTGTTTGATCCAGCCACCCTCGCATTCCCAGGCTAAGCCCTCGGACAGCTCAAATCCTCGGAATTAAACCCGTGTACAGGGAAGCAACATGCTTAATCTCGGCTAGGGCGGACAGCTCAACGGTCCTAATCATTGCGATAAGCATGGCGGCAGCAGGTAATGGTCTTGGGCGTGAAGGTGGCGCGCTACATGTTGATAGGAGCCGTCGTCTTGTCGCCAGCCTCAGACTGAACTGGCGGTGTAGCTCAAAAAGCCTGCACGGTAACCGGCGTGGGTGAGTAATGCGGAAGCCGAAGTCCACGGTCATTCTTGGCACTCTCCGCGCACACACAAAGGCAGGACTGGGCCCGGGCCCGACGCCGCATACAACACATTACACACTGCCTTACGCACGACGTGTCCGTTAGGGTTTCGGCCCTCGGGGACGGAGGCCCTCGGGGCTGCCTCGGGTCCTCCCATATCACCCCTCCCTCCGGACACGCCGATATATCCCATATCGCCATCCGGCAGGGAGATAACCTGTACTTAATCTGTTGTCGAGTTTGGATTATGGATTGCACCCGACCGCGTTGCAAGGGTTTAGGCTTTAGGGTGCCAAGGAACCGCCCGCCCGGTACTGTACGCTTGACGGGTGCGCTTTGCTTCACTGACACACGAAGCCCTGCTCATCATCGCTGTCACCCTACCTACTTAGCTGATGTTTGCCCCCCTTGCATGTGGTCCTGAGCGCCGTATGCCCCCTACCTGTTCTTGTCCCTTGGTATACACGGGA
>LSYV01000003.1:3756503-3774484 GCA_001584585.1 Gonium pectorale
CCCGCCCTGCTGGAAACGTCGTGCCTTCGGGTATGTGTAGAAAAAAGATGAACCTGCACAGAGAGAGGGAGCCCGCCTCTACGGCCGAAGGCGCAACGTTTCCAATAGGGCGGGCGGGTACAGAGCAAGATACGGTCGTCCCGCCCCCGTAGAATGGAAACGCTGCAATTGGGGAGCTGCGGTTGGTAGAGGCAGGTTCCCTCTTTTTTCTGCTGTGCGTTAGTGCCCGTGGGCTGCGCAGACCCGCTTAGGGCCCTCAGCAGCGCCGAGCTCCGCATTCTCCCCACCAGCTGATTGAGTACGCTAACGACGCCGACTTAGCCGAGTGGTAGTCGTACGCCCGGAGCCGGGACTTGTATAGCCTCTGTGGACGCGGCACGAGCGTCCTAAGCGCTAGGACGACCCATGCCGATGTTCGTTACTACACAACGCAAACCATACATGTCCCTACAGCGTTACTGGGACTGCAAATGTAATGTACCGCAAGCCTGCCAGTTGCTGCGCTGTCGACGCCAGTGTAGGGACCCGCGGGACACTGCAACTTTTTGCTTTGGGGCCGGTCGCGACCCACACCCCACTCGCTGCCCGCATCTCCACGTCAATCGTTTTCGCACTCCCCTGCTTGGCTGGGTGTGTTTGACTGCCGAAAACTTCCGAAAAATAGGCAGCTTGCATCGATAATGAAACCAATGCTTTTTAAGCCTGCCTGCGGCGCCTGCGAAGGAAGATCAGAGGCCGATCCGGACGGAACGCGTACGAATGCGGCCCGCTGAAAGACTTAGGACACTGCTTATATCTCGTCCTTCTGTGCCAGCAAAGCGGGCTCAACCCAAGGGTTGGACCTGCGTCCAGACTTGTGGGTACCTAACAGCAGCAGCCGTTCTCGTTCCGACAGCAAGGTGCTCAAGCCCTGCAAAGGCGCACTTCCACAGTGATCTGCTTATGCCATATAAAGGTGAGGCTCTGGTACCGTGCGTTCCTATGGGTCCACGGCGGGTTTCGCACCTTTTCAGATGCGTAAAA
Organism: Gonium pectorale; assembly: GCA_001584585.1. Lineage (NCBI taxonomy): Eukaryota > Viridiplantae > Chlorophyta > Chlorophyceae > Chlamydomonadales > Volvocaceae > Gonium > Gonium pectorale. The sequence continues at coordinate 3,757,527 of LSYV01000003.1, forward strand.
TCTCGGTATTCTGTGTCGGTATTCTATCTTCTACTTCCTTGAAATATCTTTATATGAGGCTGGATGGGGTCGGTGCTGCTGTGCTCCCGCCGGAAGCTCGGCTTCGCATGGCTTCTTAAATCGCTGCTAGTGCTTAATGTAAGTTTGCACCCGCCACTGTAGATCCCATGGGAGCTGAAGGGATCCGAGACCTTGCGTTCGTAGGGGCGAGGAGGAGAACAGCTCCTTTCTTGGGTAAGGCAGATGCAGTAGTAATGTTGTTGGTATTCAGCTTCTTCTGGTATACTTTATGTAGGCATGGTAGGGCAGTGGACCGTTCGTCTTGTTTCTGATGCATAGCGGCCGTATGCCCACAGTCGTCTATTGCGGATGCTTTTGCATAGATCGGTGCCAGTTCGCTGGGTTGGGGCTCCCTCCTGCTTCTCCTCGTGGCCCCGCCCGTGGGCCGTTGGCCCTACCCTCGGGGCAAACACAGCTACCGCCGCCCGCGGAACGGTCTAGATGCTTGCAGACAACGGCAGCCATCTACGCTGTCAAGTACACGCTGTTCCTATAGATGGCGCGTGCGGGCGTGCTAGATGAAACATTCAAGCAACACACCCGTACGGACACGTATCGTAATAGCACCCTGTGCACCTTGTATGCGCGCACCTCATTGCTACGGCATCCTATCACCTGCTTCTAGTGATACACGTTCCCAACCGCACCCCGAACCAAAGCCCGCATAGGTGGTATACGGTGGTGTGTGAGCTTACGTAGCGCGGGCTCCTGTGCCGAGCCGCTGACCAGCGTCTCGTCACCGTATGCAGGCATCGTTGCATGCTCGACACAACACCACCTGCCTTGCACGTGAATCAAGCCCCTTCAGCTCCCTCCCTTTGGCGCTTTAGGCACCAACCAGCTAATGCGAACCCCCGCACGCACACCGTCCTCCCGGCGCCTAAAATCGCAGTCGTCGCCGTCGCTTGCCTCCTTGCCATTGTCGGGTCGGTGCACGGCCTAGCCCCCGACGCGGCGGGATGCATGATCAAGAAGGCCGCCGACGTGCTGAGCCTCGCCGCTAAATGCAAGGGCCTGACCTTCCTGGTGGGCATCCTGGAAGCCGCGCCACCTCAGCTGGCAAGCGACATGCTGACGTGCGCCGCGAAGTGCACCGGCAAGAAGCGGACGCTTTTCCTGCCGGCCGATCAGGTAGGTGCCGGTAGGGTGTGGGGGCCAGGCGGTGCTGCCGGCGCGAGGAGTACAACGGTCCCCCCCACCCGCTGGCGCAGGAGCGCAGCCATTGGCCCATCCAAAGGCACCTTGCGGGGGCGTGCTGCCAGGGCATGCGTGCCGGGCACGGTCTCACGCGCCCTGCCTGGCCTAGCCGCACATAGCGGTACCCCGCAAGTGAACCCTATCCTATCCGGTTGCTGCCCACGATCCCAGGCTTGGAAGCAGTACCTCTCGCTGTACAACACCACGGCCGCAAAGATCACCGAGAACACAGAGGCGGCGCAGGCGGCGTTGACTCAGCTGCTCCGGAACCACGCCCTGGCGGTCAGCCTTGACCCAGCCGACTTGGGAGCGGGCGCCGGCAACCGAAACGAAACCACGCTGGCCAACACGCCACAGACGCCCTTCCAGCTCACCGTGAGCAGGTGGGCCGAAAGCTGCACTGTGATAAAGGCGGTCGTATTGCAAATGGGGGCCGGGGAGCTACCGAGTGGCTGAACCGCGCCAATCGTTCCGACTCGGGTAGTCGGAGGCCAAGGTGCGCCCGGCGGGATGGTATGGGTGCGTGCACTCGAGTTGCAGAGCAACGGGTGCGGGCGTGCGGCCCATTGACACTACCGGGTACCGGTACTGCGACCTGCGCGGCCCGGTGCGCACCGTAGTCGCCCGCCAAGCCTTGCACAACCTTGCGCCAGGTGGATGCATGCGCTGGCGCCAATCGTGAAGTGCCTTGAGAGCTCGGGCGGGTGGGGGCGGGGGGGGGGAGGACGTCGAGCAGCGCACAACAGGGAAGGGACGGCGCCAGGGGTCGCGCGCCCCTCCCCTCAGCCTTCTCCCCTCAGCCTTCCAAACCCGCTACGCTTCATCCTTCCCCCCTCAGCCTTCGACGGATATGGAGTATTGCCCCCCTCCGACTTCATTCTCTGCTGACTAGGATTTCCGAATGCACGTCACCCTGTCCCTGCCAATCGTCCGCCACGTGCTTGAAACTGCAGGTCCAGTGCCGGGACGATAAGCGTCGTGGGTGCCTTTGCGGCGGCAACTGTTATTGCGGAGGGCCTCAGCATCCAGGGTTCTCAGGTACACCAGATCCGTACATCATATGCCACATAGTACGGCAGCCTTGGCAACCTGGGCACTAGCTACCCCTGTGGCCCGTTTGCCTTCATCCCTTGACGCGACCCGTTTCCCTTCTTCATTACCCCCCATGGCCCGGCCCCTGGCGTGCGCAACAAGTGGCTCTCTCCAAAGCCACAGCAGCTAGCAATCACGCCACCCTGTGCTCGTGTACTGCCGTCGCCTCACGTACGACCGTTGCCGTACGCCTGCCACCTGCGAGACTGCGCGGCACGACAAATGCCGCTGTCGCACACACTCCGGTGTGGCTGAACATGCAGTGGTGCAAACAATGGTGCAATCGTGGACGCGCATGTGCTCAGCACGGCAACTGACCTAGCCCGGTGCCCACCTTTCCTGCCCTCCACCGACTGTCTGGATCCAGGTCCCCGTGTACGTCATAGACAGGGTCCTGGCGACCACCAAGCCACCGGCGGGGGGCAGCGACCTCTCGCCGCCGCCTCCAGAGCAATCAAGACCCCCTCCGCCGCCGGCGCCCAAGGGCCGTAAGAGCCCGCCGCCGCCTCCCAGTCCCAAAGGCCGCAGGCCGCCGTCTCCTCCGCCTCCCCAGGGGAGCCCTGCGCCCCCGCCCCCGCCGGCGCCTCGGCCTACCCGAGGGAGCCCTCCGCCCCCGCCCCCGCGGTCTCCTCCGCGCCCGCCCCCGCGGTCCCCTCCGCCCCCGCCCTGTGAGCCGTTCGAGCTGACCCCGTGCACCATCGACGCGGACTGTGAGTACGGCACATGCTCTTTCGCCAACGACGGCTGCTCCAGCCGGGTCATCAAGGCCTGCGAGTCGTTCTGCTCCCTGCGGGGTCCCGACTACTGCTATCCCTTCAACCACACCGTGTGCGCCGCCTCTGGCCGCATCTGCGCGCGCCACCAGTGGACGCCCGACGGCTGCGGCAACCCGGGAGGCGGCGACTTCGCCTGCCGCGCGTGCCCGCCGCCGCCGCTGCAGCTGTGCGGCGGCGTCGGCCAGAGCTGCCCCGCGGGGACCCTGTGCACGGAGAACGACTTCCTCTGCCCGCTGTGGGCGCCTGACCTGCCCACGCGGCTACTCAACGACCCGGGCATTAACGTCACCTACACGACCATGTGTACGCCGTGCGACCGGCCGGTCACCCCATGCTCGGGTCCAGGCCGCTCGGCCTGTCCCACGGGTCAGACCTGCGACTACAGAAGGCCGCTGCTCTGTAACTACTCGGCGGCTGGGGAGCTGCCGGCGGCGGCCTGGATGTGCATGCCGTGCCAGGGGGCCAAGCTGTGCGACCCGCGGGACTCGCCAGCGACCTGCGGCCCCAACGAGGCGTGCGCGTGGGGGTCCGCCATCTGCGGCGGCGCTGGCACGCCGCTCAGTTCCGCCTCCACTATGGCCTGCGTGACGTGCGGCGCCAACGTCACGCTGTGCCCGCCGCACAACCCCAACACCTGCGGCTTCAACCAGCTGTGCGCCAACGCAACCCTCAACTGCCGCGTGGTGGGCGGCATCTCGGCCAACGCCACAACCGACATGCCCGCGTGCCTCACGCCCGTCGGCGGCGAGCGGCTGTGCCGGCCGGGGGACGCGGCCGCGTGCCCGAGCGGCCAGGCCTGCCAGGCGCGCGAGGCCGTGGGCCTGGGGCTGCGGGCCGGCGGGCCCGTGCTGACGACCGTCCCGGCGGGCGTCTGCGTCGAGACGGCGGTGCCGCCGGCGCCCGTCACCTACACCTACACGCGCTGCAGAGCCGCCACCGCCGGCGTCTTCTGCTCGCCGGAGCAGGTTTGCGTGCCGCAGCAGCTGTCGACCTTCAACGCAACGACTGGCGAGAGGGGCCTGGGGTACGTGGACGTGTGCGCGGCGTGCGGCCTGAGCAACGCAACGGCGTGCGACGGCACTTCGGCCGGCAACGCCTGCGGACCCAACACCATCTGCCGGACGGTCGAGACGCCCTGCCTGGTCGGCAACAACCCGGAGCCAGTCAGGAGCTCAGTCTCTGCCTGCCTGCCCTGCGGACCGTCCCCTGCGTGTGGCGTGGCCGAGGGCCAGCAGTGCGCCGCAGGCGGGCGCTGCACGACCGTTGACGACCTGCAGTGTGCCGCCGGCGCAAGTTTGCCGCGCACCACAGCCTGCCTGTCGTGTGAGGCCGGCGCCACGCTGTGCACGTTGGGCAGCGCCGGGGCCGGAGGCGGCTCCTCAGAGTGCAGTCCTGGCAGCAAGTGCTTGATGGACGGCCTCGTGTGCAGCGTGGCCGGCGGACCCATGGGTCGGCGGCAGGTCGCCGCCTGCACGCGCTGCGACCGCAGCCCCACCTTTTGCGACATGGACAGTAAGGGCGACCCGAACGCCGTGTGCCCGGCGGGCGGCTCGTTCGCCTGTGCGCGCGCCAGCGAGGCGTGCGGCGCCATGCGCCTGACGGCCAAGGTGGTGGACGTGTGCGCCGACTGCCGACTGGAGAGTAGCAGCTGGACCCCGTGCCGTAACAGTAAAGACTGCGCGGCGGAGTACAGCAACGGCGCGAAACCGTACTGCGATATGGACACGGTTCAGTGCAGATATGCGCCGGGCGCGCCGTACCGGCCCACAAAGGTCATGCGCTGCCTGAGCCAGGAGGAGTATGACGAGCTGCACGGATAACGGCAATGCACAGGAAGCACCATTCAAAGCACAGCCAGCCGCGCATTGTCAGGCGCCTGCTCACGCACTGCATACTTGGGATCCACACGCTCCACTCCTTTGCACATCCGACATTGCACATGCAGCTGTGAGTCGCCTTAGTACGCATAATCTGCTTCATTCCCCTTGCCAAAAGGTCAACCGTGTAGTATGATCTGTGTCTACGGATCTTTTCGTTGGCGTGCTACTGGTCGAAGGACAATTGTTCAATCGCTTGTCGCGTGTAGTAGTTGCTGTTGAACATCTCGCAGCTTATTCGTAGCCGTGGGGGTTTCCATCTGCCCGTGCCGATTATCTCAGTTGGCAATATGCATTGGGCCGGCCTTGATGCATTGCCTTGATGTACGGCGCGCGTTGTCACGTTTTTAGCCCCTGATCCAATAAAGGTGCTGTCCTTTGATTCGATCGTTGCTGTCTGGCTTGGTGCCTTTCACTGGCCCGTCCTACGTTCCCTGCGGCTCGTTAGCGTGCATACCCGAGAGCCGAGACAGGACTGCGCTGCTACGTGCACATGCGCTCCAGGCATGCACGCGCTCCACAACACGGTGCTGTTCGCCGTACGTGAACTGCTTGTCCTCCGTACAGCCGTGTCCCTGTAGTCAGTGCTCCATCCGTTTCGTGTCCATATCTGCTAGTTGCCATGCACATACACAATGGCAGCGCGATGGCGATGGCGGATGGCGATGGGTAGAGTGCAGCAGAGGCGGTCACCCTGATCGTGGGTGCGTTGTAGGCCGCGCGTGCTTATGTTCTGTTACATAAGCTACAAGGTGGGTGTCCTCACGAGCCATAGCCCATAAGGTGCCTCTAGTCAGCTGCGCGGCTGCTGCTGTGTGTCTTTGTTTTCGTGTTCACGGCTGTGGCATTGCTTGGTGTCTCAAAGAGTTCGCCAACAGCCCGTGCCGTAGCCATGTCGCGCATACGGGTGGTGTAATGCCGTAACTTGGCGTTGCCTGTTACGTTTACATGGCCGTCCAAGCCGGGGGGACATGGACGGTGGGAGGGCCCGTCTGCTCGTCTTGGTCGCCCGCCAATGTCGCCATGCGATTTGCCCGGCTTGGCTACTGGCTAGGTCGCTTCTTCGGGTATGTTTGACGGTGGGGATTACCTGTCCTGCTTCCGTCGTTACTGTTTTATGCAGATAGTGGTCTAGTGGGGCGGGGTAAGGAGTTATGGTTGCCGCCCCTCCCCAGCGTCATTGGCTCATTGCTTGACGCCGAAGTTTGACGTGCTTGTTTCAGCCTGTCGGTTGCCGTACCTCGCCAGAGTAGGCCCGTGCGCCCGGCAGGTGTGGTAAGTAGCGATGTGGTAGGTGGCCACTCGGAGCGGACCTGACCCCCAGGTCTGTTGTCAGCGTATGGTACCTATGCCGCTTGCCTGACAACAACCCGTGCTTGTAACACAGTCGCCTTTCCAGCACGTTCCAGCCCCTCCTGCCTAAGCGCGCCGCTACTAGGCCGATCGTGCCAGGCGGATGCGCCTGAGGGGGAAGCTAGGAGGGGTCACCGTCAACCATACTTCAGAGGGCTTGCAACACGCCGCTCCGGAGTCAACGCCAGCGCCCAGCAGGCCCTACTCCACCAACACCAGGTCATGCCAGGTAACTGCACCGATGGGCCCTACGGTAGTAGACGGGAGGGCCCACGCGCTCTTTGTGTTTCGTGTTCTGGGCCTCGCGGCTAAGACAACGTGTGTTTCACCCACTCTGTTATGGCGGGTCGGGAGCCAATCGGCTCGTGTGGCCTCAGCCCCTCTGGGGAGTCTGTAATCTGTACAGTATATGAATGACCTCGGCTCGCCCTTCTACGGTAGGAGCGTCGCGCCCTCGGGTATGTATGTCGTTGAGGTGGCAACCTCTTTCTCGGCAGCTTTCCGGTTTCGGCATGCTTTCCGCTAACACAACCCCGAATGTCGAGTTTTAGGGACTAGCTTACAAGTTGCACTAGCCGACGACACGGGCGCACCCCTTGAGCGCACCTCAAGGAACGTGGGCACAAGCAGCCAGCGACCGCGAGATCACAGCGCCCATGTACGTGTGGGTGTGCGGGTTCACGGGGCGCTGCGAGGCATGGGGTCAGCGCCCTCCCGCAACCCCGCTGCACCGCTGCCAACGCTCCCGCTCGCCCAACGCAGACACCGCACCGCATCGACACCAAGCCGACAGCGCAAATCGCACCCGCGCTGCGCCCCCGCCCCCCCCCCCCTGCAGGTCGCAGATGGGCGTGCGCCACCGGCAGAGCGCGGCCCCTAGCACGCGAACACCGCCCGCACAGGACGCAACGGGTGTACCGCCGGGGGGTAGCGCGCTCGCACATCCCGCACGCTGCACGAGCGTGTGGTGCATCCAGCAACGCTGTATGCAAGCGGATCCATGCACGCAGCGTCCGACCCGGGGGCGCTCGCTCATGCCGAATACCGGTGCCCTGGCCATCCCGGGCGGACAGGAGGCCCGGCTCGGCCCCATGCAGGCGACACGCATGCACGCCAATCCACCGCAGTCACTCCCTCCGGCCGCAGGGAGGTCCCCAGACTGTGCAAGCCAGCGCGCTGGCTCGCACAGTTGCAGGGTTGGTTGGCGCCAGGCAGGGTTGGCGCCAGGCAGGGTTGGCGCCAGCCAGTTCCCCGCCCGCCACACGCCAGCGCCGAAACTCAACGTCAGACGCCAGCACGCCACCTTGCGACGATCTCAATAAACGAACTTTACGCGCTTCAAGCCCAGACCACGCAATCCAGAGGCCCAGGAGCGGCGGGACATGCGTCCCGGGCGACCGCGCTCGACACCCATTGCTCCATTCTTCCTAGGCTCTAGCTCTATAACCTGTGCCCTCATTGGACCGAGGGCAACCCCACCGCCTCCTCCGCAGACGTGGGGCCAGAACGCCCAGCCGCCGGAGCGGCGGTGGAAGCCCTCCCCCACCCCCACCCCGATCGCTGCTGCCAGCGCACGGGCCAAGACCCCTGCAAGTCCTCCCAACCCCTCCTCGACTCCCGTCCCTTTCCTGCGAATCTTCCGCTTCCGCCCCCGGCAGCCGCCGCCTTACGCCTTGCACAGGATGTCGTCCTCCCGCAACACCACGTACTTGGCGCCCTCGGGCGTCTCCATGTTGTCACCCGCGTACTTGAAGTAGAGCACCTTGTCGCCGGGCTGGACCTGCGGCGCGTGGGCAGCACGGAGGGGGGGGGCGGCACGAGGGGGGGCGGGGGGTTCGATCAAGCAAGTCGGGTGGCCCGGGGTGAGCTGGATCTGTGGTGTGTGTCGCGTCGGGGCACACAACGCAAGGAGGCGCGTCTTGGACAGCAGAGGGAAAGGACCGATGTGACCAAGGTTGGGCTGCTGGTAGCAAACGGTTGACCGGCGACGGGCCAATAGCAGGAGGGCGCAAAGCTCGGCGGCCGGGATGCTCAACACTTCCGGGAGCAGCCTTCATTCTGAGCGGTGCCCGGGGGCTGGCGCCCCGCTCTCTGCGCAAGACGAGTGCTGCGCGGCGGCAAGCCAAAGGGACCGCCCCATACCCGCCGTCGTGTTGCCCGCCTGCGCTCCCAAACGCAAGGACAGGCAAGGCAGGCGGCTCCACGGTCCACGCTCCGCAGCCCGTCCTGCCACGTCCGCCGGCTACCCGCAGCCACATCCGCTACCGCCGCAACCCCTGCCTTGGGGGAGATGCTATGAGGTTCCCACATACCCACTCAGCCTTCCCAGCTGAGCCGTTCCCGTCCACGCAGGTGGTCAGCCCCGGGGGCCCATGCAGCCGTGACGGCGCGGCTGCACGGCCCCCCGCCCCCGCCCCCACATACCCCAGCTCCAGGGCACGAACTATGGCATGCCTCCCTCGGCCTCCCCTCCCCGTAGCCCTTTCCCCCCTCCTCTCTGTGACACTTCCAGCTCCCCTGGGCTCACTCTTTCCCACCCTCCAACATCGACACTCCCCTAGCCGGTACCCCTCCTCCCCTTCCGCCGATCTGCTCCCAGTCGCCCTGTCCTGGCAGTTCCCCTCCCCTCCCCCGTCACCACTTGCTGGCCCCTTCCCCTCCCCCTCCTCCTGCCCCCCTTCCCCCCTGCCCCCGTCCCCCCTGCCCCCCTCCCCCTCCTCCCCCTCACCGTCATAGGCTTGCGCTTCCCCTCCGCGTCCTTGTCGTACTTGCCGGGCCCCGTCCGCACCACGGTCCCGCTGAGCGGCCGCTCCTTGGCGCTATCCGGCAGGATCACTCCGCCCAGCGTCACGTCCGCCACCTCCTCCACCGCCACCAGCACGCGGTCCGCCAGCGGCTGCAGCTCGGGCACGTCGTCCGCCTGGGCGTCTGGGGGCGGGGAGCGGAGAGGGGCGCAGGGAGCGGGAAAGCAAGGGCTACTCAGTCCACGGGGCAAGCCGCGCGACGAGGGATGCAGCACTGGGCGGTCAGGTCGCGGCGGAGCGCGGAACGGTGCTTGTGCTGCGGCGCCGTGGGCAGCAGCCGCAGCCAAGACTGCCTCCCACAGTCGCCTCCAGGCCCATGCCCTCTGTGCCGCTGCGCCGCGCTGCGCTGCGCTGGTAATCGCTGGACAGCTGCATGCAGCAGACTGGCTCCATGGGGACCAGACGGAGGGCTGGGCCGCTGACTGCACCGGCCGCATCGCACACTGTCGCTACAAGCAGGCACACTGCCTGTAGCGCAGATGCAAGCAGTGATTGGGACCCACTAGGGGAGGCGGGGCACCGCCAGCGACGGTCGCCCCCCAGGCTGGTCGGCGTTCGCTGCGTCCACGCGGGCTTCAGCTGCGTCGTCGCGCTGTGCCGCGGGCCATGTCCCCCAAGCCAAATTCAGTCCGGGCGCGTGGCTCCGAGCCCTCCGACGGCGGCTCCATGCCGCCTGCCGAGCAGCGCCTGCAGCCGAGCGGCGACGTCGGGCGCATACGGCGGCGGAGGCAACACAGCGGCTGCGGCTCCGTCAGAGTCTCGTGTCGCCGCCGGGTATGGGTATGCTGGTCCCGCCGCCGGATATGCTGGTCCCGCCGCCGCCCAGGTTCAGCGCTGTGCGGGCTACGTCCGGCGGCCCCACGAGCTGCGGCGGCGAGCCAGCCGGTATAGTGTCAGGCGCTCGGATTTGAGACTGGAGAGGCTGCCGTCGCCGCTGGTGTGGGTAGTCGCTCCGGTGCCCGGTTGTCTTAGTTACCCCGGGCGCTGCGCAACTGCGGTATCGAGCGGCCCGTGTCCACAGCCGGCGCCGAGGCGGCTCCCGGCGCCAGGCAGGATGGCAACGCAGGGGCAGTCCCGCGGGCGAGGGATCCGCTGGATGCGTGAGGCTTGGGGGCCCCAAGGTGCCGCAGCTTAGACGCCCGGAACCGCCCGAGCCAAACTCCAGCGGTAGCGCTGCCTCCGGCCCACAGCTTGTTGAGGGTGGTGTGGGTGCTCAAAAGGCTGGCAGCTGGACTGCTTCTCGTGCAAAATCAGGTTGAGAGCGGTATCGCAGGGCATGCGGCGGCTGCGGCAGAGACCCTTGCAGGGCAGGCAAGGCACCCTGGATAGCAGATACCACCCTAAGGATGACACACGATGTGGATTGACGGCCCCAAAACCTTCAAACCCTTGTCTCCCCAACAACTAGCAGCCAGCACTCACTGGCGCGGGGCATGATGCCGATGATGTCATCCTCGCGAATGAGGATGTACTCGTCGCCGTTGGACATCTTCAGGTCCGTGTACATGAAGCCAAACTTGCTGTACACAACAGTTTGGCCCGTCTGTAGGAAGAAGGGACGCACCTCGCCATTGCCCATGCGCCCGTCACCCAGGCCGACCACCTCGCCTGTGTTTTACACAATTGGGGGGCTTAACGAAAGTACCAGCAATGCAGAGTAATGTAGCAGCACTAACCTGAAGTGGGCTTCTTGATAGCGGAGGGTGGCAGCAGAATGCCACCGCGAGTCTTCACCTCCTCCCCCGCGACCTTCACCAGCACGCGATCACCCTTGGGATCAACCTGCAGAATCATTCCGTCGCGTTCCCATTTAGTAATGTTGCTTGCTGCAAGGCCAGTGCAAGGTGAGCCGTGGCGACGACCACCAGGGCGCCAGGATAGAAGCGATTGTGACAATACCTTGGTGAACGGGGCAGGAACAGTGAGGGCCTCGGCGCGAACAACCACAGCCGAGCGGCGGCCAGTAACATGGCCGCCGAAGACACCGCGACGCGAAAGGCAAGTCTGCATTTTAGCTGCCGGTAGATTGTGCGGCAATTGCGTCGCTCAGCCTTGGCTTGAGGTGCGATAGCTCCCGACGAGCCCGAAATTTCCAGACAACTGCTCGTCCACTACTTGGAACTCGGCAAGCCTTCAGCACGACGGAGTCGCTGGGATCATCATCAGCCAGGCATGTACATGATACTCAGCGTGTGCAGCCGTCCCACGCACCGTCGGAGTTCTCAGGCACCTCACCAGTATGAAACTCACCGAAGCGGTCTCCAGCTTCTTCCGACGTCTCAGACGCTCCTCGCTGGGGCTTTGTTTGCCCGGCCGTTCACTGGTCGAATCATTCCACGGCAATCCATTCTTGCATACCTCGATGCTTGGGTTTGCCACGCACGCCGCGTGCCCGACAACGGGGTGCTAGGGGCCGACTGGGCCAACGCGCGAGAATCTATACAACTCCAGTGCGGAATATTTACATGTGCTGACCTGTGGCGCATTCCCAGCATGCCGTTCTGCGGGTTGCTGAGTGGCGTGACGGTCCGTGCAACCTCCTAGCACCTCCTAGCATCCCGCCGTCCTCCACAGATTTCCACACGAACACCGGCACAGTACGCACCCGCTCGAACCGTTATGTTCTGCGGCATGCCAACACCGTACACCGCTACACGACTTCCGCTCAGCGCTCGCCCGTTCGCCCCACGCTCGCATCGCATCCGTCCCATGCTCACGCCCTCCGCATTGTCACCTACGGTATCGCTCATAGCTCACCCCTCAAGCAGGTCACGCATATCATCATACCCCAAGCCACCCACGCGCGAAGCTTTGGGCCCGTAGCAACAGACGCCGTAGCCGCCAAGCCATTCCCGCCTAGGAGCACTGGGGTTCCGCTGCCCGGTCGCTACTACGGAACGCACGCTGCAGTCCTTCCAAGCCGCCCCACCCTGCCATGCGCATAGCGGGCCAACAGCCCGAGACGTGCCACACACGCGCGTCGAACATCCCGCCAGTTAACGAGCAGCGTTGATTGGGCGCCCCGCGCCGCCCCTCCCCACACACGACACGCCTACACGCACTGCACGCAGCCGCAGGCCACACGCCATGTAGAGACGCGCAGCCGAAGAACGCGCCTCCACGCAAAGCGCAGCGCTCCCGCTTGGGTGTCACGTATAGAAGACAAAACACTGCACCCAGGGACATATGCGAAGAACGCGGATGTTTTCTTCGCTGGTCACACAGTCTCATGAATTCCCATACTGTCGCGGACAGCCCTGTCATCCCGATCGTCCCTGTCCCAATCTCCCTGCCCAGCCCCAAGTGTCAGCTAGGCGGTGCTGCCGTTGCGCCTCTCTTTTCCAGAGGAGGCCCCCGGGATCTGCTCGCTGGGCTCCCATAGAGGAGCTCGAAGCCGGCTGCGGTCGACACGAAGCCCAAGCGATGCATCTAAGACCACAAGCGCCCATAACATGTACCCCCACCGCCCAACCCGCCGGGCGCTCTGCGTGCTAGGATCCCATCATGTAGGAAGCAACGGCAACGGGCCCCGCCCCAAGCGCCTCGGCTGCCAGGCGAGCGGGCACAGCCCCGCCTGACAGCCCCTCGCCCGCCAGCATCCCCAGGGCGGCCGTCGCCTCGGGCCCCGCGTGGCCGCTCTGCGGCCCGGAGAGGAGGGCGGGAAGGCGGGGCCATCGGGGCAGGGCGGAAAAAAGCAAAGGAGGGGATCGGGGGAATGTGGCTTGGCAGCATGTGAGGGGCGTTGCCCTGCGGCAACGATACTGCCGCTGTCATGGGCTCATGGCTAGGCCTGCAAGCCTGCAAGCGGGGGGGGGGGCGGCTATTGCCGCATTCCGACAGTCGCTCCCACCAGTTCCCTGCAGCGGCACCTCCGCTCCCCAGCGCGCACCGACGCCACTGTTTTGGACGCAACCCCTAGTCATGCCGTACTGTGCTGTGCTGTCTTGCCGTACCAACCTTGATGGCAGGCATGGTGTACACCGCCCCGCACGCGTCCAGTGCCCCCGCCAGCACCAGCAGCGCCTTGCTGCGCCACCTGTGTGTTGGTAGGGGGGCGACACGAGCCATTCGGGCAGGGAGCGGACTGGCGGTCAGAGTGGCGGCTGATAGCGGCGGCGGGCCGTCGGGCTGAGGCGGCGGCAGCACGGCAGCCGTCCGGCGAGAGGCGGGGCGAATAAGAGCGCCCTGCCCTTTTCCCCTTAGCGTGGTTCGTCAACCGTCAGGTACGGCAAGTGCTGTGGCTCGCCGCATATGGGGCAGTTTCGTGTCTTACGAAACTGTTTTTCCTCAAAGCCCCGCCATCCAGCTTCCACACCCGTGCAAGCTCGGCGGGCAACCCACACACGCGCGCTGCTGCATAGAGCCGTACCACGGCCTCAAGGTGCCGCACCTGCCGGTCCGTCCAGCGTCCTCCCCGGTGTGGCAGTACTCCCAGAAGGCCGTGAGCTGCAGCTTGGATGGGTTGGCCAGCGCCCGGGCCAGCACGCCTGGCGCGGAGGGGGGCGGCGGGTGTGTGCGGGCAACGTGGGTACGGGTCAGGCTGCGGGGTGGTCGGGTGCTGGGGACACAGATGCCGTACGGGTGTGGACCAAATGAACCCGGGCGCCGCAGCGCCGCACGGCGGCTCCGCGCCAGACACCACCGCCCGCGTCGTCCCTCACCTCCCGCCCCGGTGAACTGCTTGGGGTTCTCCGCCAGCCAGCGCTTGAAGCGGGCCTCCGACCCCTCCAGGACCGACCCGGGGGTCGCCAGGTCCACGTGCAGCGTCACGCTATCCCAGTACGTCTCGGACCTGGCGCGCAGGGGAGCAGGAAGGAGAGGGGAGGGGAGGTGAGGGCGGGTAAGCGAGGATAGGGGTTAATGAAGAAGGGCAGGGGTGGTGAGGGTTATGACGAAGAAGGACACGGGGAGCAGGGTGTGGAAGTAAGTTGTAAGTGGGGGTGGGGGTGGAGTTTGTGTGGGCGGGGGCGCCGACACCGGGTGCGGGAGCAGAAAGGAAGTGAGGGAAGCGGATAGGGGCTGGAGGGCGACCAAGCGACGGTACCAGGCAAAGGCAAACCGTGTACCAGCGGAGCTGCTACCATGCAGGCATGGTCGTGGCGCGGACCCGCACCTGTAACACATCCCCTCACCCCGCGCGCTGTGGGCCCCCGGCCGCCATCACCGCCCCGCTCTCTGCTCCACCCTGCAGAAATGCGCATCAGGGCTCCTCTACTGAGATTGCCTTCAACACCCACTGCCCTTTCCTCTACAGCCGCCTCGGCGCCCAGCCCCGGCCCGCACCTGCTGACGTTGACGATGGCCTCCTGCATGAGCTTGGGGTTGGGGTAGTACAGCCGGCGGCCGTCGGACTTGAGGAAGGTGCAGAACAGCAGCGCAATCTCCTCCACCTGCACAGCCGGGCCGGGCCGGGTCGGGCCGGGGCATGGGCAGGGCCGGACTGTGTTGGGCCGGGCTGTGTTGGGCCGGGCACGTGGAGCCGCGGCGCATAGGTATAGGAGACGAGGAGAACTACGACCGTACCCGATCACCGACGCCGCGGTGGCTGCGGTGCGCAGCGCCTGGGCTCCCGGACCGGCGCCTGCTTTCCAAGAGCCCTTCAGGAAGCGGCACGGCCATCCCGGCCCTCCTGAGCAGGCCGCACGGACCCTGCGCCCTCCAACCAACTCACCCGCCCCACGCTGCCACCGATCCACCGTGCCCCGCCATAACTGCGCATCCAACGCGCCGCTGCCGCGCCCCGGCCCCCCCCCGCCCCCGCCTTCCCGCACAGCACCGCGCCTCCCTGCACCCGCAGCATCCCCCCGCTCCTCCGCCCCGCTGCCGTACCTTGACCATGTCCCCTCCCGCCAGCACCAGCCAGTCGCCCACGTCAAACGGGTGCACCACGAACAGGAACAGGACGGCCTCGTAGATGGAACGGATCGAGTTGCCGAACACAAACACGAACGCCAGGGTGACGGAGCTGAAGGTCAGCCACAGCTCGCGGACGTTGACCTGCCGGCGCGGGCGTGCGGGTTGATCGGGGTTGTGTGTGACCGGCATGGTGTGCAGTTCCGGTTGACGCACAAGACGGGCATAAGAATAAACCTGCAGATGAGGCGTCCCATGCCGGTGCGCTCCATGGCGCGCGCTAGCATTGGGCCGGGTGGTCTGGAGGCCGGTGGTGGCGGACGAGGCGGAGGAGCGGTCGTCACAATGGCCGCCCGGTGGCCGAGATCGCCCCACAACTTTCCGCTCGTGCCCATCCTATCGCCCGCCGCACCCTCCCTGGACGGGAGTAGCCCCCTTCGCCCCACCCGGCTCGGGCATCGCAGCCGCCCTTTCCCACCCTCCCCACCCTCCCCCCCACTCTCCCTCCCGCCTCCCCTACCCTCCCTCCCTCACCCCACCTGGAAAATGACCAGGTACGAGAAGCAGAAGAGCACGTGCAGCACCACCCCGCAGATGAGCTCCAGCTTGGCCACCACGGTGCGCGTGTCCTGCAGCGTCAGGGCCAGCTTCTTGCGCTCCTGTGGGCGGGGGGGAGGGGGGGGGGAGCGGGACCGGTGGAGGGACGGCACAGGAGGGTAAGAGGGAGGGAGGGCGGCCGTGTGGCTTGGGCGGCCTTGGTCGCGAGATGGCCATGGCGGGCGGCGGCGGTGACGCGTCAGCGGGGGTTGAAGGGCGTAGGTGTGCATTCCCCTCTTCCCTGAATCGCACACTGACAAACCTTGTAGATCCGTACGATTGTGTCCACCATGTTCTGGAGGGTGATGCGGCCGTCCCGGTCTGAGTCAAACACGGCAAAGGCCTCGCGGACCTGGGTTGGGGGTGGGGGCAGCCGGGCGAGGGGCGGGGAACAGGACGAGGACGGGGGATTGGGCATGAAACGCGACGCCTACAGATAAGGGTGCGGGAAGGGGCCAGAGGCTTTGCCCAGGGCTGCGTAAGCGTGGCTTTCTCCTGACCGGCGAGCACACACGGACACCGGCGGACCGTGAAATGAGGCACAAGAGGTTGGAGGCGGCGGGCGGAGGCCGCCAGGTGGCCTGCGTCTGCTTACAGGCGCGCACGCCACCCTTGCAACACAGCCTCTCCGCTCGCCGCTCCCCTCCCCTCCGCTTCCTTTCGGCCACACCCCCTCCCACAGCGCGCCCCGAACCGAGCGCCCCTGCCCCCTCCTTGCTGCGTCGCGCGGCGTCGCCCACCTCCTCCGCGGTGCTGAAGAAAGGCTCAAAGTCGCGGGCCACCAGGTACCTGGCGGCCGGGCCCGCGGTGGGGAGGGAGGGCGCAGTGGAGAAGGGAAACGGGTCCGAGGTGGGAGGTGGGGGCGGGTGAGAGGCTTGGGGCAGGGGACTCCATGCTCAGCGCGATCGACAAAGCAGAGGCGGGGTGGATGTTTGAGTGGCCGGTACGGGTGCAGAGCAGGGGGGAAGAGCCAGCACGATGGTTTTTTTAAGGGTGGTACGGTGGGCGAGCTCGCAAAGCACGCTGGCCTGGAGCCGTGAGCTAATCGCCCGCACAAAACTCGCCTACCCAAGAACCCCCGCAACCCCCGCCTCCCCAAACCCCTCCCCCTTTTCCAGCCTCTTCCAGTCCGCACAGACCCCAGCTGGCGCCCAGAGGCGCCCCTCTTCTCCCCATTCCCCTCTCTCCCCTCCTTATCGCCCGTGACGCAGCTCACTTGCGGCCCTTGAGGTCCGACAGCCCCAGCACGTTCATGTGGATGTAGAAGGCCAGCCGCTTGGCCTCCGTCTTGGAGGTCACCTCGCTGCCGCCCTCGCCGCCCTCCGCCGCCGCGCGCAGCTGGTCACTGA
>LSYV01000003.1:3774504-3794637 GCA_001584585.1 Gonium pectorale
GGACGGGACGGCGTCGGCCGGCCGGTACGGGACGGGACGGCGTGATGGGCCGTCGCGTGNGGGTCCCCATTGCACCTGGGCGTGTGGCAGGGGGCGTGTGGCAGGGGCGTGTGGCAGGGGGTGTTGGAGTGAGCGCGGGTTCGGCACGGCGGCGTGAGACGGGTGGCGGGTGCAGGGAAAGGGGGGCGGTGAGGCCGAGGGGGGCCGATTCCGTATCCGTTTTGACACCCGCGGAGCTGTGGTCAGCCTCCGGTCGGCCTGCCCGCACCAGCGCAGCGCAGCCCTTTCATCCTCTGTCTTCGCCTGCCCCCCACCCCTCGCCCCACCCCTTGCCCCCCGCACGGCGCACCTTGGTCTTGGCGTACGCTCCACGCAGGTGCTCCCGCAGCCAGCGGGCCAGAGACCGGGCGCGGCCACCGGCGGCAGCAGGCGCGGCGCCCCTGCCGCCCCCGGCCCCGCCGCCGCCCCCGCCGTCGTTGAGGCCGACCCGGCTGCCGCTGCAAATGGCGGCGCCGCTGCTGCTGCCGCCCACGCCGTACAGCGCGCCGCCGCCGCGGACAGAGGCGTTGCCGCCGCGCACGGAGCCGTCGGCGGCGGCGGCGCCAGCTCTCTGCCCCTGCCCCTGCCCGGGCTCTCGGCCGCCGGCCTGGCGCTGCCGCTGCCGCTGCTGCTGCGTCTGCTGCATAAGGCCGGCCCCAACGAGGTCGCCGGAGCTGCGGGAATGCCGCTCGCCGCTGCGCCTCCCTGCGCGGAACACAAGGCACCAGGCACCTGCCGTTGGGTGACGCGGTGACCCACGGGACGGCTGAATCCAGCACCCGATGCTTTGGGTGCATGGCCCCAGGGGTGTGTGTGTGCCACACGACCGACCCCTCCTCGAGTAGGAGCTCGTCCAACCCTTGGCCCCCCCCGCGCCCTCCCAACCCCCGCTGCCCACCTGCGGCCGCGCCCGCCGTCCCGGCCACGCCATTGGCTGCGGCAAAGGGGCTGCTGGCCACCGCGCCGCCATGGCTGCCGCCTCCCCCTCCCCCGCCCCCTCCTCCTCCGCCTCCTCCGCCTCCTCCGCCGCCGCGCTTGGCCGCCGTCCCAGTGGCCGCCCCCTCGGCGGGGCCGTGGTACCCGAATATGTGCGCCAGGTGGTAGCCCAGGCCCAGGTGCGTCAGCGCGTCGCTGCGGCTGCGGCCCGGGCATGGGCGCGACAGCGCCATCAGGGCCAGCTCCTGGGCGGACGAACATAGGGGTTGCAGCAGGGTGCTAGGCGAATTTATTCTCTCATGCACATGTCAGGCTCGGAGCAGTGCTCCCCTCCGGGCCAGTCCCGTAAACGATGGATGCATGGGGGGCACCCCTCGGCGGTCTCCCTGCCCGCGCCTTGGGATGCCGTGGGGTGGCCCGTGCAGCGCGCGAAGCATGATGTTACGCGCTGAGAGCGGTCGGGGCCGGGCGTGTCGGAGGCACCGCGCCCAGGCCCTGATGCCGACCCGCGCCCAGGTTTTGATGCCGACCCGCGCCCAGGCCCTGATGCCGACCCGCCTCTCTCTTCCCTCCTCTTCACTCCGCGTTGCCCCGCCCCGCCCCGCCCCCAGCCCATCGGCCCCGCCCGGCCCCGCCGTCGCCCCCACCCCCGCCCGGCCGCGCCTGCTTGACGGCTTGCTGCATGCGCTCCAGGTAGCCCCGCGAGTGGAAATGCTTGGACAGCGCCTTGGCCGTCAGGGACTTGAGCGTGTTGGCGGCCAGGAACAGAGTCACGCACGTCCACGCCTGCGGCAAGGGGCCCGCGGGTCGGCGCTCAGGTGGCGGCACAGCGGCACAGCGGCCAGTGCTCGAGGCTGACGGGTCACGGGTCACGGGGAAAAGGCCCCAGGGGCCGCGGGGCCGGTTGAGGTGAGGCGAGGTAAGGACACATGTGAGGTGGGGTAGGGACGAGGGCGAGCTGGTGTCGGCGCCAGGGTGAGGCCACACTCGGCTCCGCCCACCGGGGTGCGGGTGCGGGTGCGGGCAAGGCCCGGGCGGCCGGCCGACAGACGGCCGGGGGGGGGGTGAAGGGAAAGGAGAATGAACAACGACGAGCTGGGCGCCAGCAGCGTAAGTCCCGTCCGGCCCGGAGGGGGGGGTGCGACGGCGGGCGGCTCGCGGCCAATCGCGCAGCGACGCCCAATCATACGCCCCACCCGCATCCGCCCCCACTCCCCGTGCGCACGCTGGGGGGCGTGCGCCTTTGCACTCCACACGCGTAGCGCCGTCTCCCCAGTGCCTTGACCTGTGGACCTGCTCCACACGTCCTCCACGGGGCCAGCAGCAAGGCCCTCGAGGCCACGGCAAAGCCAGCTAAACCCCCTCCCTCACCCTCACCCCCCTCAACCTCCCTTCCCACCCCAACCCCGCCCCCCCACGCTAGCCCCTCCCGCAACGCGCCCACCTTCATGACAACGCCCTCCGCCGGCCGGTCCTCGGGGTCCAGGTAGTCCTGCACCGCGTAGTGCACCAGCAGCTGGCCGCACACGGAGCGGAGCATGCGGACCTGGTGGGGGGAGGGCCAAGGGGGCAGGGGGGGCAGGGGAGAGGGGTAACTCAGTCGGTGGGCGAGCTGCGAGGGGAGGTGGGAGAGGGTAGTGAAGAAGAGACGGAACGTTCGAACGCGTGACGCGGAATCGCATTCATACTGTTTGTGGCTGTGGAGGGGGGAGGGGGGAAGGGGGCGCGGGAGACCGGGAGGAGGGGGCATGGGGCCCGGGGTACGGAGGTGACGGCGCGGCCAGGGGCGGGACGGCTGGAGCAGCAAGGCAGGGAAGGGGAGGGGGTGAACTGGAACCGGTGTGGCGCGGTTTCGCTTACGGTTAAGAGGGAGGTTTGCGGATTGCGTTGGTGACGAGGGCAGCGATGGCCCACGCTCTGTCGCCTGGGGAAGGGGCGTCGTGTGGCGGATGCATCTCTGTCCGTCCTGGCTCTATGGCACAGGGAGGAAGGGGCAGTTGCCAGCCGCAGCGGCTGGGGCTGCACCTCCCGATTCAGGGCCCCAGAGGCCACTACACGGCCGACGAGCGGGGGGAGATACCAGCTTCTCGGCCCTCCTGTCGTATCCCCATGTCGTACCATGTGTCGCCGGACGCCTAGTATGTGGTAGATGATCAGCGCCGGCCCGGTCGCGCCGCTGCCGCCCCGGTCCTCGTCGCTGCCGGCCTTGAAGCCGCCTCCTCCGCTGCCCTCCGCCCACGTGGCGGCGCCGCCGGCCGGGCCGCTTCCGCCTCCGCTGCTTGCCATGGCCACCGGCAGCACGCTCTCCAGCAGCAGCACCACGAGGAAGATGGTGAACCAGGGCAGGTACCTGGCAGGGGAGGCGGGTAAGGAGTTGGGATGGGGCCGTACCGTAGAGACGGTGCTCTCCTCTCCTCTTCACGTCCTATGCGCGCCTTCCTCCCCCGCCACTCCGGGCATGCCTCCATGCAACTGCAATGGCATCTTGCTATAGGTATTGCATGTGCAAAGCGCCCTCCCAACGGGCGCAGCCTCCATCAATCCCGCCGCTACCCTCCTCTTACCCCGCCCCGCCCCCTGCCCTGGTGCTCTCGAAGAGCCTCTCCACTCCCGCCCTCCCCCGTCCTCCGCACTATCCGCTCGCCTCGCGCACCAGCAACGCGGAATGAGTGAAGGACCCCCTCAAATGCCTCCAAGCCAAGACACCACGCGTGGGTAGCGGTGAGCTCCATGCCCCGCATTACCCCCGGCCCCCCCACCCACGGATTGAGTGAGCCCCTCCCCCGCTCCGTTACCCCTCCCCGCCTAAGCTCCTCCCCTCCCGGAGCACCTTGAACCCCCCTCTCCGCTCACCACACGCTGGGCAGGCAGCCCACGATGAGGAACCAGCGCCAGGTGGGCAGCCCGGCGCGCTCGCGGAGACCCCATGGGTGCCTGCGGGTCGGCACCGCAGGGGTCAGGGGCCTCCGTGTGCGGCTCCGGACCAGGCTTCAAGGCGCGCCGGGCGGGTCCGTGCTTCACACCGGGGCGGGGCCACACGAGAGTCGCGCGAGTCTACACCAGGGCCCCCACTCACGGCATCCGGCCCCTGCCCCGCGCCCCTCACTTGGACAGCACGCCCGCGGCCCCCAGGAAGCCCGCCGTGACGGCCAGCATGAAGACCCGCTTGGCGGCCGCCCGCGACATCAGCAGCCACGAGCGCGTCTCGGCGGCGTGGCGGAGCTGCTCGTCGCGCAGGTACTCGGACAGCTGGGGGCGCGGGTGGGGTGGGGTGGGGGAGGGTATGGGGTGGGGTGGGGGAGGGTATGGGGTGGGGTGGACGTTGGGGTGGGGGCGGTGGGTCGGGTCGGGCCGGGCGCGGAAGCAGGGGCGGGTGGGGGTGGCACTTGTGGACCATCCACCGTACTAAGCCTCCATGCACAGCTCCCCACGGTCTGTGATTTTGGAACTTGCCACGGCAGTCCCAAACACTTGCCAAGTCGGGGTTAAGGATGAAGACCCCGGGACGCGACTCACAGTGTCGTCGGCTTCCGAGGCCCCCATGCCGAATCCGCTGGGCCCGCCACCCGGTGGGGCGCCAATGCCGCCGCCAGCAGCAGCCGCGTTGCCGGCGGCGCCGGCGGCGCGTCCCGCTGCTGCCGCCGTGGGCCCCGCCACCGCGCCGCTGCCCTGCGCCGCCGGGGCGGAGGTGGGCACAGCGGTGTGCAGGTCCCCCGCCGCCGTGGCCGCCCGTAGCAGCGTCGAGGGCTGACGCTCGTCCTGCGGATGCGGAGGCGGGTCCTGGGCAATGAGTGCAGCGGGCATCCAAGCCAGGAGCGCGCCCCAGCACGCACGCGGCGCCGGCTCGCGCCGACGGGCAAAAGCCTGCGAGAGATGGCCTGCGCATACCTGATGGGAATCAAGGTGCAGCTACAAAACGCGGATGCCGCTTTGGATCTCGGCACGGAGCTGGGCCCTGAAGGGACTGCCACGCACGGCCGCAACGCAGGGCGGAGGACCCAGGTAACCCGCTGACCGGTTCATCGGGCGCCGTACGGGGGCGACAACTACACCAACGCGGTGATGTGGGTGAACGGGAGGTGGGCAGCCGGGTCGCAGCGGCAGTAGCTGGCTGCTCCGGGTGCCCCCTTGGGGTAGCCGCAGACCTCGTGGCTGCCTCACCCCTGCGCAAGCCTCGCTCCCGCGCATCGCACGGTGCGCCTGCACCCTTCCCCACGCTTTTGACGCCACGGCATCATCGCACCTGTAAGCGCGTGCCACTCCGCCCTCCGGAGCCGAAGACCGTGACGCCCGCCCCACCCCCTGGCGCCGTCGCCGTTCCCTGTGGCACCGCTGCCACCACTGCAGCTACCGCAGGGCTGGCGGCGGCCAGCTCAAACGGCGACCAGCCCCGGCCCCGGCCCGCGGCGGCGCTGCCTTGCCTGCCGCCTGGCCCCAGCCCCGCCCAGGCTCCGTTCTGGGCTCCGCCTCCGCCAGCCCCCGACCCTGGTCCCGGGCCGGGCGACGATCCCGGCAAACGGAGAACAGCGCCCGCCGGCGCGTGTCGGTGCCTCAGGGCCCCAGGTCCCGCCGCTGGGGCGCCTCCGCTTCCGCCGGCCACGTCAGATCGCTGCCAACCACCCAGCAAGGCGGACCGCTCGTCGACGTGGGCCCCAGCCCCCGCCTCTGTCGGCTCGTCTTGTAAGAGGCCGTCGGCCTGTGTGGCCTGCGGGGTGCCGCTATGCGCCGCGGGAAGCCTGGCACTGGCAGCGCGGAGTCCCAAGGCGATACCGTCTGAGGGGCGCGCTTGGGCGCTGTCGTCGTTGTTGCTGGGAGCCCGCTGCGCACCAGATGCTGGTTCGGTCGCACCCGATGCCCCCCGATCCGGTGCTGCAGCCACCAACACTTCTTGCAGGTCCATTGGGCGAGCGGCAGTCCCTGTGGACGCTATACCTGTGCCTGTCCGCCAGGCGTCCATGTCGGCTGCATGCACGAAGTGGGTGAGGGCAGGGGCAGGGAGAGAGCACACGTGAGAGCACACGCAGAGTCGACGCTCTTGGTCAGGCAGTGCCTCCCATATGGGCATTCATGAAGTATGGACAGCTCGGGATGATTGACGGGGGAATGTGTGTAGTGATGATTGTGGCGATGAGCAGCACCATGGCGTGCCGGCTGAAGCCAGAAGAGCGCGCCCCAATCTTGCCCCTTACCCGCCCTTTGGCAATGAGTATGAAAGATATCTCCTGAGACCGCCCGACCCTATGTTGGTGTTTCCGCGTAAATTTTCGCGGTAATCGTGTCAAGGACGGATTTCTTGCAACTAGGCCATCAACATCTCATTTGTTACTATCCATGCAACTATTAATGCAAACATAAATGCAGAAGGCATGCATGCGCGTAAACAGGAATGGATGCTTCCATGCACAAAACTGTCTTAGACCGAACCGAGGCAAGAATACTATGCTTCCAGTTGTTACAAGCTGAGCAGAGATTGAGTCCGACAGGGAAGCGTCCACGTTCCAGGCCGGCACGTACACAGGCACGCAACACCAAATGGCTTCCAATACCTCCTAAGACCACACGAGCACATGGCAGCTCATCGCAATGCGGCTCAAATCTAGCCAGGCCGAGGGTGGTTAGGGTAACCCCGCACGTGGTGACTCCGCCATGCTGGCCAGCGACGGCCAAACGCTGCTGCACGGTTGTCGTTAACACTCCATCTCCCGCGACAGGTACAACAATACTTGCGCAGACTGCCCGCCGTAACATGACAGACCTTGTAGAAACACCGGGACGGCGCTGTGCCAGCCCCGCACACAGAGTGAGGTGCCCACCCACGGCAACACCGCTCTTTCACCGTCAGCACTCTAAACCACGCGCCGCTGCCCCACATTCTCAAACGTAGTCTCGCCACTTTTCCTTGCACGCTACGCAGTGGAAGTACAGAGTCATGCCCTGCTCGGTGGGCTCCGACACGAACACAGCCTCATTGTGGTTGCACTTGGGGCACCGCACGTCGCGGGTGCGTGGCAGTGTGGGATCCGAAGTGACATCGTACAGAGTGGTGATCTTGTCCTTTTCGTCCACGATGGTGGCATGCACGTACACGCACCACTCGGAAGGGTCCGCCTGTACGCAGTAGTTGCAGGTCTTGCAGTAGTACTCCAGCACCCGTCGCTCTTTGTCCTCACGGGGGTAGAGGAGATCGTTGGTCTCCGGGCAGAATTTCAGGCCACGCTTGCGCGAGGCCATCTGCAGCGGGTCGCCCTAGGGGACCGCCAACGGGGCGGCCACGGGAAAACACACTCCTCGGGTGATTCTGGCCGGGTCTTGCCAAAAAAATCAAATAGATACGTAGTATAAAGGTGATCGACGTGCAAAGCGGACAGCAGGCAGTGGCGATGCGAGCACAGCCCGCGCACGAAAGAGAAGGAAAGTCAACAAAGCAGTCAATAGTGAACGCGAATTAGATGATCTAACAGCGTAAGACTGCGGGCGTTTGAAAGGCGGCAAACCATACACAGTGACTGCATACGACAAGGTGGCGTTTTGTTCCATAGGAACGACCTCTCTTACCTGTGCACCAAAACCGAGCAAGCAGTCACTACAGTGCACTCTGCTGCAGCGTCCAGACAGCTGCACTTCTGCTGTCCTCGCTGCCGCCGCGCTGCTCCTCGCCCATTCATCACTGCAAAAGAACACCTGTCAGTGAGACTTTTCCTAGTCTTAAGGGTGTTGTGCACCCGCAAACCCCGAGCACAGGGCCAGGCCAGCCGCTTTCAGGATCAAGCGCTACTGGTCTGGCCCATCCTTTGTCGTGTGCTGCGCTGCAATAGGTCTGTCCTCTAGGTGTGAGACTCTGCCCCATGGCGTCCACCAGCACGGACGTGGCACCGACTCCCGCGGCCAACGTGCCGACTGAGGCTGAAGTGGAGGCAGAGATGACCGCGCACGTGTCGGGAATCAAGCCGCAGCTGCAGAACGTGGTGGCCACTGTGAATCTCGGCACGAAGCTGGACCTCAAAGAGATTGCCATGCATGCTCGCAACGCAGAATACAACCCCAAGGTCAGGAGACGATCTTGCGGGCCTGCGCCCGGGCGCAGTCTGGTGCGCATGGGGGCACCTGGCGGCACTAACCCCTTCCCCCTGTCCAAACAGCGTTTTGCAGCCGTCATCATGCGCATCAGAGAGCCCAAGACGACGGCGCTCATCTTCGCCTCAGGAAAAATGGTAAGGCTGCTCTTACTCCCCACACCTGCACTGCGGGGCACCAGAGGTGCACGGCAGAGCGGCGTTGCCCATCACATTGTACCGAAGCGAAGGATGTGCCTGCAGAGCGATTCGCCTGCATTCCGTATGCACTCTGCAGGTCTGCACTGGCGCGAAGAGTGAGGATGACTCCAGAACAGCGGCACGGCGTGTAAGTTGCCTGACGATGCGGGGTGACCCGTAGCCTCCTCAGCGCTAGACTCCCTGCACCTAAGGAATGCGCAATACGGAACCCTGCAACTCCAGCTGCATTGCGCTACCCTAGTCAGTTCAGGTGCCCTCGCGTCTTCCTGATGCGAATAGATTACCCCACCGGGTTTAGACTAGAGGCTGATTCGGTCACACTTGCCAATGGCGATCTTTGGGCCACATCCCTCTGCCTCCCTCTGCGCCGGGCTCTGTGGGCTCTGCAGTACGCCAAAATTGTGCAGAAGCTCGGTTTTCCTGCAACATTCAAGGAGTTTAAGATCCAGAACATTGTGGGGTCCTGCGACGTCAAGTTCCCCATCCGCCTGGAGGGCCTGGCGTTCGCGCACAGCCTCTTCGCGAGCGTGAGTGGGACATGACCGTGGGGATGGTGGCTGAGGGGTTCCCCGGCGTTGTCCGCGTTGGCAGCGGCGCCGCACTATCCTTACGCTGCGAAATGCCGCACCCTTTCTTCGTTCCGCGACGTATTGGCCCCCATCAGTCAGTAATGTTACTCTACAGGTAGGAAACCGAACTTGGCACCAGTGCGCGGCCCTGATTTGGCACAGCGCACACTTAATCTTGTACGTAATATTTGTGACCGACACCGTTAAGATTCACACGGCCACACCGGCTTGACGTGACCTGCAGTACGAGCCGGAGCTGTTTCCGGGCCTCATCTACCGCATGAAGCAGCCAAAGATCGTGCTCCTGATCTTCGTGTCCGGGAAGGTGGTCCTCACAGGTGAGGCGGGCGAGCAAGTGCCATGGATGGCATGGGCCATGGCGGCTGTCCCTACTCTCTCGTCGAATCTTCAGGATGGGCACTTGGGCAGGCGTGGGAGCGCTTGTCGCTTGTTTTGGCAGGGCACCCCGTGTACTCGCCCATTGCCTGGCGACGGTGAGGCGGCTCATGGCCGCCTCACCGTCGCCAGGCTGCATCTGAACTTGCAGCTTCACAGCTTGTGGCGCCCGTAGAGCGCCTCGGGATGCGGTCAAATACTTCCATCCAGCCTTTGCCTACGACTGACGCCGTCAGATGTCAGGGGCGTCCCCAGTGCGCTGTCCCTTATCCTAGCACGGTTCAGCATCTCCCAAACCAAGTAGCAGCACGCAGTCCATGTCTGTCCAGCCCGCTGCATCTACTGCAGGACCGTCACTCGGTGTGACTGTCGGTGTCCTCCTCATGCAGCTTGGCTCCTTTGCTCACTGCGGCGATCCGTGTGCACGGACTGACCTCCCGTACTCCTTTGCCCAGGCGCCAAGACGCGCTACGAGATCTACCAGGCGTATATGAACATCTACCCCACGCTCATTCAGTACAAGAAGGGAGACGCCGTGGTGCCGGCGCTGCCCAGCAACCTCATGCCGCCGCCGCGTGCGCTGCCGCCTGCCCAGGGCGGCCGGCCGGCAGAAGGCGGCGAGACGGCAGGGGAGCAGCAGCTGCAGCAGCGGCCCCAGCTGCAGGCGGCTGCAGGGACCATGATGCCGCCGCCCCCAGCGCCCGCGGCGGCGCCGACGCCGGCCCAGGACATGCAGCCCATGAACCTGCCGCCACCCACGCCGCTACACCACCACCTCCCGCCGCCGACGCCGCGGCACACGGGCCTTGCGGCGACGCCCTCCATGGGCCACCACGCTCTGCCTCCACCGTCGCCGCGACGATAAGGGGCGCTGAGGAGGTTTCTCGCAGGGGTTGGGGCTCCTGCTGGCAGTTGTGGGTAGATTGTAGGTCGAGCTGCCCGTTTTAGGGTGTAAAACTTAACTTCGGACGCAGCACCTGCAGTGGGCTGCCCGTGTTTAGGGTGCGTAGGTTGAGATGGCGGATTTGGGTTCCTTCGAGTAGGAGTGCTATTGCAGAGATGTGGTGTCGGCGCATCAGGTTAGGGTGACAGGCGCATTCTTGCAGTCCTTTGGCCGTAGCGCTACAGTGCCAGCGCCATGTCAGTGGATGGCGCACGCTGCAAGCTTAATATGTGTTTATGTCAGCGCCTTGAGCTTGGGACCTAGCAAATGTGCGCCCTCGTGTACAGCCTTCGGGGTTGACGATGTGTGCATTGTGTGGGGGCAGGTCCAATATACCTAGTTAATTAGTTTGACAGCCCTTGCTGGCTGGCCTGCAAGCAGTGCGCTTTCTGTACGGGTGTGAGAAGGTGCCTTTTAAACGGGTTTGCGTCATGGGGCACGTTTCTCGGGTTTGCCCCGTCTTGCCTGAGTTCTTTGGGTTTCGGGGCTCGGGCGCAGCACAGCTGTTGCTGCATTTGCAGCCTGCAGGCCGTGTAATCACAGTCGCCAGGCATGCTGAGCGTTAGTGACCAGCGTTACGGCACTACTTTCTACCCCATCCACTACCTGCAGCCAATATGATGCCTATAATCAGGAGCAGCTCACGTCTGCGCAGCGCCGCAGCCACTCGCCCTGACGGACTGGGGCATCTATTAGAAATAGTAGTACTGCGTACTGCTGCCGCTTACTTCATCGGCCTATCGCTTTTCAGAGTTGTTCAAAGAGTCTGTCTAGTGCGTTCAACAGCTGGCCTGACACACAGCAGCAGGCGCACGCAGTCCGACCGGACACGCAAGCCAAAAAGCCTTGACCGCTTTGTCTCTTTCATTCACAGTCGAAACGCGTATCAGCGTCCGTATCAGGCCTCGGGCCTGCCCGCCGGCCAAGGTTCTCTCATCGCGAAATTAGGACCGGCTCTTGCTGAAGGACCTGAGCCCAAGCGTTCTTGTTGCGGAAGCACGTCAGCCTGCATGCTTCCACGTGAGTGAAAAGCAAGAGCCAGGTCGCGGCGGGAGCCCAGGGTGGGAAGAGGAAGAGTAGCCGCGATGGCTTGTGGCTGGGTTGGCTCGTGCCGGCCAAAGGAATGTGCGAGGGCTGGGTTGTTTGGGAGGACCCGGTGGTTTGACATAAAGAACGAGTTTATGCCAAATTACGCCTTGCCTGTTGTTCTAGTTGTTGTGAAGTCGACGCTTTTATGCAGAACAGCCTAGGCCTAAGGGTGGCAGGGAGACGCTGCAGCACTGCCTGAGGCCCGGAACACGCCCGAGTTGGGCGCCGGGGCGTCACTGTCCCCCCGCTTCACACCTGCGTGTCTGAGCGTTACGTGTCCACTTTCACGCCGGCATGTACGCTCCGCTATGCTGGTTGCAACCCACCCCCGCCCCATCTGCACCCCCGCTGCGCACACCAAACTTGCCCCTGGCCCCACCCCCGCTGCCACAGCTCGCCGCTCCGTGCCCCCATGTCTCAAACTCACGGTGACCTGAGTGGCGCGCGGCCGATGCAAGAGTACTCGGCGTGCGAGCAGAGTCTGACCCACATTACGCTCGGCAGCGGACCGACCGCACACCAGCAGTTTACCGCCTCCCAGAGGCACGAACACCACCAGCAACAGCAGCAGGCGTACCAGCTACAACATCAGCAGCAGCACCAGGCGTACGCATCGCAGGAGCAGCAGGCGCTCCAGGAATTCCTGGACGAGAGCACGCCCGGCCCTGACCCTGGTTCGGAGCTGCTGCAGCAGAAAAGTCTGCAGGCCGGCAGGTCCGAGGGGCCGACTGGCGGAGGAGGCGGAGGCACAAACGGGGCTGCAGGCGCGGGCGTGTTTGCGGCGCGCGTGGGTCTCGGTGGCTCGGGCTTCCTAGGCGGCCCCGTCGGAGCGGGCTCCTCCCGCGGCGACGCCCAGACCGCCTCGCCGCAGGACTTCCTGTTCCCGCCCCAGGTGTACGACAACTCGACGATGCTGAGAGAGCAGGGCAACGACTACGACGCCAATGCGGGCGAGGACGGTGACGACCGCGATTGCGGCGACCTGGACGATGGCGGCGATGGAAACAGCCAGGGCAGCGGCAAGCGATCGCGCACGCGGTAGGGGCGGCTGGCGGGTGTGGGATGCTGACCGGGGGATGAACGGGGGTAGCGGCGAAGAGCGCACGGTCCCTGTGGACGGGAGTGTGCGCGTGTAGCGCTAAGGGTTGTCGGCGGACTGGGCAGTGGGCGATACCTGGGCAGCACACTTGGGTAAGGCATCTGTCGCCACACTGCTGCTCGTCTCGGAATCCGCTCTGCCCCCCCTGCACGCGCGCCCACCTCACCGCTTGTACCCCCCCATC
This sequence comes from Gonium pectorale, assembly GCA_001584585.1. Lineage (NCBI taxonomy): Eukaryota > Viridiplantae > Chlorophyta > Chlorophyceae > Chlamydomonadales > Volvocaceae > Gonium > Gonium pectorale. The sequence goes on from LSYV01000003.1 coordinate 3,787,034, forward strand.
CGACCTGGCATCCGCGCCCTTGCTGCTCGATGCTGTGCCCCAGGCGGCCGCACCTGCAGGGCCGCTTCAGCGGTCGCCTGACCACCAAGGAGGACGAACGGCGCCTGGCGGAGGAGTGCAAGCTACTGGGGCCGCTGCTGGGCGGCGTCGGCAAACGCGGCGACAAGAGCCGGCTCACGTTGGCCAAGATCGTGCGCGGCATCGCCACCGGGGACGTGCGCCGCTTCTGCGAGGAGCGGGAACGAGCCATCGGGGTGAGGTGTGCAGCGAGGGCATGCGAGATGCTACGTCGTACACCAGAGACGTCTGGGCATGGCTTTTCGTTGCGCCTAGCGTGGTCCGGAGGGCACGGTCGAGCAGCCACAACCCCGCACTCGCACTAATCTCTATGCCGCCCCAACCTACGTTTGTCCCTCTCCATCGCAACCCTGTGCACGCAGCTGCTCAAGTCAAAGCTGGCTGCTATCGACCCCGAGGCGGCCGCCAGCGTGCCCGTCAATTCCATTCCGGTTCCCTCGTCCCAACTAGCGGGGCTCGGGTCCATGCCCGGCCTTGGGGCCATGGGCCTCGGCGGACTGGGCGGGCCCCTGGGCCTGGGGCCCGGCAGCGGCTTGGCCTCCGGCCTAGGGCTTGGCGGCGGCATGGCGGGCAGCGGCGGCATGGCGCCGCACGGCCACAGCTCCGCCGCGACGGCGGCGCAGATGGCGGCGCAGTCGGCGCAGCTTGAGGGCCTCCAGCGGGAGAACAGCGAGCTGCAACACGAGGTGTATACGCTGCGGAGCGAGCTGCAGGCCAGGGAGAGACTACTGCTGGAGCTGCAGGACACGGTGAGGGCCGGGTGCTGAGCTCCTCGGGGTCGCAGCCGTGGGTCGTGGCTGTTGGCGACGGGGAGGCTGGGAACGGAGGGAGAAGGACGAAAGGCGGCTCATGGTCTCCTACGAGGACGAGGCGCGTGGAAGGGGCACCTGCGTCAGAGGCCGGCGCGGCATGGGGCTTAGGGCGCAAACACCCTTGCGGCTTGAAGTCGGACGCACTGTTCAACTCATTCCCCCGTTCGCGGCGTTAAGCCGTGCTCATAGGCATACACAGAGTACCTCCGCGGACTGTCTGTGCGCCGCGTTGACCGCATCGCTCTCGTGCGTCCCCGGCTCCCCCCCCACGGGCCAAACGCTGCTGGCGCCCAGCTCGTCGTTAGTCATACCCTTTCCCCTTCAACCCCATCCTCACCCGCAGGGCATCATCAGCGGCTTCGTGCCCACCTCCATCCCGATGGACGACGCGCACCGCACCATGAGCCAGCAGACGGGCCCCATGAGCGGCGCAGCGGGCGGCCGCACGCACAGCACCGATGTGACGCCACACCCACAGTACGGCCTGCCGCCGCGGCACCACTCGTACGGCCACCAGCAGTACGGCGGCCCGTCACAAATGAGCGTGCCGCAGGTGCGGACCGCAGGAAATACGTATGCTACGGGGCGAGAAGCGGTACACGGACTTGTGATCCTCATCATGCCTGGTTTCTGCCACGCCAAGACTACCGTGCATGACAGCATGAGACGTATGCCGTACACGTATGCTGTACACGCATCCACATCTCCCCGCCGTCTGATTGCAGTACATGTCCGAGCATGCCCCGCTATGCCCTCGATCCGGCCCGCAGAGCGCATCCCATATGAGCGAGCCCGGGCCTGGCGCCAAGGCCATGGGCCACGCCGTCGGCGGCGGGGGCGGCGGGGGCCCGGCCCAACAGCAGCAGCCGCAGATCGCCATCCAGCCCGGCGCCGGCACGGGCGGGCCCCTGGGGGTGGACGGCGGCGGCGTGCTGCAGCTGGCGTCCCTGCCTGCCATGTCTGAGCACTCGCGGGCGGGCCGGCCGCTGAAGCGCCACAACACGGGCGAGCACGGCATCGGCGGCGTGGGCGGAGGCGGTGCAGGGGGAGCAGCCGGAGGCGGGTACGGGGAGGTGCCGCGGACGATGTCGCACCCGCCGCTGGGCCGCGGCGGCGCCGGCGGGTACCCGCACATGGACCTGCAGCAGCAGCTGAACAGCCTGCAGGCGCAGGTGGGCGTGGATCCCGTGGCGGTGTGGGGCCTGCAGCGCATGCGGGGGCTGGGGTGCGGAGCATTTGGGCGGCTGGAGGGAGCACCACGAGGGAAGAAGCAGCACCATTGTGATACGGATGCACGACACCGGCTGGCTCCGCTGTGCATAGATGTCGAGGCATGCAGGCGAGAACACCCGCACGCCGTAGCTGATTGTGGCCATGCTATACTTGGCATGCACGTAAGGGCCGGAAACGAGCCATTGTGGCTACAATCGAGTCCCTTACAGTGCCTGCTCGCTAACACACGTGCCGCCGCCCCGCACCACACCCCCTCCCCTCCTCGTCTCCCTACCCGGTTGCTTCAGGTGGAGCATCTGCAGAACCTCCAGGGCGGCGGACGGGTGAGGACTGAGGCTTTTACCGGACCTCTCATGTCCCCGGGACCAAGCGCCCGCCCGGCAGAAGGGGTGCTTTTGTTGGTCGCGACACAAGGGTCGGCACCAGTCCATGTCTTCACACTAGACTCATGCAAAGTGTATCCGACACATAAGGCACCAGGAACGAACACTGACGAGGCTCGGACGCCCGCCACACCCTGCAGGGCCCAGCTACGTTTCTGATGCCGATGAGGGAGCGCGCGGCGCAGCCCATGCGCATGGGCGGTGGCGGCGGAGGCGGGAACGTGCAATACGGGGGTGGTGGTAGCGGCAACAGCAATCTCCCTTCGCCCTTCCTACCGGGGCACATGGGCAACCAGGTGCTTAAGGCTTGGCAGAGCATGTAGGAGGGTTACCCGCAAATTAGGGGAGCGACACGCGCCAACAAATGGATGCACGACATGGATGCCTCATCCGCATTGAGACGGCAAGGGTCTACTGTAGTTGGTCTGGTCGCTGAAAGAATGCAAGAAGCCTGTCATTGTGCTTGGGTTGCTGGGCAACGTTGGACGTGCAGTGCAGAGGCCGTCCCCCCCTCCTTTTACGACAACCTGAGGCCGCCATTCCATGGCCGCCACGGCATCTTGGACCCCGCTGTCTACTGCTTTCCTCCGCCCCGTCCTTGTCCACATCCCCGTCTTTCTCGCTGCGAGTACTAAGACTGAGTACCTTTGTCGGACCCCGCTTTGTATGCCGCAGTCTGGCCTCATGCTGCTGCCCAGCCACCAGTCCGAGAGCGGGGGCAACCCCTACCCCCAGCCTTCCGCGCACGGCGGCCTCGGAGCAATGCATCTACAGCAGGTGAGGCGATTGTTTTGTCTGTGCCGCAATGTTGTATCACCTTTCAGCTGGGCAGGGCGCACCTTTCCATACCGGAGACCTTAATTCAATGCCAGTACGGTCACGCCCGCATTCCCCATCAGCTGCTACTCAGCAACTCTCTGCTGGAAAAATGTCCGCCATAAACAGCAATTGTGCTGACGGGTCTTTTGCTGATTCCTGTTGCACTGGCTTTCATTGCCTCCCCCACCCCCAGATGGTGAAGCAGCCCAGCGGGATGTACGATGATGTGGGTGCCGGGCCCGTGGGTCCGGTCGGCCGGGATCCCCGGGACGTGGTCACCGCAGTGGCCGGTGGCGCGCTGGCGCAGCTGGCATCGGGCGCCACGCGCCACGCCGGCGGCATGGGCGGCCACGGCGGCGGCGGCCAGGCAGCAGAGGGCCTGGACGCCTCCCTGGAGCACATCATGAACACACGCGCCATGCGCGGCGAGTACGACCTGCCGCTGGAGCTGCTGCTTGCAGAAGGCGGCGCAAAGGGTTTGGGCGGGGCCGTGGGGCCCGGGCAGCACTGAGCGCACGTGGCGCCCCTAAGGCAGCGACTAGCGGTTAACGGAACTGAGATACAGCGGCTGTTTGCCTGGTAGGGAATGCCCGGGCGCCGCGAGTGGTGGTGGTGGCTGGAGGACGGCCGTCAGGTGCGGGGGAGGATGGCTGGCTCGCGGCAACATCGCAGTCGGTGTTAGCCCTGTATGCGTTCTGGGCCACTTGCCTAGTAGGGCGCGCGCGAGCAGCTTTCCTGTCCACCGTTGAAGTTGCGGCTTCGCCTGTATGGCACGAGGCACACTGCGGCTGGGCGTGTTGGCGAGATGCTGTAGCAGAAGGCAGTGCGGATGAAGAAACAAGTAGAACTGCCCGTCGTGGTGGCACAAGATTGTGTCAACCCGGGTATAAACCTCAGGCTCTCATTGGCCGAATCCCTCGTGTGCACGCATGTTCATCAGCTGCTGCCTGCCGCGTGCACCATGTATGTTCTAGTTTGTGCATTGCAGTGCCAAGACGCAATGTGATCCCGGATCCGTCATGTCCAGAGTTCAAAGTTGAGGAGTGTAGCTGGCCCGCTGTAACACGCCAGGTTTGCTTCCCTAAATGGCGCTGTCGATTGCAGCATGCCAACCCCGGGGGTATGAGCCTGAAGCCGAGCGCGTCCGCAGTTTCCGTGCACTATTGGCTTGTAAGACCCCGACCAAAACTAGGTCCGCCCCATCGCGGCATTGTGCTTGCGCCGTGAATGGCATGGACCTGGAAGGGGTACCTGATCTGCGGCCTTTTCACTACACTTTCGCGCAGCGCCTGTGTGTTGCTCTGTGCTGCCGAGCCCGCTGGTTCGTCCAGTGCGGTGTTGTCTCGACACGTAGCGACAGTAGCACGAGGCACCGCACCCCTCACAGGCGGGCAGCCCCGGTACCGCGTCAAGTGTTCAAAAAAGAGAACCAGAAACAGGGAAGGCAACCGACCGCGACCCGTTTCCCTTTTTCATTACCGCCGCCCGCTGCCTCCGCTGGACATGCACACACGGGGGTGTGATGTTTCCAGCAGGGCGCCGAGTACAGGGCATGGCGGGCGAGGTATACAAGCAAACGGGCCCTCCCGGTGTGTGTCACCTTGTTTAAACCCGCAGCCAGCCAGCCACCGTCCCCCCAGCCCCCACCCTGTTGCCGCCGCCGTGCAGGTGCCAGACTCCGAATTTGGACCCTGGCGGCCGTGTCGCAGCCGCAGGGGCCGCCGCCGCCCATGGACCAGCCGCCCTACCCGGTACCCGCCCTCGCACCAGCCTCCGCACCACCCCGTGCAGGAGCCGCTGCCGCAATACGGCAGGTGCGCACGGCCTGAGCGCCCCCCCCCCTTGGGTGACCCAGGGACGGCGGCCCCGGTCCGTGTTTGCACAATGTGCGGATGCGGTAGAGTAGTACTGGCCGAGGCTAGGTGAGCAACGGTTGCTGATATGCTGACTTGCTGAGCCGGCATAAATTCGCATGTGCTGAGTGGCTGAGCCCTGCCTCGGAGCCCGTGGTGCGGTGGCCCGCCGGGGCCGTACGGGTACGGTCCCGGGTCACCTCGCGGGTATCACGGGCCTGGAGAGCCGTACGGCGACGGTGGGCCGATGCCCCCAGATGACTTCGGGAAACGGCGATTCCAGTACGGCTATGACCACAGTGAGCCCGCTTCCCTGTCGCCAATAGCTAGGGTTGTGCCTGGCATTAGGATTATTTTTATAACGTACAATTAATCTAATGAGAAATACGCCTATAACTGAGAATCCCTTGCGAGAAGGGGTAGAAGTGCATTATAGTACGATTCTACTCCTGGATCCGGGTTAGAATTCGTTGGATTCACATGAGAAACGCCACAAAAAGCGAAAAATTCGCAAAATTTATGCACTGATCTATGATACAACCATTAAAAGCGCCATGTCAGAGCAAATAAAGAAGGCCAGCGCACGAGTCCAAGGAGCCGATGAGTCAAAGATTCAAACCTGCGCATGGCGACAAGATGCTAGACGCCCCGGCGTACGCTAACGCGCTCAAGGATGCAAAATCAAAGTCGCGGGCGTGGTGGTGGTTCCGCTTTAACGTGGTGCTCACGGCGCAGGCTGTGTGGCTCCAATGCAGCCGCTGCGGGAAGACGCTCAGTGCCAAGAACCCGTCGCAAGTGTGCAGCCAGCACATCAAGGCGTGTGACAAGAAGCTCTCTAGTGGCTCCCTCTGTCACGGCTCGCGCACTGATTTGCGGAGGGGAATCGTACTCGGGCCCCTGCACGGGTCTGGTGCTTAGGCGGGGCTTGCATGCTCTTTAGTGGCTCCCTCTGTCACGGCGCACAAGGCGACAATGTAGTTTGATATCATGTTCGGGCCCCTGTATGGGTTTCATGTGTTGCATCCTTAGTACTGGCCTTTTTATACCACCCAAGGGCGCCCTAGGATTGTGAGGGAGCCCACCTCCCGGTTCACATGTGCCGGTACCAAGTCTCCGCACCCTAAATATTGGAAACGTCTGAAATACCTTGAGCGGTTACGCCCCCAAAGTTTCAGCCCGGAAAACCCAGTGGATCCCGAGATAGCCACGAAATTATCATGCTCATCCTAATGTTCTCAATTAGTTCTCATTAGAAATAATGGTAGAAGGAATCTCATTCTAAGGTCACGCACAACCCTACCAATAGCCCTTGCTAGTGACACGAAACCTTGGTTAAGTCTTTGCCGTGTCCCACGGTGACGACGTTGCTGACCCAACATCCAACGCGCACTGGACCGCAACTCCTCACTGCCGCTCCCGCCGTCCTGCAGACAAGGATGTCCCGTCCCGCAAACGACGGGACCTGTGCCACCAGCGCCTGCGACGGCGGATGGAACAACGACAATCTTGTCTCTCCTGACTCTGCGCTGTGGCCCCAAACTGCGGCATCCAACGTTCCTGCTTCGCCTGGGCTGCTGGCTGCATGAGCATCAGGAGGTTTTGTGTGTTTGGCCGTCGGGCACCCTCTTGAATGATTGGCGGAGTTTGTTGCGGCGTTCATACTGGCCAGAACGACAGGGTGTGGGTGCGCTCGATCCTTCTTGGCGATATCCTGAGTGCGGTCAACCTGATGGGCCATTGGATCTGACTCCCCATGCATCCTCTGTGGGGTGTACGCGTGCAGCACTGCTGACGGGTGTTCCTGTGTGGGCACGCTGTCTCAAGGCGAGCCCGAAAGTATTGGCCACTACAAAAGAACTAGCACACCGGGAAATACCCAAGTGGCACACGTCTTGCTCAAGCCATCATTCCGACAGGCGTTGAGAGAGGTGATAGGAAATCGCCAGGCACGTGTGGCGCGGCTACACTGGGCCAACCGGGCACAGTTACGCAGTCCTCGTGCCCTTTAACAGGAGGACCATCACTCGCTGGCAAGAGCTAGCTCACATTGTTCCCCTAGTCACCCCCAATCCGTGAATCAGGTGGTGTTTAAAAACACCGGGTTTTGTGGCAAGGCCCCACTGCGGCTTTGACTTAAGCGCGCTCGCCACGGATGCGGCGGGCCAGCTGGATGTCCTTGGGCATGATGGTGACGCGCTTGGCATGGATGGCGCACAGGTTGGTGTCCTCAAACAGGCCCACCAGGTAAGCCTCAGCAGCCTCCTGCAGCGCCAGCACGGCCTGGCTCTGGAAGCGCAGGTCGGTCTTGAAGTCCTGCGCAATCTCGCGCACCAGACGCTGGAACGGCAACTTGCGGATGAGCAGCTCGGTACTTTTCTGATACTTGCGGATCTCGCGCAGCGCCACCGTGCCGGGGCGGTAGCGGT
>LSYV01000003.1:3802843-3824609 GCA_001584585.1 Gonium pectorale
CGCCTCCCACCGACTCCCTGTCCCCCCTCCCCCACCCCCCCACGTTGGCGCTCCGAGGCATCTCCGCGGGGGACAACTTTGAGGGGCACCATCGAGGACCCGGAGTTGCTGATGGAGGTGCGGGCTGCGGCTGCGCGGTGGGGCGGGGATGCAGGCGGGGCGGGATGTGACAGGGGCGGGACGGGCCCTCCGGGCGCATGGTTTGCAGGAAAAGTGGAACGCTACGGTTGGAAAAAGTTTAGCAAGGGTCAGGCTCGGCCTACAGAAGGCTGCAAAAGCGCGGCGCTGCCTCCCTTCCTCCCTTCCTTGCAAGCGCATCCTGCCTCACTCCCGCACGCCCTCCTTCCCCACCTCGCCGCAATACTGTCCGCACACATTCCGCCCTCCATTTGAGCCCCACGCCGCCAACGCGTCGTATGCGGGGCCGCAAGTTTATTTCTCAGCCGACACGCCGCCGTCTGCCTGCAGGTCCTCGAGGCTCGCGAGCAGGTGGAGGAGACGGACGACCCCGCGCAGCTGTCCGCGCTGCTGGCCCGCAACCGCGCCCAACAGGAGGGCCTTGTGGCCGGCCTGTCCGCCGCCTTCCGCGCCGACGACCTGCGCCAGGCGGTGGGTCTCACGCACCAGCTGCAATACCTGGCCAAGCTGGAGGCGGAGATCGTGCACAAAATGCCGCAGCTGTGATGCGGATGCGGTGCTAGACAGCGTGGGTGCAGGCATGAGCTTGTCCTGCGGCGATTTAGTGGATGAAGGAGCGAAGGGCGGAGGACGAGGAGGAGGCGGAGGAGGCGCCGCTGGAAATGGGTTGTGGAGAGGTAATGTGTGCGGGGCGGCCGATCGGAGGTGCAGTCGCGGTGTGATAGTGTAGCTTGCAGGGATGGTTGACAAGGTTGCAGTGACCCTGGACGGCGCAGGCGCAGCAGCCCCCCCGCCCCGCTCGTTGCACCGCGTGCCAAGAACGGGCCGTGCGGAGAGGAGAGAGTACTAGTGCGTGGCTGAGAGCAGTGGACAGCGGGTATCTGTTGTGGCGTGCGAGGCGATGTAGCTGCATCGAGGCTCGCAGCGGGCATGGAGGCAACAGCCGGCCCTACGGTATTGAGCCGGCGCACTGGAGCCAGGCCGCTTGCGGTTGTTGGACATCAAGCCGGAATTGGCCGCAGCGTCCACAGCGCGATTGGTCCGGGACAGGGAAGAGGTCCGGGAGAGTCTGCGGGGCGTGTCGCCCACCATAACTGTTGGGCTCTGGCCATTTTAGCTAGAGGTTTCTGAGCAAGAGAGCCAGGAAAGCGCATCGACAGAACTCGTTCAGGACACAGCCATCGGAATCGTGCTCCGACAGACGGAGGGGTGCGCAGCGCGTGCATCCTTGACTACAGGGCAGCGCGCAGGCTTCGCGCGCGCCGTGTCCAACCCACTCCTGCTCACCAACACAGCAGCGTTCAGGCCCGTGAACCTGCTGTTGGCGGGTCGTGCAGCCTTTCCGAACCCGTCCATAGAAGGACTGCCGGCCCTCTACGCACCCACATCAAACCCAGATGAAGCTCCGGTCTGGACAGCAGGTGTTCATCACGGGCTTCGCCGAACCAGCCGCAGCCGTCCCACTGCCCCTCCACCCGGCTCTTCCCGCACTCTCACCTCTCCCGCTCATCTCCCTGCCCCTTTGCACGCTTTGTGGGCGGTTCCCTGACCCCCCCCCCCTCGCGCAGGTGACATGCTCATATGTGGCGGATAATGACGATGATGAGCATCAGCACAATGAGGCAGATGAGCGCGATGACGCAGATGTACAGCCGCCCGCGCTTCTGCGTGGCCTCCGCCTTCTCGAGCTGCTTCACGCCCTCCTCCACCTGCGGGGCAGGGAGGGGCAGGCGGCGGGTATCGGGATTGGAAGGCGTCCTCAGCAGAGGAGCCTGCGGCGCACGCCATCCCGGGGCAGTGCCTGGGTCACTGAGCACGCGCAAGCTGGGGAGCTTTCGGAACACATGGCCGCACTGCTTGGTTGGCGGTAGGTGTCGGGGAGGTAGGGAGGCTCGGCAGCCGCAGACTCCATGCACTGGCGGCAGCACATGCGCTCCCTGGTGGTCGCATGATATGCAGCCTTTGTGTGGGGGAGCCCGGCGGCTACGGGACGCGGCGGCATGGCGGCATGGCGCCGTCCAAGGTTGCGGGCATGCGGGGTGGCCTCCAGCGGGCGGGCGGAGAGCAGCAGTGAGGCCCGGTCAGGGCGTGCCTAAGGGGGACGCGCTCCAAGGCCACGCGCCATCCCGCAGTGGGCGGCGCAGCGGACACGTGTCGGCCTGCGCAACGGTCTGCGGAGGATCCCCCTGTCGCGGCAACAGAACAATTTCATCCGTGCATCCCATACTGACGTTGGCACAGGGTCCCAAGGCAGTGCCAGCACTTTGGGCAACACATGTAGGGCGCACACGCTTGCCACACGACCTGCCACTCACCCCCGCCCTGCTACCTTCAATCGCCTGACCCACCCCCGGCCTGGCCCAACCCTCCGACACCCCTGGCCCGACGTGCCGCGCCCTAAGCTACCAGACCGCAACCTCCCCCGCCCACCACCACCCCGCCCGCGCACCTTGACGGCCGCCTGCGTGACGTTGTGGTCGATGCGGTCCAGCATGGTGCCCTGCTCTACCACCAGCGTCATCAGGTCGCGCATAATCTGCGCCAGCTCCGCGATCGTCTCCACGATCTTGCGGATCTCGGTGTCGCGCTCGTTGATGAGGTCGGTTGAGATGTCGACCATGGCGATCTGGGCGGTCGTGAAGCCGGGGTCGACCACCTCATTGCCGGCGCTAAGGGGGGGGGTCACAAGGGCGGACAGAGGGAGGCAGGAAGGAGGATGAGCATTTCCTGACTTAACGGAAGGCTGCCCCGCCCCCCAGGGTAGGCAAGACGGCATCGACACGGGCCAGAGCCGCGGCCCCGAGCCCACCTCATGCCAGGCGCGTGCAGTGGTCATAACCGAGCTGGCGCTCGCCGGGCCGGCTCGCTAACCCATACCAATGCTCTCAAGCCAGGCGACCGCCATCGAAGCGCCGCAGATACGCAACAGCCTGCCCCTCACACCTCCATCACCGTCACGGTAGCCCAAGCACAGCATTTCACAGTCCCGAACGCAACTCCTAATTCGCCGTTCCCCACCGTATTGAACGCTGTCACAAGTACAGCGTGCCCTATCAAATCTTCGGCGGCGTCTAGTCCGTTGCTCTTCACCATACATACCGTCTCCCGTTTTCTTCATAACCTCCCCCTCTCCCGCGCCTCTTCGCAGCCCCCTCCCCGTCCCTCTGAAGTCTCCTCGAGCCGATGGCTCACCGCTCATCCACCTCCACGATGCCGATGGACGACCCCTGCTCCAGGCCCTTTTGCTGCTCCACCTTGTTCAAGAAGCGGGTCTGCTCGCGCCGGAACTCCAGCGACAGCTTGAGGAGGGCCTACGGTCGGGAAGATGGGGCCGCACCGAGCGGAAGGGACCAAGGGACGCACGTCGCGGGCTTCAGGAGAGGGCATTGGCGCCCAGAGGCTGCCGAGTGGGCATCAGAGGCGCGGCCTCTGGGCCCTCTGTCGGGCACCCACACGTCCGCAGGTACAGGAGCATCGCCCAAGCGCATGCACAGGGGACCAAGGATGAGGTGGGCCCAGCGCCCGGACGACGGCGGGCACGGGTTAGGGTCGAGCAACACTCCCCACCGGTACATGCAAGAAGACAACTACCCCGTGTAGCAGGTCAGGTCACACGCACCAGCGCGCCTGGTGCGTGTGGCGCTAGCACGGAGGGAACCCCATGCATAAGTACATGTGTGCACCATCCCGAGGCCATTATTTCCCTGCCATGTCACCACGCTGCCGCTGTGGGGCGGTGGGGCGCTCAGGTCGTTCGCACGGGTCTCCTAGCCTATAAATCTCAGCCGCTAAGCCTTGCGCCCCACTGGGGGCCATACCCTGCGGCCTGCACCCGAAAGCAGGACCCATACATGAACATGCCCCCACGCCAAGATGCACTCCTAATATCTGTCCCCACGACCGCGCACGTCCTCCTCCCACTGCCTGCGCTCCCACGTCGTACTGCGTTCGCCGCTGTCCGCTGTCCCTGCCGACCGCTCACCGACGCCAGCTGCTTCTGCACTTGCTGCCGCACTTCCATGTCGTCGCCCTTGCCGGTGGCCTGCCCCACCACCCGGATCGCCGCCTCTATCCGTTTAAAGCTCTGCTGCAGCTCCCGCGTGAGCGCCTCTGCGTGGACCTGCGCTTCGCTCTCCCCGTCAAACGTGACCAGCAGCGCCTTGGCGTGGTGCCTGGGCGGCACACGCAGGAGCAGGTGGGGGGACCGGGGACCGGGGGTGCAGGGTGTTGCCTCCGGGGATCTTCCTTTGGTGGGAGAAAGTGGGATGGGGATCCGCGGCTTACTCTTTGAGCTTTGATAGACGCTCCTTGACGAGGTTCATCTCCACCCGGACGCGCTCTGACTGCTGCACCCATACGGGCACAACCGCAGACGTGCTCGCCCCACCAGCGGCCTCCACGTCCGATGAGGTGCCCAGCGCCTTGCTCATGAGTCCCGTGAGCTCCGAGGACCTGTTTGCCGGCGGGTGCACTCGGTCAGAAAGGGCACGAGCGTAACCCTGTGGGCACGTCGCCAGCTCCGAGGGGGCTGGCGAAACGAACGTTGCCTTCTTACTTGTCGCCTGGCGCTCCCCCGGCCACCCCAGCAATTCTCCTCGCTTCATTTCGCAGGCGAATGAACTGCTGGGTGAGGTTGCGTGTCGAGCCATAGGGAGGCATGCGGCCGATTGTGGCCTATAAGCAAAAATATCTTTCAGTGAGCTGGCCCTGAGCTGGCCGAGCTACGAGAGGCACGAGAAGCAAGTCAATGCCTCACGCTTAGCTACCACTTTTTGACTATATATGGTTTTTAGCTGTAATAGTCGTTGTGGCAGACTTTGAGAAATTGGAGCTGAAGGAGTCCGACCGGAAGAAGGTAGAGGATGATTGATTTCAGCTGGTTTCTATTGGAGACTTGGAGGGGTGGAAATTCGAGGCAGACTACAAATCCCTTCTTCCAATGACAATTCCATTGGTAGACCGTCTCGCATGCTGTACGGCAAGTGCGTGTGTATGTGTAGTGTCGGCGCCTATCCTCTTCTCCTGAACTCCAAATTACCTGTTACCCACATTCTCTTAAGTCGTTGCCGTCGCCCTTGCCTCTAGGTCGAGATCCGTTGCTGCACACGCCCTTCGTGAAGCTGTGCCCCGCCCCAACCTCCGTGCTGACTCCAACACGCGTCCTCGAACCCCGGTTACGGGTTGCAGTATCGTGTCAATCGGGGCCAGGCTCGTGCTTCTAGGTGTCGGGAGGAGCGCAGCAGCGCACGCTGCGTGGCTTTACACATTGTGAGGCAGCCGGGTGCCAGCCAGACGGCCACTGCCAGGTTCTCCCGGGAACAAGGGCAGTGTTAGGTCGGGTAAATGCAGGGAGGGCGACCCCCCTCCTGTGGAGGTCCTGTGCACATGCTTCAGCAGCACGAGAGAGGCGAGCCCAAGGACGAGCCTAGGGGGCTTTCCGAAGGCGCAAGGGGCACAACTTCTGAGGGAGAATAACACTGTGCAGACCTGCGCATTGCAAGGGCGCTGTCGAGGTCTGTAAGGCTCGTTGGCCTGAGGGAGCGGACACCCGAGCTGGGCGGGCCCCTGAGACAGAACCAGCGACTGATTCGACGTGCAACACATAGAGCAGTTGGGCTGAGCGCGGGTGGGGATGAGCTAGGTGAGTGCGGGAGCACCACAGGGATATGCACGCGGGCCCAGTTTACGCATAGTAGGGGTGCGATACACCGCAAGAAACGCTGGGGGGTGTGGAGAAGGGGGAATGGGGCGCCCGAACACAGCCCGTACGGCGGGGTCCGGAGCGGCTGCCGGTGCACATCGGCACATTAGCACAATGCGCAGGCGCAATGCTCACGGCTTAGGCATCTGGTGTCTTTGACATCTCACGCTCTCACGTAACACCAGTTGCCACATTGTGTTTCTCGCTGTGACGGAAACAGCCATTGCTGCTATCCTATAGCCTCAAGCTCCCTCCGCGCCATTACAAACTGCTTGAACTCTGTGACCTCTTTCGCCTCTCGGTACCTTTTCTGGGCCTTTCTCAACCTGCACCAGGTCCGATCCCAGCACGCAAGGAGACGCGGCGAGCAAGCTTGGAGGAGAGTCAGGCCGGGCGCACCGGCTTTCGGGCCGATGCAGTGCGTCAGCAGGGCTCGCGCACGGCCAACAACAGCTCACCAGCTTCAGCACCAGCCATGGGCATCGCCGCGTGGTGCCGTCATCATTAAACCTCGTCTCGGCTGCCGGACACTTCACTCGGGTTGGGTGCAACACCCTCCGTGCGCGGCGCCCTCGCCTCCGTCGGCAGTGCCGCCACACTCTGGTGAACCGGCGCCGCAAACCGACACCAACCGGACCGGTTTCGGCGCCGGTGCCAGCGCCGGTGCTGGCGGTGCGGATACGAATGGCGTCCCCGCGGCGCCGCAGGGGCTCCTCGCAGCAGGCAATCGGGCCCGCTTCAGCAGCATCCTCAGGTGGGAAAGTGGGAACGCCAGCCAGCTCGCCTTTTCATTGTTCTTCATAGATGGCAATCGTGGGTCCCCTGTTGGGCACCGCTCTGGGCGGAGGCGATGGGCAGGTCGGGACATGGGACCCTCCAGTGGTATGGCAACGGACCTCCCTGTCCTTGGCGAGCCCCTGCCCTTGGCATCGAGGAGGGCAGGTGGTCCTTCAGTACTGGGGTCCCCGCAGGTTCGAGGGCATGTGGGTTTGGGTAGCCCCGCATAACGAAGCGCCGGCTGCGCCGGATCAAATGCGCCGTCGCCGCTGCCGGCGTGTCGCGCCGACTCGACGTGTACGGGTGTGCGGCTGTTGGGCGCTGCAACGTACACTGTGCAGCAGCGGCGGAACATGCAGTCACGGCACTGGTTTTGTTGGCCCACGCACCAGCGCACGGGCAGCGGGGCCTTTTGTGGTGCTGTGTGCGTGTGATGGCGACCCGGCGGAGACCCGGTTGTGCGGCAGGCGGCCGGACGCATGACCCATGAGGGGGAGGGCCACCGTGTGGGTTGAAAGGTCCGACCTGGGATGGGAACGGAGGGGGGCCGGACGGGAACGGAAGGGGATGGCAACGCAGGTGAGCAAGTTGGCCGTGGGGGTGAGGGTCTCGGGCCGCGCTTACGGGCATCGACACGTGGCTGTACAGCCGGCGGCTGCGGCGGCTACCGTTGACCAACCGCCGCACACAGCCGTGTGGAGCCTCGCGCAGGCTGTGAGCGGCTGCCGCTGGTGGCCGGGGGGGGCGTCAGGGTCGTCGTTGCGGGTGCGTCGCGGAGGGGGAGTGCGCCCGGTGCTGCGCCCCGGGCGGGGGCTGCCTCTGCGCGGGACTGGAGCACCTCGGCGTGGCCCCACACCCAAGCCAACATCCTGCCGTCCTCGTGCTGTGCGTTCGCAGGCAGGCGGGGACTCCCAACTGCCACCTCCCACCTCCCGCTTTCCACCTTCCAGTTTCCACCTCCCACCTCCCATCTACCGCGTCAAACACTTGCCATGTTGCATGTGTGCCGGGTCAGTAACTCAGTACTGACGCTCCGTATTCCCTCAGTGACGTCCCTCCCCTCCTCCCCCCTGCCCCCCCCTCCCCGTCAGAGGCACCTACATGGGCGAGATGCTGTTCGTGGTGATCGGCACGCTGGTGTGTGGGGCACTGGCGCACTGGACGGTGGGCACGCCGCTGCGCCGCTTCAACCCCTACAGCTTCACCATCACGCTGGCGCAGGTGGGCGCGGTCCAGCTCAGGGAGTGGGGCGGGGGCCTGGCCGGTGGCACGCCAATGTGTGGAGAGGGCGCGGGCGTGGGTGGTGGGTTTGGCGCCGGGCGTGCGCTGAGGGACGAGGGCGCGGGCGGTATGCGGTCCTGTGGTCTGGGCGTCTGGGGGGTATGACGTTGCCCCAGACCCAGACCCAGGGAAGCAGTGCGTTTCTTTGGTGCTGGAGTATGTGGAGTCGGGAGGTGGGCTGGAGGTGGAGCATTCCTTTGTGGTACCCGTTCGCGGGTGTGCCTGGCTCTGCGCAGTGCCCCTGGCTGGACGTGGCCGTGCGCTGTCCCGCTGCATACGCCGGCCCCACCTCGCCGTATCGGACCCTACCGCCGCCCTCGCCAGGCTCCCGGCGTGGTGCTGGGCACCCCCCTCCGCATGAAGGGCGTGCCCATGGGCTCAGTGCTGTCGGCCACGGCCGGACTGGACCGAGTGAGCATCGAGGTGGAGGTGAGCACCGCGTCGGTGGGGTGGGCCGGCGGGTGGTGTGCGGTAATGGGCGGGCGGGTGGGTGGTGAATGGTGGTGGGTGATGGGAGCAAGGTGTATGCAAGGAACTGGAGGAAGGTGGATGGTTCTTAGGGACTCCAAGAGGCCGTGCTTTGCGGCGGAGGAGCACTGACGCCGGCGCTCGCGCCGACCTGTGCAGGTTGGATGCGGGTAGAGGTGCCGGCAGGGATCAGTCAGGGACCTGAGGCCTGGGGTCGTGCTGGTGTGATCGCGCTGGCAGCTGGTCAGTCGAGGCAGATGCTGCGGCTGTCCTTGAGAACATAGCCTGCACGTGAGCGCGCCTGCAGCAACCCGCCCCCCACGGCTCCCCACCTTTCCGGCCGAGCCCATGCTTTGCTGCCCGCACCCAGCCCAGGACCCGCCTCCTCCCCCCCCCCCACGCCGCCGCAGGTGAACGAGGCCAAGACCATCATCCCGCGCGGCTCCCGCTTCGAGCTCACGCAGAGCGGCATGATCCCCGCAGCCAGCATTGACATCTCGCCGCCCGAGGGCGTGTCGGCGGAGTCGCTGACCGCCCTGGTGGCGGCGCAGCAGGTGGCCCGGGAGGCGGCGGCCCGGGAGGCGGCGGCTGGCAGCGGCGAGAAGCGGGCCAAGCGGGCAGCACGGGTGCGGCTGGCTGGTCCCAAGGACGTGGAGGCGTGCCGGCTGCAGGTGGATCGCGTGCGGAAACTGAGGCTCCGGAACCTTTGTGCACCGTGTGCCGTACACATCCATACGCACAAAGTGTTTGCCTGCATAATCGCTATGTCGAAATGGGACCTAACCGCCAATTGCTGCACTGCTCAGCCCTCGCCAGCCTGCGCATCCCCCCCTCGGGATGGCATGCGCCTCGGGCTTCTCCACAAAGGACGCCTTCCAACCTCATTCCCCGCACTCCCCCACCGGGCCCCCGCCAGGGCGTGCTGGTGTGCCAGGGCGACTCGGTGGAGGGCATCCAGGGCGGCTCAATGGACGAGCTCATGGCGCACACGCTGCGGGGGCTGCGGCAGGGAGAGGGGCCGCAGACGGACGGGGTGGTGCCCGGCAGGGGTCCGCTGCAGGGGTAGGGGTAGCCGTGGGCGGGCGGGTAGGCGGGCGCGAGGGGCCGCCTGGGCGCAACATGGCGGCGCGATGGGAAGCCCCGTTGGTTGTCGGCCCCCGTCCATCGCCTTGGAACATGGGGGTGATGGAGACACCGTGCGGGGCAAGGGCCGCCCCATACGGTACCTGCGCAGCTGGGTGGGTGGCCTACATACGTGATGGATGCTAGGGTGAGGCCATGTGCCGGAAGCGGTCCGTGGCGGCCAGGACCCCCGCTTCCAGGTCCCTGGCTGGGCCCCGAGGCGCGGCCCCGAGGCGCGGGCGCATGCGCGGGCCGTATGGCCTTGCAGCCGGTGCGGGAATGGGCCGCTGAGACGAGACTTTGGTCGCGGGATTGCACGGGTAGGGCGCTGTCGCGGGTTGCGCCCTGTGGGCCAAGCGGCCGCGAGCGCTGCAGGCTGTACGAGGGTTGGCGACGTGTTGGCGTCCAGGCGCTTGCACGCCTGCGGTAGAAGCGGTGCGCTGTGGCCGCGGTTGCCTGCTAGGCGTTAGGCTGTGCATACATGCCAGGTCAGGGCTGCGCGGTCGCTGCACGGCAATCGAGGATGGGTTGCGGAGCTCGCCACAGGATGGCGCAGGTGGAGCCCAGACCAGGCTGACCTGCTGGAGCTGCCGTGTAAGCATGTGGGTGTTGGGGCGCATCCTTCACCGCCTAGGCACGCGACCGTGGGGCGGCGCACGCGGCATGCGTGGCTGACTTGCACCGCACGGAGGCAACTCGCAGGAGTTGCCAACTGCCCCTGGGGTATTGTGAGGGTCGCACCCAACAGATTACTGGGGAGGGCACTGAGGCGTTAGCCAAGTCCGTACGATGACCGCCGATTCACGGGTCGCTCGTTGACTGCCAACCCGTGGTAGCTCCAGTCCTGCGTCCTTACCGGGTCAACACGCAAGCCAAGGCCTTCAGTTAGTCCAGTACGAGCCTGACGCGCAAACGTACAAAACTGCGTGCTCGGCAGATTGCGGAAACACGTTGCGCCCTCGGCCGTTGGCCTCCCTGGGCCTTCCGACAGCGTCGCGGCCGTTCACAGCCTCGCGCTGCGCACGCGTGCGGACGGAGCCTACGGTTCTCCACATCCTGGCTGTGCGTGGCATCAGAGCAGCTGTACGGCTGTGCGGCTGTATGGCGGCTGCCGGGTGCAAGGCGATGCATGGCGCCTGGGGACGGCTGTGGCCCCCTATCGCGCAGTGCCCTCCCTGTTTCAGCTTCCCTTTTATCTTCAACGTCGGCCCGGCAGACCTCGCTCGAGGCCCGGTCAGGCCGGCGGAGCCGAACACGCTCGCGTGCGGCCCCCACTTGCCAAGTGTGCATGCCCGCGAGCTGCCCGACACCCAGACATACACGCGCCTTTGGGCCCGGGCGGCGGGAGCTGTCCCTTGCACGTCAACGACCAATTTGCACGAGAGGGCGTGAGAGGGCTGCCGCCGTGCCGTACATGGCGTTGGATTTGCGTTTGTGACCATACCGCCCGCCCCCGCGACGACCACCACGGTGCCCCAAGCGCTGCACACAGTACGGTACGGTACGCTTCGCCCTCCCGGCCACTCTCCTAGGGTTTTCCCGGCACCTCCTGCAAATCAAGTTCGCATGTCCGGTTGCTCCCGGTCGGACCTTGCCACATGCCTGGGTACCGGTAGCCCAACCCGCGCCAAGTAATCGTCGCCCTATTTTCCGACAGCCTTCTGACATGCATGGCAGCCTTGGCCACTCCTGATGGGCGCTTCCCAGCCAGGGGTCCCCCCGGCCCCTGCTGACATGTCGTCCGGTGGGTTCTAACCTTTAAACGCCGTGCCAAGAGAGGATTTGGAGCCGGCTCTAGCCTGCACGACAGGCAGACAGACACAGGAAGAGGGGGGCCTCCTAACCACACCCGCGCCGCGAGTGCTGTCACGCCCGGCCCATTCACGGCTGCACGTCATGGCAACGGACGTCCTGGAAAGGCCCGCGGCCTCTGGCCCCCACTGCCCACCTGCCAAACATCTCCTGCAAACTACCCCTTCACCACTGTCGGGTGGACACCTAAACGTACACAGGGTCAAGCGCAGATGCCCCCACCGCCTCTCCGGTCCCTACTCCTCAGCCCCGAGGACTCAAGTGGCCTCCTCGTCGGCCCCGCTCAGTGCTATGGCGAGGTCACAGAGCACAGGAATCACCCTTCCTAGCCAGTGCCTGAGCCCTCGACCCCCTGCTCCCACCTCCTGCCCCGCATCGCAGCCGACAGCCCTACCCCAGCCTCATCCACCTACACAGGCCGACCTCAGCCCCGCAGCGCTCGGCTCCTCATTTCATCCAATGTCAGACATTCTCTCCCCCACTTGTAGCACAATGCCCACCCGCAGCGGTAGAGTCGGCACTGCCACACTGGAGTGGACACGGACCCCGTTGCTGTGGCCAGAAGCCGCATCCCCCGCCACGCCATCCGCCCCTCCGGCCAACCGCTCACGCGGACGGACGGCAGCTGAACGGCGACGGACGGCGGCGCGGCCTGGGCACCCGCACGGAGGCCACGCTCCGCGGCAGCCGCACCCACCAGCCCACCAATGCCCCCTCCCCTTAGACGGGCGGCAGCTGAGCATACATGGCATCCAGCTGCTCCTGGAACAGAGCCTTGACCTGGGCAAGTGACAGGGCGGGGCGGGCAGGGGGTGAGAAAGTGGGTAAAAGGGCATGAAGATGTAAAGTCAGAACACGAAGGGGGAAGAGGAAGGGAAGCGGGAGGGTGGAGGGGCGCTGGGACAGCGCCCCCTTCCTGGCCACAGCCAGCTCCTCTTGCTGCATCGCACACACCCAGCGCGACCAACACGTAGCCACACAGGCGCAACGCGCCGCACGAGGTACCGCGCGAGGCGCCTCACACGCGGCCACGCAGCCCACCTGCGGCCGCTTGAGCTTGAAGGTGGGCGTGAGCAGGTTGTTCTCCACGGTGAAGGGCTCGGGGTGCAGGTGGATGGCGTGGACCTGGGGCCGAGGGGCGGGAGGGGATAGGTAAGGGGGTAAGTAGAGAAGCGAAACGGGTCGCGTCGCGGACACCGGCATGGGGCGAGGGACACAGGGAGGGGAGGAGGCGGCCGTGAGGGGGAGGGGTGGGTGGGTGGGTGGAGAGAGGGAGGGGGAGAGAGCCCCCGGAGCTGCAACACGACAACCCGAACCCACACTCCCCACATCGGCCTCTGCCCTGCTGGCCCCATCGACAGTCCACCCACACCCCCCGCCACGCACAAGCACACAAAGCCAAGCACGTGCATGCTGTTTGCATTCCCAACATGCATACTTTAAGAGCCACGCAGCATCCCCTCACCCCATCGCCCCCCCCCCCGCTCCTGCCCTCAACCCCTCGCCCGCACACCTGCTCAAAGCCGCGCAGCTGCGCCTCCCGCGCCTGCTCCTGCATGCTCTTGAGCACCGCGTCCTGCACGTGCGGGTTGGCGCACAGGGCCGCCAGGGGCCCCGGCAGGCCCCGCTCCGCCGCCCAGGGCAGCAGCACCTCGGGGTCGGGCACCACCACCGCCACCAGCTGCGAGCGGAGAGAGTCGCCGTACACAAACGCCTGCAGAACCAGCGAGCTCCTGTGCGGCAGCGCGGGGGTAATACGTGTGTGTATGGTCGCGGGCGGGGGAAAGGAGCTGCGGGGATGGCCATGCCGGTGGGCGCACAGGGGCAGAGGGGATCGCAACCAAGGCGGGCCGGGCGGGCATACCCGGCCACGGCTCCGGCCATAACCCCGCTGCCCCCAACAACCGCGACGGGCCCCCGCCCCCGCATCCTCGCCCTGTGCCGCCTGTACATGCAATTCGCCGACTGCCGTACTGCCGTACCGTGTGTACGTGTTCTCGATCTTCTCCGGCGCGATGTACTCGCCCTGCGCCAGCTTGAAGATGTTCTTCTTGCGGTCGATGATCTTGAGCCGCCCGCCCTCCAGCCACGCGCCAACGTCGCCTGCGGGTGCGCGTGCGTGCGTACATGGGTGGAGCAGCCGGTGGGCCGCAAACGGGGTTATTAAGAGAGAGAGACAAGCATTGCAGCCTCGATCGCACAGCGGGCATAGGACAGCCGAGGCGGGTGGCCTGCAGGCCTGCAGGTGACCAGGACGGCTGGCGCGCGGGCCGGCGGGCTGGGGTGTCGCGGCCCAGGGGCACACCGCTTTACGCCATGGGCACAAGACGGTCCGGTGGGAATCGGGTGCTGCTGTGACGTCAGCGCGTGCCGTACTCGCGCCGTACAGCGCCGTACCTGTGTGCAGCCATCCGTCCGAGTCCAGCACCTCGCTGGTCTGCGCCTCGTCCTTGAAGTAGCCCGCGAATATGGAGGGGCCGCGGACGCAGATCTCGCCGCTGCAGGGGCGGGGTTGGGTTGGGTTGGGTTGGGTTGGGTTGGGTTATTCGGCCCGTGCTCCGTGGGCAACCAAAGAGCAGGGGCCAGGGGATAACAAGGCATTCTCTGTGTAGGGGCGGAATGGGGGCAGATGTTGAATGGGTTCACTTCTTGCCGAGGTGCGGGTGGGGCGTGGTGAGGCGGATTCGTGGGTGATTCCGGCAGCAGCACGGCAAGATCCATTCCTTCGCCTGCCCACCCCCACCCGGCCCACCCTTTCTTCATCTTGACCCCTTACCCCGCTTTCCCTGCTCAGCCACGATTTGCGCACCGTCCCCGGGTATCCATACCTGGGACATGCCCACTCACCTGGCCCCTTCCCTGCCCCCTGCCCGTCCCAGGCCAGCCTGCTTCCCTCCCTCTTGCCCCCCGCCCGCCCCACCGCGGGTAGGGGCTGTCCCTGCTGGTGTAGCCCATCTCGGGAATGTCCACCAGCTTGACCTCCACGGCGGGGTTGGGCGCACCCACGTGCCCCGTCGACAGGTCCTCCGACCGCGTGGTCGAGATGGTGCACGCGGCCTCCGTCATGCCATAGCCCTCCAGCACGGTGGCGCCGAAGCAGATGCGCAGGAAGGACATGACCTCCTCGCTGATGGGGGAGGCGCCTGGGGGGAGGGGAGGGGGCGGTTGCGGGGTGGTTGGAGGGGGGGCGGAGAAGGTCGTGGATCTGTATGGTTGTAGGAGGGGAGAATAGCGCGGGGTTGAGGGGTACTCGGTCCGTGGCAAGGTGGAGTGGGAAGAGCGCCCGGCCGGCCAGACGAAAGGAGGGGGGAAGAGGGACCCAAGTGAACAGCTGAGGGAAAGGGGTCAGAGGCGGTGGCAGCCAGCCCGTACAATCAATTCGTGGCAGTAGGGACGCGACCTGCTCGCTGGCCGAGTTGTACAAGCAGTCCCTGCCCTTCACACATCTCCCAACCCCCCAACCACCTCCACCCCTCACGCCCTTGCTCCACCGTCCCCACCATCCCCACCCCGCCGCGCCCTCCGCGCCACCCCCCCTCCCGCCCGCCCCACCCGAGATCATGTACTTGAGCTCCCCGCCCAGCTTGGCGCGGATCTTGGAGAACACCAGCCTGTCGTACAGCCGCCCCCATCGCCCGCCCACCGGGTCACCCCGCGCCAGCGCCGCCTTCTTGTGCGCGTACGCCCGCTCAAACAGGCCCCGCGCCAGCGGGCTGCCCGTCTGCACCGCCAGCATGACGCGGTCGTAGATGCGGTTCCACAGCCGGGGCACGGAGCAGAAGATCTGGGGGTATGGGGGGTTTGGCGGGAGGCGGGGGAATAATCAGTCCTAGCCGATAGAGCATGAGGGGACGGCGGGGCGCGGGTTGAGCAAAAGCAGGTAAAAGCAAGTGCATTTAATCGAAGACGAGTGCGTTTTCAGGAAGCGCGTGTTCTGTTGGGTGCGCGTGTTTTCCGTGGACGGCGTTGTGCGAGCCCACGGTCGTGGCCTGCAGGGGGCAGCGCCGCGCCCGCGGCCCCCGTCCCGTCGCATTCCGGCCGCGCCTCGCCCCGGCCCCACCTGCGGCTTGAGGGTGACCACGTCTTCCAGCAGCTCCTGTGCGGGGGGGGGGGGGGCGGCCAGGGGCGGCGGGGGCGGTGTCAAGGGTTCAGCGGAGGGCCTCACCTGGCTGGGCAAGGCGCGCAGGGCGAGGGGCGTCCCCACGATAGGGCAGCGCAGCACGCCCCCTGCCCCCGACATGCACTCCATGCTGCTCTACACGCATGCCCCCCCCCACCTGCACGTTGCCCGAGTAGAAGCCGATGGCGGCCCCGAGGAACGTCAGCTGCGGGGCGGGGAGGCGGGTGGAGGTTGGGCGGTTTAGGGCGGTTGAGTGCGGTTGGGGTTCGCAAGTTTGGTTGGTTGGGCAGGTCCGCGTCCAACCGCCGTCGCCATTCAACCGCACCCGCCCTTGCCCCCGCGCTCCATGGGACCATAGCCCTGCCTTGCCACTGCCCCCTTCCGGCCCACATACGGACCAGTCCCGCCCTACTCCTTCCAGACCTTGTCACCACATTCAGAAGCAACTCCCGCGGCAGCCGAACTAGCCCCCCCTCCACCTTCCAACCCCCGCCCCCCCCATTCATATCGCTCCCCGGCGCTACACACCCCAGATCCATGTTCGAACTCACCGTGCCCACACGGGCCGGCCTATCCGCAAACACAATCCCCCTAACCCCCCTCCCCGCCCCCCACCCCTCACCAGCACCACGTTGACTCGCTCGTAGATGTGCGCCAGCGGCAAGTACGACAGGTGGCGGTCGCCCGGGGCCGACTCGGTCAGCAGCGTGGCGGTGCCGGCGGCGTTGGCAATCAGGTTGGCGTGCGTCAGCACAGCGCCTGGGGGTGGGGGGGGCGCGGGGGCGGGGGGGTGTATGTGTGTGTCCGATACGATCTAGGAGATGTGCGAGGGGGGATGTCAGGGACGCAGGTTCTTGAGGGGGGCGGAGCGGGCCCATCCGCTCTCACCCAACTCACGAAAGCCCTGGCCTCCCCAGCGCATTACCTACAGGGGCAAAGTCCCCCGCAAACATACACACCATCGCATCACGCATAGGTCTTCTAGATCGTATCGAACACGCACCATCATTTCGACACACACACACCATCGTCGTATGCGTTTTCCTTTCCAACACACACCATCGGGCTGCCGGCTAGGTTGCTTTGTCGCTGATAGACCTGCTTTGAGCATGCTGTCACGCATGCATAACGCACACCATCGCACACCCGCCCCCCGCAGCCCATCTTCCCCGCAGTGCCCCCGCCGGCCCCCACCCTTGGGCTGGCCGGTTGTCCCGCTGGTGTAGCACAGGGTGGCGGTGTCCGAGGGCTTGGGCGGCACGTGCGCGCGCGGGTGGCGGCGGCCCGCCTGCTCCAGCGCGTCCAGCGTCACCAGCCGGCAGTTGACGCCCGCGGGCGGGTCGGGCAGCGGACCCGTGGCGCCCCACACCACCTACAGGCGGCCGGGCGGGGGGTGGAGCTGGTGGGTGGGTGTGGGTCACTCGGTGCGCGGGCACGCCGAGGGGGCTGCGGAGAGGGAGCGAGTGCCGCACTCAGGGCGGGAGCGAGCACAGCAGGCGGGGGGGTGACCGGTGTAACATGCACATCTTGTTCGCCAGGGCAGCGGAGCTTTGGCCCTGGAAGCCGCGCCCACGCGGGGTGGAGCGGGCGCATGGCCCCTGGGACGCCGCTGGACACA
This sequence comes from Gonium pectorale, assembly GCA_001584585.1. NCBI lineage: Eukaryota > Viridiplantae > Chlorophyta > Chlorophyceae > Chlamydomonadales > Volvocaceae > Gonium > Gonium pectorale. The sequence goes on from LSYV01000003.1 coordinate 3,819,881, forward strand.
CGGTGACCCGAGACCGTACAGGTTAGCAGCAATGGTGTTGGTCACCACACATCAGTGAGCCACCATGCACCCTTCCCCGCTCCAGCCAGCCAGCACGTGTGTGCTCACGCCCCACCCCCACCCGCCCGCCCCGGCTGCTCCCCATGTGACGTCATCAGCGGTCCTGATCCCGGCCCCGGCGCCCACAAAAATCCCCTACCCCTGCCCCTGCCCACCCCCCTTCAGTCCCACCCCCGCACCCCCATCGCCCTCACCAGCAGCCGCACTGCCGGGCACTTTGGCAGGCAGGTCAGCAGCGTGGGCAGCACCGCCGCCGAGCAGCCCACCGCCGCCAGCTCGGCGTGGTTGGCGATGAACTCCACCGCGTCGGGGCCCAGCGTGTCGTACAGCGGCACGGACACCAGCGAGTAGGCGTGCAGCGCCGAGTCGAACAGCAGCCACTCTGAGGAGGGTTGGAGGGGGGAGGTGGAGGAGGGGGTTGGAGGGGGAGGCTACTCGGTTCGTGGGCAAGCTGAGCGATGGCAGGCGAGAAGGGGGCAGGGTGAGGGGGGGGGCGCAAAAGAGGGGAGAGGGGCCCGGAGGGAGGCATACAGTCAAAGGTCGGGGTCTTGTGCAGTGTTCGGAGGGGATCCGGAATGTCTACAGGGCGCCTGCCAGCGCCTCTTCTGCCGGCATGGCCCCTCGCGCCGCACCGCGCACGCAACCCTGGCGGCCAGGCAACCCACCCGGGCGGACCCCGTCCCCAGGTCGCCGTTGGCCGACATGGCGCTGACAGTGCCCGCTACCACCCAACCCACTCCGCCCCAACCCGCCTAGACGTCTTCAAACAATATGAACAATACACCGTTGACCAAGTCGTTTCCCGTAATGCCGCCCACTCCCATCCCACGCGCGCCGCTCACACCCCCAAAACCTCCGCCCCACTCCCCCGCTGGCCGCTGCCCCACCCTTGCAGTTGACCGAGTAGATGCCCACCGCCGCCTTGGGCTGCACGCCCATCTGCATCAGCCCAGAGCCCAGCGCCGTGCGGACGTCGCCGCTCTGGGGGGCGGGGGGCACACAGGGCAGGTGGATGGGCAACACGGGGCGGGAAAGGGGGTGCCAGGGGTGTTGGGTCGACAGGGTAGGGCGGGAGGAGCGGGGACCGCGGGTAGAGGGTGGGGTGTAGGCAAGCGGCGCTGCTGGAGGCAGGGCGGGTGGAGCTCCGAGGGCGGGGCGGGGTGGGGGGAGGCAAAATCAGCCAGTGGGCATATCGATCTGAGCTATGGAGTTTTGAGAACAGAAGCCTGACGAGAACGGCTGACATCCTGAACGAGGAGGGTTGGTGCTGTACCCTGTACACCGTACGCTCCGTAAGGCGATACCAGGACCACGGGTCGCACACCGCGGTCCCCGCAGTCGTCGTACCTGTGCGTACGTCATCCACGTGTACTGGCCCAGGCGGCCCTTGTCGTCCCGCTTACGGGTGCCCAGGTACGGCATCTGTCGGTTCAAGCGGTGGGCAGGGCGGGGCGGGGTGGGGCCGGGTGGGGTGGGGTGCACAGCATTCGGGGCTCCGGGCTGCTCGTTCACGCAAGACGCGCGAGGGGCAGCGCTGGGACTGCTCTGCCCGCTGATCAGCCCCGGCCCAGTCCCCCGTTCCAGCGGCTCACGTGCGGGTACTTCGAGGCAGCGTACTCGAGGTTGTCGTACAGTGTGCGGACGTGGTCAGCGGGCGGCGGGTAGCACGACACCAGCTGGAAGGGGGAGGTGGCGGAGCTGCGCGGCGGGGGCGGGGACGGGGAAGAGACGGGCGGGGTGGGGTGGGGTGAGCATGGTTTGGGGCGGGACGAAGGCAGGCCGCGGGAGCACCGGACTCATGGAGCAGTAGGCGCCTGGAGCCCTGGACCCGTGGGCATAGAACGCAGTCCAGGCTGCGGAGGCATTCCCCCTGAGCGCGGCTGCTGACGCTACTGCTGCCTTTAGTCGGCCCACGTTAGTGCTGTGGCCGAGGCGGCACGGGCCGCGGCAAGGTGGAGGGGCTGTTTGTGGGCAGGAGGGAAGGGTGGCGCGCCAGCCAACCGCTGCGCCGCAAGCGCTGTAGGCCACTACACACATCCACCCACTGGATTGTGCTTCCTCGAAGCCCCCCGGGGGCTTCCCGCACACGCCACAAAATGCAGGCCGAGGGCAGGCTGTGTACGGTGTCGATGTGGCGGGGCAGGGGCCAAGGCAAGAAAGTAATAGTGTGCGAAGAGGGCTCGCATGCAGTAATTGAGGTCACACCCTCAGCATTCAATCCGCGGAGCAGGGTCACGGGTGCGCGGGGCACCCTGTGTATCGGGGTCGGTTGTCTGAGCTGGCATGCCAGCAGCAGCCCCAAACCGCCTCACCGGTACACGTTCCAGGGCCCATCCGGTGTTAGCTTCTCCGGGAGAGCTATGCTGTATGTGGGTGGGTCCAGCTGACAGCTGGCGTGCTGGTGGCCGGCCGTGGGCGCGAGCTGAAGGCCATGCTTCTCCGCCTGCAACAGCTGCCGCGCCAGCACCTCCGTGCGCTGCTGTGCTGTTTGTTGGGCCATCGCGGCCGCTGAGAGGCAGCCCGAACCCGCGGCAGGCCCTGTTTCGTGTCAAGGCTAAGCGGAGAAGGGCCCTGCTCGCCTATTAGGGCGGTCTTTCGGGGTCGGACTCCAAAAAAAGCGGGAACAGGGAAGGAAATTGGGAGTGCATAACGACGTAACACGCGTTAATAAGAACACGGCCGGCCGTTAGCGAGGCGGTTGTGCCACGACGACTTTCCGCGAGCGTGCCTCCCCTTTGGTTGCTGTGAGGGGCAAGACCAGCTGCGACACGGGGTTTGGTTACTCGGGCTTTACACATAAGCAACGACGCATTTGAAAAGTCGCTTGAAATTGTTAGAGCACATACATCGATGCATATCTTTAGAATCATGTAGTCAGGTTGCATTTGCAAAAGGATGTCGAACTGGATGTTAAACCCGGGAGGCAGCATTCCCTTCACCAGCACCGTCGCAGCAACAAGTAATTTATACGGTCATTATAGCGGCGTACAGGGCTTCCAGAGTGTTACTTTGCAGTCAGATAGGTCTTCTCGCGGATTGATCCCAGAGGCCCATCACACTCCTGGCCCAGATCCGACGCACGCCGCGCTCAGTAGCGCATGGACGCACCATGGACACAGCGATCAACCACAGCCACCGCAGAGCAGCTCGGAAGTCTCGCGGGCGCCGGCTGTCGCACCGGCTCCAGCCGACCCGCGCGTGGGGCAGCTTGAGCGGGAGCTGCAGACCGTTCGCGCGCACCTGACGGCACAACAGGAGGAGGGGCGTAGCCTGCGGTCGCAGCTCGATGGGCTGACCGCGGAGCTGGCGGCGGAGCGGCAGCGGCGCGAGGAGCTCAGTCGTCAGCTGCAGGCGGCATCGGCAGCGCATCGCGCCCTCCAGGTGGGTTGGGCGGTGAGCCGCACGCGGGATGGAGGCCCAGAGCATGCAGTGTTTCTGTAGGCGCGCGCGGTGGCGGGTGAGGGAAGGCCGGCCCGCAGGCAGGTGGGCGGGGCGGGCTGCGCTATCTTGGCTTTGGGGTTGCCTATCGCCGGACGGCATCTGCGAAGGTCCGCAAGCACCTGAAAGCTGGGCGCATCTGCAGGCCTAAGCTTAGCTTCAGTAAACTACCGTGAACACACGCTGTTGGGACGGCTGCCTCTCCAGGCCCTTTAAACTGTGCATCAGCGCCTCCACGTGACAGGGCCCGCGTGGCCATGCCGCACCGGTGCCAGTATGGTACCAGTCTGCAGTGTACAGATTGCGCTGGGAATGAGCCTTGCCGCTGGACGCCGCGCCCGCCAGCGCTTACTACGGCACCTCCCCATTTCTCTTCCGCTGGGCCCGCCAGGCCGACCACGAGCGGCTGCGCTCCGAGCACGCCTCCTCCATGCGCGAGCAGGAGGCGCTGCTGGCCTCCCAGGCGGCCGCACTGCGGGACCTGGAGGATGCACACGCGGACGTGGCCCGGCTGCAGCGCCAGCTGGAGGAGGCGCAGCAGGCAGCGGCGGCGGCGGCCGCTGCAGCGGCCTCGGCCGCAGCAACGGCGACGGTAGCCCTGCCGCCTGATGGGCAGGGCAAGGCTGCGCCGGCTGGCGGGTCGGGCAGCGGCGGCGGGGGGCTGGTTGCAGGCGGGGCTGGCTGGCATGGGGGCAGGCTGGCCAGTCCCACGGGGCCGGGCGGTTCCAGGTGAGCTAACAGGGGTCCAGGCCACTTGGGTTTCAGCGGTAAGCACACGCTACAGTCCGGCTCATGGCTCGTGCATGTTTCCGTTTTTTGTTGAGGCGGCCCGCGCGACTCTTTGTGGCTAATTACTAGCGCTGTCAGACGCCGGTGGGAGCATTTGTATTTCTGTTCATATCTCCCTGCTACACACACACACCCGGGCAATCGTCGCCCGCCACCGCAGGCTGCCTGTGATGAGTGCCGGCGGGCTGGCGGCGCTGTCTGCCGCAGCGGAGGAGGAGCGCTGGGCCCTGCGGCTGCACAAGGCGGAGCGCGCGCTCGAGGAGGAGCGGCGCGTGAGCGAGGGGCTACGGCAGCAGCTGGCGGCAGCGGAGGCGGAGGCGGAGGGCGGGCGGGCCGCGGCGGAGCGGCTGCGGCAGGTGCGGGACCTGCAGCACGGGCGGCGCGCGCCATCACGAGCCCCGAGGGTTGGGTTGGCGACGCGGGTCACCGGAGTCTCTGAGCT